>JAINUW010000702.1:1200000-1800000 GCA_020205615.1 Panax quinquefolius
TATTACATTTGGAACATCACATGCATGTGTTTTTACAGGACTGGTTAAAATCTTTATTATTATTATTCATTGGAACATCACATGCGTGTGTTTTACGGACACTGGTTCGTCTTATTATTTATATATTACATTGGAACATCACATGCATGTGTGTTTTACAGGACTGGTTAAAATCTTTTTCATTACGTTGGAATATCCTATACGTGTGTTTTACAGGATCTGGTTCCATCTTTATTATTACATTGGAACATCACGCCGGTGTGAATTTCACGACTGGTTAGATTATTATTATTTTGTTGGAATAACTTTGTCTATCACAATCCGCATGCATGGTGATTTCTTTTGTTATTCCATTCTTTATTATACCCAATTGGTTAAAACTTTGACTTCTATACTCCATGAAATTAGTAGAATATCCTTGATATTTGCGTTTCATCCAGTATCTTTTCATGGAAATATTCTTCTGATCATTCTTGAATTTTACTCTACAAAACAGTATCATTTTGACAATTTGGACGTTAATAATTCCTGGATAAAATAATTCTTGAACTTGTTTTATTGAATTATTATGTCATTCATCATCATCCTCATGTTATATTATGTTATCTTGACTTACGTGTATAGATGAACTTAGTATGATTATGACCAGGGATCATTCGGTATAATCATGGCTTGTTATAAATGATGTGATAAAAGTCCTCAGTGGCCTGTAATGCAGTGATGGATAGTTTTTGGTATGATTATGACCAGGGGTGATTCGGTATAGTCATGACCATTGATAATTTGATGAATATCATTGGCCGTAGTGCAGGGGTGATTCGATGATGTGGATTATTTATTAAAAAGTGAGTCTCAAACTATACTTGATAATGAAAAACCTTTTAAAACCTAAAAGATAGTAGACTTTATTCTCTACTTGACTCTTTTAATGGATTGCTTATTCAAGCTTGCAGATTAAACTTGTTGTCTATTGTATTTTATCGGTTTTAACTTTGTTGAAGGCTAATGATAAATTATTACGCATTATCTTAGTCGTAATATTTCTTCTTTGGGCTAGTTGAGCTCACCCTTTCTTTCTTTATTCTCTTGAAATGAGAACATAGGCTGGAGACGAGTCGGGGAGCGGAGTAATGGTCGAGAGGATAGCATTAGTAGTCCTCACTATTACGTGAAATAGTGTGATAATAGTAGTAATGAGGACTCTGTTGAGTTTGTATAATATCTAGTAGACAATATTTGTATTCAAACTCACGAGTTATGTCGTATTATACCAGCGATTATATTAGTAAGTTGTATTTGAATTTATGTACCATGTAAGTGGCGACCCAAGATGGGTGACGTATACCTAATTTTGGGGGCGTCACAAGACAAATCAATCTCCTTTGATGTAATTGAACTTTATCAATCTAGTAGCACGTAACCTTTACAAGTGTGTCCTTAACCTGCAAAAGTGGTTATTTGCAAGGTGAGCTCGGATGACCCATCAATTCTAAGAGTTTTCATGCATCACATAGCATATAATAGCATATTCAGTTCATGCATTCATAATCAATTTATATTTACTACGTATGTTACTTCTCACATAACCGACATAGAGATTTACTAACATAAGCATATCATCAAAGATAGACTTTCACATTTCATACATATCTCATATGCATTTCATATATATACATCAATATTTGCATAGCATAATATAGTTCAACTAACAGTTATCGAATTCATATAACAAATAGGAACTGAAAGACTTGCCTAATTCGTAGTTTATGAACTACGACTTAACTGCTTAAAGCTTATCTTCACTGCATGTAATCCTACACAATTATATAATCATGGATTCATATCCATTAGTCATATATTTCATACATTCTTAATGTAATAATAATGTTACATTGCTCTCTAACTAGGTTTGTAAAACCTTCATTTCGCTTTCTCATCATACTCTTAGAATAGCTAAGTATGTCTAGGTATACCTTAACCACTCATACTTGACATCATCATCTAAAAATCTTTATTACACACTTGACTCCCTATGTGTTCGACACATATTTAAAGCTTATAGATACATGATCCACATCGTTCTTACATTTTGTAAACTTTAATAAAATTAGAAAATTTGGGTTTTATATAACCATTACATGCTCACATTCTTAAAACATTATTTATGTCAAGTATTATAGCTTTAGACATAGCATAGTTTATTTGAAAACGTATTTTAAATCACACTTGAAACGTCCAATTCATGCTTAGCTAAAAGATGAACATAATCGTCATGTCTAGGGGCTTAAGGCGTTCACGTTCACTTTTAAAAGTTATTCTAGGCCAAGGTAAAGCAACTAGGTGCAACTTTTAATCTCATTTCATAGCTAACTAATCCATGAATATATGTTATCATGTTTAGAACTTTAAGTACACAAGTTACTTTAAGTTCATTCTTAAAGTTTCAAGTTTTCTTTAGAAATCATTTTCAACTAAGCTATTGTAAGTTGATAATAAGTAAAGTAACTTTCAATCACTTCTTATTCTTAAATATACTCATAACTCATCAAGATGTATGTGTTAAAATATCATAACTTCAAAGACTCAAGGTTCTTCAATATTTGTTTTTTCAAAACTCCAAGTTTCTTTTCAAAACACATACTAAGTCATGCTAGAGCATTCTATTATGAGTAAGGTAACCTTATATGCCATGTCTATTATAATGCATTTTTATGTTACATTACTTAGAATAACATATTCCATCGTCGGGAGCACTATACTTGCGTATGTGCTCGATCGACGCCTTCTAATGGCCTTCAATTACGTAACAGTCACAAAGATGACTATTTAGACCCTTCCTAATGACCTCAAATTGAAAGACTTAAAAAACAAAAGTTGTAGGTCTATTCGTTCTCTTTCCGGATCATCTTGAATCTCCTCAATCGAAGTTCGTATGAAAACGTTATGGGTGTTTTACCAAAATATGTTCTGTCAGATTTTTCTCAGCATATGTAATCAGACCACCCCCGCCGGGGCGGTGGTCTTGCCTTATAAATAGCTCGCTGGGGCGGGCATAGCTACTGTAAGTGCACGGTTTCATGCTCTGCTACAAAATAACAAGCCAAACTACTTTCTAACCTTCATAATTTGAGTTATACATATCCAAATTTGTCCAATTTCGATTCTATGGATTCGTAATTCATAGAACTACAACACACTAGATACCCATCAACTAACATAAACATTAACTAACCCAAATATGAATTTACAACTCATGTTCATACTAATTTTCATGTTTTAGACAATTTAGTGAAATCATTCACTACAAATTCGATTCTCAACCAAATTAGTTCGTTTAACTTTAGTTGATTTCGCATTTGACTATATTAACAATATCTAACAACAATTCATGGATTATAACAATCCTTAGCCATCAATTTTGTGACTTAAAAGCTACTTTTTCTTATACATTTATAGAAATTGAAGAACTATGAATTCAAGAACATGTAAGTATACAAATATTACCTCTTGAAGCTTAAATTTGCTAACCATAGCCCTTCAATGCTCTAATTGCTCCTAATTCTACCAACCTCTCATTGCCAAATTCTCATATAATTTTTCCAACGGGAAAGAAAAAGAAGGAGTCCCTATTTATAGGGAGATCATTGTCCAAATAATGGCTTTGCCCACAAATTGAAACCAAAGGGAAGAAGAAGAAACCAGTGGATTGAGAAGAGTTGGTTACCAACTCCTTCTCCAGCCATTCTTATAGCACTCATTATCAAGCTTTCTAGCCTTTTGTTTCTCAGCAATAGTAGAGTTAGGCCATTGGCCTATTATCAGCTAATTGTTGTTTAGGACACTGAAAATGGGACAAGACTTATTTCTCAGTAACTAAAGCTTAGTTTGGTTCCTTTAATTCCCAAAATATAATTTTAATGTGTAAATACTACTACACCAAGTAAAGTTAGGGATTATTTATGTACTCACATCATATAGTCCATATACATTAGCCCACATATTTTAATCTTTAAAACATGTGTGGACTTAATTTAATTGCTCACTAATAACTTAATACCTCTTTTTACTATTTACTTACACATTGCTATTGAAAAAAATATATTTTAATAACACATATTTATTTACTCCCATCTTTTAGAAGTACACATATAATTGTCTCATCACATAGGATGAGATAACAAAACTTATTTAAATCAACTTTATGATTTAATTACTTTCACTCTATATTATATATCATACGACATTTAATCTCAAGCAAAGAGGTAATTATATGATACTACTACTCACATTTTCTCACATTACACATTATTTTATTATTTATACGGTTTGTGTGACACACTTTACCTTAATGCTAAATTATTTAGCTTACCTTACACTTATAATATGTATAACATTTACACTTAAAATAATTAGTATCTACTCTATTAATTATTTAAATTATACACTATCATTATAATTATTCGATTGTCCCAAGACAACCTCTTCCATCTCTAACCAATAATTATTTAAATGATAACATCCACGATAAAATAATAACTTAAGTTATTTAATATATTAAAATAACTTAGTTTTCTTTCAATAATTAACTCCCTTGAAAATACATTAGAAATTATGTATTTTATCATAACATAACATAAGATGTTTTTATCATATATGTTTACTCTAAATATAGGAACTAAACATAATAAAATGATTTAATCATTTTCTCAAGATATTACTCTTACTATAATATCTATGTATTATTAAAATATTTATTGCATTTACGACACACGTGCACACTATATATAGAAAATAAGTTTATTCCTTATTATGATAAATTATTTCCATCAACTTATATAGCAAATATGTTTTAATATATTTACCATATTACTTAATCCCACATTACCTCGTGATAAAGCTATATAAGGTAATATCAAAATAATATTCCCCTTTTATTAAAATAATCAAATGCTAGAATTTATTTTAATATCCTTTAGTAGAAATATACTATAATTATTTCTCTTCCACCAAATCACATAATTCAAGGTATATATATAACACATCTTTGTAAGACCCCAACTTATTATTAATGAAATTTAATTTTCTCTATTTATTATTTTAAAATAGTAAGGGTTGATTTGATTAATGTGGATAGTTATGGGTAAAATACATAAATATTTCAAAATAAGCAAGTGGTTATAAAATATTCATTGTTCTTGGGGAATATTCGTTTGGTCGTGGAATATTCTTCTTTGTCGGAGAATATTAAATGCTGACGGTAGCGATCTTTAATGGGCCCCATAACGGAAAAGCGATTGGATGAAGAAAGCGACAAATATAAGTTGTTTAAAAATAACGGCGTAGTTATTACAGATTAATCTATTAAAATACTAAATTGGTTAAAACACGGTAGAAGACACGGTATTGCACCAATTATTGATTCTTACGTAAGAAGACACTACTCAACAATGGTTACTGATAATTCTTTCATTAAATTATTTTATTGATTTAATAATTGTTGCGTTGATATTTTATATTCTTTGTTGTTTCAATAATTGTCATTACAAGTATTTTTCTTTATCGAAGCAATAATTCATATTATCTGAATAATATTATTAGATAACATTATTGGCAATGTCTAGAAAGTTACATCTAAGGAGAGGTTTGGTCACCTAATTGCTGGCAAGAAGAAGGAGAAATTCTTATTGGAAAGCCCCCTTTCACAGGAGCGCACGGTTGTCAATATTGTGATTACGTAATATTATTTGTGAATAATGAATTATTGTTTCATATGATGAGAAAATATTGATTTTATGTGGATATAGATGGAGAAAAATTTTAATGTGACAATTGTTGAAAATTGAAATTTTATCTTTTTACGATAAGATAATTCATTTAAATGTATTATTATATTTTAATAATATAATAATGGTGATATTTTACAACGAATGTGGGATATATGAGTATACGAGGAGGAAGAGTATTTTGTTGAAATAAATGTTTAAAACATGTTAAACATGTAAATTGGACCCCATTTATTGGTTGAAATTTGATTATAGCTTTGTAAAATCACCCGTTTGTGGATTTCGGTCAATTTTGTTTGGAATTTGGAAAAACTTTCTTCTGAAAAGTTGTAGAGAATTGAATTTCCTATAAAAAATTGCGAGATTCGAATTTTCTGGCAAAAGATCTATTTATTATGAATTATTGAAGCTCCGAAGCTCCGAAATAATTGATTTTTGCAAGTTTAAAATATTTAAAATTAGAAAAACGTTTTTTTGTTGTTAGTCTTGTGTAGTGGGCTGTTTAGTGGCTGATGTTGGGCAAATTAAGTGTGCGTTGGAAAAATATATATATATATATATATATATATATTATTAATTTATTAAATTTTCTGCTTTAGTGTTCTAAGCAATTTCCTATAAATAGGGTGCTTAGGTTAGAATTGAAAATCTTTAAGCTGAAGTTTTCTCTCTCTATATTATCGGCGTATTCTTGTGAGTATATTGAGTATACTTTGAGTATTGCTATCTGGTGCAAGTTCAAGTCATAACCTATATCAGGTGTGTTTCAACTAGAAATCTTGTCTTTCGAGGTAAGGGATATTATTTTTTTCGTAATGATATTATTTCTTCAATATCATTATGTTGAAATATTGATCTGAAGTTTTATCAAATTTGGAACTTTTTGGTGTCAGAGTTACTATTCACGTGTCACTATTTATTCACGATATCGACATTATTCACGAATCTCAAGACTATTCATTGAAAAATGAAAATTTTCTTTTCGTCCAAAATATCTATATACGGATACTAGCTTTGATTGTATCCATGTTTTGATCATTCTTGAATTTTACACCACTGTGATTATTTTTGAGGTATTTTTGGGCGTGGATAAAACAAAGTCACGAATCCTTAATCCTTAATCCTTGTCATTTTGTTTCACTAGATTCGTTTCTTTAAAAATATTTTTCATCATCTTGGTCTTAAATGATGATATTATGGAATATCTTTGGCTGTAGTGCAAAGATGAATGATTTCGAAGAATATCTTTGGCCCGTAGTGCAAAAGATGAGCAGTGTTTAGATGAACATGATTGGTGATGAATATCTTTGGCTTGTAGTGCAAAGATGAATATTTGATTCAGATATATATTGATTGATGTTACAAGGAAAAAGATAGAGCGATGAACTTTTAAATTCATACATAGAAGATAGTAGTTTGCATTCTCTACTTAACTCTTCTAATGAATTATTATTTCAGCTGCGAATATTGATTTAAAACTTGTTGTCTATTGTATTCTATTAGATTTTTCCTGTTGAAGACTAATGATAATTTGTTGTATATTATCTTAGTCATAATATTCTTTCTTTGGGCTAGTTGAGCTCACCCTTTTCCTTTTTGTTCCATTTTTCTTATCAGGAGGCGAGAATATAACGAGTGCACAGTCTGGGGTATGGAATGAAGGTTCTAGAGAGAGTTGTTTAGTAGTCCTCACCATTTTTGTAAAATAATGTATCAATAAATGTGATGAGCATTTATTTGAGTATAGATATTGTCTAGAAGATAATATTTGTATTCAAACTCACAGTTTTCTTTGTTGTAATAATAATGTTGTAGTTGTTTACGTACCATGTATTGACAACTTTCGGAATGGGTGATGTATACCTATTTGGGGGCATCACGCGGTTGGTATCGAGCTTAGGGATATGATCTCTGGCGGAGATCGAGGAATAGAACCAGGAGGGAGGCGAGTAAATCCTTCGCTAGTGTGTCCTACCTAAGCTTATTTGTTAGTTAGTCGATATATAAGGATATTATGTGATATATTGATTTCCTTAATTAACCCTTGTTTTATGGCGGTATTTGAGAATGTCGATTGAGAATATTAACAATGGAAATGAGGCGTGGAGACGCTTTGTACTCACCAGCGAGGAGAAACGTGCAATAGGTGGCAATGTTTCCTTTTGTGAACAACACCTGGAAAGCGAGATGATGAGCGAGGGATGTTTAGAAGCTTTTTGCGGTTCATGAAAAAATCGACGAGGGAGACTCGTGTTCAAAATGAGGAGGAAATGATAGCAATTCACGGGTTATCACGGCCAAGCAGTTCAAAGAGTTGGGACCACGAATTTAAGGGAAAGCGGATCCGATCATGCGGCGGAAACATGGGTCAAAACAAATTACCAAGATATTCGATGTCTTGGGATGCACGAGGAGAAGAAGGTTCCATTCGCCACCTTTATGTTCCATGTGGCGAAGGCGGGACTACTTGGTGGGAGTCGTGAAGCGTACCCATCTAGCCCACTTTTCGGCATGTCTTGGGAGACATTTGAAATTATTTAATGACAAATACTTTCACGAAAGTGTTCGTCATATGAAGGAAGTGGAGTTCATCGATTAGAACAAAAACAACAACATGGCGGTGTCTTGATACGAGGCAAAGTTTGCGAGTTATCGAGTTTGCACCTCATTTGGTGGAGAATGAGGAGCGTATGGCGGATGTTTACGAGAGGTTTGAAACCCCGGCATACGACAATATCTCATTTCTCATAAATTTTCTCTCTATTCGGATGTTGTTAGCGAGGGCTCAATTGTTAGAAGCGAGATACTTGAGTATGTTCAACCGAGGGACCATAACCGAGGATCGTACGAGAGATAGCGATCAACAGAATAATTATAACCGGCGGAGAAAAAAGCAGACAAACAAAAATGGTAACCACTCTGGTGGTAATCATGGCCATGAAAATAGAAGAAGCGAGTCGGGAGGAGATTTTAAAGAGGAGATTTAACAACGACCATATGAAGGCAGCAGTCTTGGCGGAAGAATCGGTTCTAAGGGAGGAGAAACGACCACCGGTCATATGCTATAAATCACGGAAAGAGGGACATATCGGTCCAAGCGTCCCACAGCAGTTCAAGGTATGCTATAATTGTGGAAAGGAAGGACATATCTTTCGAGATTATGCAGTAGAGAAACCTAGTTCGGTGGGGACGGTGACTCAAAAGACATCCCGAGAAAAGTCAAAGTCAACGATTAGGGAAGAGCGTTTATCATGATTTGGTCAAAATGCGAGGAACCCAAACGAGGTGATCACGGGTAAGCTATTTATAAATTCTTACGAAGTTTATACCTTACTTGATCTGGGGTGCTACCCATTCATTTATCTCTCTGCATGTGCTCAACGTTTAAACTTGACTCAGGAGAAATTAGACTTTGATCTATCTGTGGAAACTCAAATTGGGAGAAACTTTCATCACATCCTTTGTTTATAAATCTTGTTTGATTCAAGTTGGCACCATCACCTTACACTGTTGACCTTATCTCTTTAAAGATACTTGCTTTTGATGTGATTTTAGGGATTGATTGGTTAACTACTCATCATGCCAAAATTGATTGTTTTTCGTAAGGTTGTTAGTTTTCATATTCTAACTTGACTTTGTTATGCAATTCAAGCAACTAAACCATTAAAATCAATCACTATCATATCTAATCATAAAGCTATTCGTTTATTGAAAAGCGGATGTCAAGCTTTCTTAGCCCATGTTATGGATTTGAATAAAGACACGTCAAATTTGAATAATATTCTGTTGTTATTGATTTTCGACGTATTTCTGAAGAACTTCCGGTCTACCCCCGTAAGGCGTGAAGTTGAATTCTTTATTGATCTTAAACACTGGTACAAAGCCCATTTCTAAAACCCCATATCGAATGGCTCCTATTGAACTTGAGAGTTAAAGGTCCAACTACTGAGGAATTGTTGGACATCGGTTTCATTCGTCCTAGTACATCTCCTTGGGGTGCTCTGCTTTTATTCGTAAAGAAGAAAAGCGGAAGTATGCGACTTTGTATTGACTATCGGAATTGAACTATGTCACCATCAAGAATAGGTATCTTCTACCTCGTATTGATGACTTATTTGACCGATTGCAAAGGGCACAATTCTTTTCAAAAATCGATCTTCGTTACGGATATCAACAATTTGAAGATTAGAAGAAGATATTCAAAAAGCGCCTTTAGAACTTCTCGTACGGGCATTATGAATTCTTAGTCATGTGTCTTCGGATTGACTAATGTTTCTATGGCTTTCATGGATATGATGAACCGAGTATTCAAGGAATATTTGGATCGGTTTGTTGTTGTCTTTATTGATGACATCCTCATATATTCCAAAAGTCGTGAAGATCATGAGCACCATTTTGAATTTGGTACTCAAAGGCTTCGTGAAAACAAACTATATGCCAAATTGAAGAAATGCGAGTTACGGCTTGAGGAAGTAGCATTTCTTGGGCACGATCAGTGTCAAAACATGGAGTATCAGTGGACGGCGAAGATTGAAGCAATACAAAGTTGGGAGCAACGCAAAGTCGGTGGATAGAAGTACGTAACTTTTAAGGTAAATTTGGTTATTATCGGAGATTCGTGGAAGGGTTTTCTCGAATCGCTACTCCATTAACTTCATTAACTTTCGGAAGGATACAAAATTCGTTTGGAGTGAAGAATACGAGAAGAGTTTCCAAAAGCTTAAGAGGAGACTTATTTGGCACTGTTCTAACAATACCATCTGGTTCGGATGGATTTGTTATCTCTGGTGATGCTTGAGCAAAAGGGTTAGGATGTGTTCTCATGCTGGCGTGGGAAAGTCATAGCCTATGCCTCCTCATGACAACTTAAAGAGTATGAGAGGAATTATTCTACTCATGATCTAGAGTTAGCGGCCGAATTTTCAGCGCTTAAAGATATGGAGGCACTATCTATATGGGGAGAAAGTGGAGATATATTCATACCATAAAAGCCTTAAATATTTCTTCACTCAAAAAGAACTCAACATGCGATAGCGACGTTGGTTCGAGCTATTGAAAGACTACGACCACACTATTCAATACCATCACGGAAAAGCGAGCGTGGTAGTGGCGGCGTTGAGTAGAAGATCATATGCGGGAATGAGTGCGATGATGTCAAGTATACGATAGAGCCAACTTTAATAGAAAAAGTTAAGGTTGCTCAAGCCACAGGCCGGAGGCGATCGTATGAAGAAGAAAGTACAAGAAGGAGCTATTCGAGGCGAGAATTGATGAAGAAGGAATACTTGAGTCCACTCTAGACTTTGTGTCCCTAACGACTACGATTTGAAGTACAAGATTATGATGGAGGCACACAATACACCATTTGCAATCCATCTAGAAGTACCAAAATGTATCGTGATCTTGACATACATTTTGGTGGAACAATATGAGAGAGAGATTGCAAAGTTTATCTCGATGTGTTTAACTTGTCAGCGTGTAAAGGCGGAGCATCTAGTACCTAAGGGTCCGTTGCAACCACTTGAGATTCGAAATGGAAGTGGGAACATATTACCATGGATTTCGTTTACGGGTCTTCCCTACGGTTTCTCAAGGCATCAATGCTATTTGGGTTATTGTTGATAGATTAACCAAAATCCGCTCATTTCTTGCCGTCACGGAGACTTATTCCTTGAGCGTCTTGCTAGTATATACGTGAATGAGATTGTGAGGTTGCATGGCATGCACTGTATCCATAGTTTTGGATCGTGACCCAAGATTCACTTCAAGATTTTGGGTTAGCTTGCAAAAAGCTATGGAGCGCAGTTTGCGATTTAGTTCGGCATATCATCCCCAAGCGGACGGACAATCGAGAGAGGACTATTCAAACTCTTGAAGATCTATTAAGACTCGTGTCCTAGACTTCAAGGGCGGTTGGGATAAGTATTTACCATTGGTGGAATTCTCCTCCTACAACAACGATTATCGAGCAAGTATAGGTGTGGCTCCATTTGAAGCATTATATGGACGAAAGTGTCGCTCTCCAATATGTTGGGATGAAGTGGGTGAAGCAACATTATTGGGACCCGAGTTAGTATGTATGACTACCAAAAAGATCCAAATGATTCGACAACGTATACAAACGGCACAAGATCGACAAAAGAGTTATACGGATCTTCATCGAAAGGACGTGGAATTTAGTATAGGGGATCATGTATTGTTGCGAGTTGCTCCATGGAAGGGAGTTACAAGATTTGGGAAGAGAGGAAAGCTCAATCCATGATTTATTGGTCCATTTCAAATTCTTGGACCAAGGAGTAGGAAATGTAGCCTATAGACTCGCGTTACCTCAAAGTATGTCTCGTGTTCATAATGTGTTTCACATATCATGCTTAAGTAAATATGTGAATGACCGAACCACGTTATAGAGTTAGAACCCAGACGAGATAGTAGAAGACTTAACGTATGAGGAGGTACTGTCAAGATCTTGGATAGGAAGGAGCATGTCCCTACGCATGAAAGGTCATACCACAAGTTAAAGTTTTGTGGAGGAATCATCTTTATAGAGGAAATGACACAGGAATTGGAAGCGGAAATGAAAGCGAGGGATCCTCACCTTTTGAAAAACACCGAATACGTCACGTCAATTTCGAGGACGAAATTTCATAAGAAGGGAGGTTGTAAGACCCCAACTTATTATTAATGAAATTTAATTTTCTCTATTTAGTATTTTAAAATAGTAAGGGTTGATTTGATTAGTGTGGATAGTTATGGGTAAAATACACAAATATTTCAAAATAAGCAAGTGGTTATAAAATATTCATTGTTGTCGGGGAATATTCGTTTGGTCGTGGAATATTCTTCTTTGTGTCGGGAATATTAAATGCTGACAGCCTTGCGAGTCTTTTTTGTGGGCCCCATGTGAAAGCGATTGGATGAAGAAAGCGAGCAAATATAAGTTGTTTAAAAATACTTGGTAGTAGTTATTACAGATTAATCTTTGTTAAAATACTAAATTGGTTAAAACACAGTAGCACACGATATTGCGCCAATTATTGATTCTTACGTGAAGGCATTACTCAATAATGGTTATGATAATTCTTTATTCGATATTTTATTGATTTATTAATAATTTGCGTTGATATGTTATATTGTTGTTGTTTCAATAATTGTCATTACACGGTATTTTTCTTTATCGAAGCAATAATTCATATTATCTGAATAATATTATTAGATAACATTATTGGCAATGTCTAGAAAGTTACATCTAAGGAGAGGTTTGGTCACCTAATTGCTTGGCATGATGAGGAGAAATTCTTATTGGAAAGCCCCTCTTTCACAGGAGGCGCCTAGTTGTCGATATTGTGATTTCGTAATATTATTTATGAATAATTAATTATTGATTCATATGATGAGAAAAATATTGATTTTATGTGGATATAGATGGAGAAAAATTTTAATGTGACAATTGTTGAAAATTGAAATTTTATCTTTTACGATAAGATAATTCATTTAAATGTATTATTATATTTTAATAATATAATAATGGTGATATTTTACAACGAATGTGGGATATATGAGTATCTGAGGAGGAAGAGTATTTTTTGTTGCAATAAATGTTTTAAAACATGTTAAACATGTCGGTGGACCCCATTTATTGATTGAAATTTGATTATGGGTTGTAAAATCGCTTAGTTTGTGGATTCGGTCAATTTTGTTTGGAATTTGGAAAAACATTCTTACGCAAAGTTGTAGAGAATTGAATTTCCTATAAAAATTCGCAAGATTCGAATTTTCTGGCAAAAGGGCTATTTATTATGAATTATTGAAGCTCCGAAGCTCCGAAATAATTGATTTTTGCAAGTTTAAAATATTTAAAATTAGAAAAACGTTTTTTGTTGTTAGTCTTGTGTAGTAAATTTGTTTGGTGGGCGATGTTGGGCAAATTAAGTGTGCGTTGGAAAATATATATATATATTATTAATTTATTAAATTTTACGCTTTGGTGTTCTAAGCGATTTCCTATAAATAGGGTGCTTAGGTTAGAATTGAAAATCACACTTTAAGCTGAAGTTTTCTCTCTCTATATTATCTAGCGTATTCTTGTGAGTATATTGAGTATACTTTGAGTATTGCTATCTGTGCAAGTTCAAGTCATAACCTATATCAGGTGTTTCAACTAGAAATCTTGTCTTTTCGAGGTAAGGGATATTATTTTTTTAGTAATGATATTATTTCTTCAATATCATTATGTTGAAATATTGATCTGAAGTTTTTATCAAATTTGAAACTTTTGGTGTAGAGTTCTTATTCACGATCACGGCCTTATTCACGTATCTCGACACTATTAACGAATACGGCACTATTCATTGAAAAATGAAAAATTTTCTTTTAAGTCCAAAATATATATTACGGATACTAGCTTTGATTGTATCCATGTTTTGATCATTCTTGAATTTTACACCCTTTGTGATTATTTTGATGTATTTTTGACGTGGATAAAACAAAGTACGAATCCTTAATCCTTAATCCTTGTCATTTTGTTTCTTTGGATTCGTTTCTTTAAAAATATTTTTCATCATCTTGGTCTTAAATGATGATATTATGGAATATCTTTGGCTGTAGTGCAAAGATGAATGATTTGAAGAATATCTTTGGCCCGTAGTACAAAGATGAGCAGTGTTTAGATGAACATGATTAACTAATGAATATCTTTGGCTTTGTAGTGCAAAGATGAATATTTGATTCTAGATATATATTGATTGATGTTACGGGGATAAAAGATAGGCGATGAACTTTTAAATTCATACATAGAAAATAGTAGTTTGCATTCTCTACTTAACTCTTCTAATGAATTATTATTTCATTGCGAATATTGATTTAAAAACTTGTTGTCTATTGTATTCTATTAGATTTTTCCTGTTGAAGACTAATGATAATTTGTTGTATATTATCTTAGTCATAATATTCTTTCTTGGGCTAGTTGAGCTCACCCTTTTCCTTTTTGTTCCATTTTTCTTCTCGGGAGGCGAGAATATATAGAGTGCAGTGGGGTATGGAATGAAGGTTAGAGAGAGTTGTTTAGTAGTCCTCACCATTTTGTAAAATAATGTATCAATAAATGTGATGAGGATTTATTTGAGTATAGATATTGTCTAGAAGATAATATTTGTATTCAAACTCACAGTTTTACTGTTGTAATAATAAAGTTGTAGTTGTTTCTCTACCATGTATTGACAACTCAGAATGGGTGATGTATACCTATTTTGGGGGCGTCACACATACATACATTCCTTTAATCTTCACTTCTCGCCGTATATCAAATTACTCAATAATTCTCCAACCACTTTAAAGGTATATCGATTTTCTTCTCTCGTCAACAACGTACATATATACAAGTCTAAACCTAACACGCACCGAGTCTTTAATAGTATTTAATATAGTACGCTGAGTGGTTTCCCACAAACAACCAACAAATTAGTTTCCGTCACGTCTACTCTGTTTTCAGACTGAGTTAGATCAGTCACTAATTCGTATATACATCCGCTCTCTAAAGGAATCGTTTAGCCCAGCTCCTATACATCCACCATTAATGAATAAGGTTGCACTGCCTTAGACTTGATACTCACTCGTACCAATACTCAAGAAATTAGTGATTATCACAGATATTTAATGTCACCAACTTACTATTATAAAATAATTTCACATAATCAATAGATAAATTTCTATCCATCTTCTTTACTAATTCATCTCTATAATTCATAATAAATATATAATAATGATATATATATTGATTAAACACTTCATCACTTATTACATAGCTCATATTACCCTATGTAACACAATACCACATAACTCGTCACACAATTATATTCTTGTTCGAACCCTTCACATACTTTAAGAATTTTATTTACTAAATTTTTATTTTAATATTTTCCAAAAATTCAAGTTCTTACATCATCTCCCCCTTATAAGGATTCCGTCCTCGGAATCACCGAAACCTCCTCTACTTGATGCGATTCTGAATATTACATATTCTTTTGCATAATTTTATTCATTCTCTTTTCGGAAGGTTTATTATAACTTGCTCATTTGCATTCTACCACATTCTCCTTTCTAAGGAACATTCAACTTACTACATTCATCACATAGAAGAATAAGAGTCTTCCACGATTTTTCAATAACCGGGAAGTAGTATGAATAACTCAGATTCAAAATTATGCTGAGGGGTCACAAGACCGTGATCTCTATCTTTTTTTACAAGTAAAAGATAAATAAAAAACTAATTCAATTTTTTTTAAAAAAAAAAAGAAATTATAAAGTTTAAAAATAATTATTATTTTAAAAAAAAACTAGAAAAATCTTCATTTTTTGAAATAATAAGTAAAGTTTTATAAAATATAAATTCAGAAAAATAAAACAAAAAAGCCGATTCTATTAGATGTTTTATTAAATTATGTCATTTTTTACTAGCTTAACCTGATGCAAAAAGGCTTTCTCCTATATAAATTAAGAACAATTACATATTATAGTACATTTATAAAAGTAATTACAAAAATCATACATTTATAAAATAATTACAAAAATATGACACTTTATCATATATATTTACAATACTAATTATATTAGGAGTCCTTAATTTAAGGAGTTAATATTAATTGGCTGACATGGCAAAAGCTTGTTTTTTTTTTGAATTGCGTGATAACCGCCCATCATTTGTTTGGGACTCTTCAGTTACCAAACTATTCTGCATACTGAAACCCTTGTTTCTCTCTCCTCTATTCGTTCGTTCTTCATCTTTATCGATTGTTTCCGGTGATTTATTTTGCTCGTTCTTCATCTCATCTGTTCGTTCGTGATCTTTACTCATTATCATCTTCGTTAGTTGTTCGCCATCTTCGTTAGTCGTTCGTCATTGTCATTGTTACTCGTTGTTGCAGTCTGGTTCAGTTGGGTTATTTTTCTCCATTGATCGACTCCATTGTTTATTATTGCTTCAAGTGAGTATTTTCTTAATAGTTTAATGTATTATATATTAAAGTAGTTTACTAATAGAATGAAGTATTCATTGTTTTGGTTTGTGTTGTTTTTATGTTTTGTATAGAATGGTTGATACAAGGAATGATACAATGAAGAAGGATGGAAAGAGGAAAAGGATCGTGGAGGGTGATTCTGTTAAGAACTTGAAGAAGTTTGTTGTGGAGAGCAAGTGGAAGGGAAAGGGGAAGGGAAATGTGACGCCCCGAAATCCGGTCTACTTTCAGACCCAGACTCCGTGTATCACTATTCCATTTCCTTCCAAACATACCTCATTATATAGCTAAATATAATGACATACATTCTCAAATCCCAGGTTCTCGAAACCTTATAACCTCTTTCATTACAAATAATGAAAATTACATTATTCTTTTCATCTTACACGAGTGACTTTCATCCGCCACCAAGGATACATAAATGTTCATTAAACTAGTCTATAGTTTAATTCTATCATTCTATATTACAAGTCTTCACTTGCTCTTCACGTACAGTCATATACTGAATGGCACTTCATCTGGATACCGCTCAGCTTGATCTTTACGGGATCCTTAAGTTCTTTCTAACCTCGTTTGCAGAAAATGTTTTTCATTTAAAGCAAGTGTGAGCATTCAATTGCCCAACAAGTCATAACAGTTTAACAAACAACTTCAAGAGTTTAAACATTTCTTTAGAACTTCAATAACCGAACAAAGGTTATGAAGCAACTTAAATAATAGGAATAGTCTCGATTCCTATCATCTTAAAACATTAGTCATATTCACTTTGAAATACTTTCATTTCCTCTATCTTTTTCATACACATCATGTCTGGCTAGAATCATTAGCACAGACCTAACAATAACGGTTCATGTATAAACAGAACATACTCGTATTGAACAATTCAATCATAGAACAGTTCATCTCAAAGAAACACGGAAGTGCTCACATCATTGTGGCTACGGCCTCATCGTTCTACCACCTTGTACAAATATCACACATTCAAGATATAGACAAAACTTCTCAAGTTCAACATCCGAGAAGTTTAAGAAACTAACATTCATATAGTATGAATGAAGTTAGGAAACTTGTCTTTACGTACATACCATGACTTATAGTTTACTATTGAAGCGCTCATTCCAAATCCCTATATAACACATAAGGAAATAACACGTACACCAATTAGTCATATACTTGACTTACGCATTGGTTTACTTAACTTTACTTCTTAGGGTTCGCGTTCTTGCAATATAAGTTTACGCGACTAACTTTCATTTCCGCTTTACGGCTTCATGACATACGGAGATGTCTTACTCAAAACGTTTACCATCTTTGATGATTTGCATTCTAATTTTCTTCTTATAACTTCTATAGTACTCAGCACACATCGCTTCTCTGCTAGTAGTCCATATGGTACTCTGAGTGGTTTCCCACAAACAACCAACAAACAAGTTCCCGTCTCATCTACACTGCCCACACAGTGAGTTAGATCGGTTGCCAGTTTTGTATATACCTTCGCTCTCTGAAGGAATTGTTTAGCCCAGCTTCCATATGTCAACTATCAAAGTTACTTTTGTACGACAACCTAAATTCTCTTAACTTATACGAACCATTCAACTATAATGTTCTTTAAGTCAACTTCTTATTCCTTACGGCTTTCTGGCAACTAAATGCCATACCTCAGGATTCATTCTTTATCGTCTAAGTCATATAGTCTTTTGTATACTCGGAATGATCATTCAATGTCAATACTATGAGGTCATAGCGTTAAACATTTCATATTAACTTATTCATACCTTACAACGTCCGGTTCATTCGATTCGGAACGTTGTCCAAGTTATACTTATTAACTCGGCTTCTTAACGTTATACGTTATTATCCTTAACTCAGTTTCTTCACCGTTCATGGTTAAACAACATTCTTCATTACCTGACGGTCAAACCATATACGGAGTGTAGGTTCTGCACATTTAATAATCGCGTACACTCAACCCTTACGTTGGCTTAAGTGTCTAATGCTTACATTTCATTCTAACATTCTCTATCCGACTCACATCGGACTTTCATTACTCTCATTACTATTCGCTACCGCTTTTTACGATAATTCATATCTTCCTTACTACTTTCGTTAACGTCCAAGTTATACAACCATTGTATACTTAGAACGTTCGTCCAACGTGAATATGATTCACGAGGATTGTTTACGTATTCGACGTTCATGTTGTTCGTCTCTTAATCTCTCACTCAACCTTCACTCAAGGTTTCAATTGCATTCATCGTTATCCATCCCATGAACCCCATGTTCATTATTCTTTCTTAATGTCGAAGCCATACGGTTCATTGTATGCTAAGACCGATCGTTCATCGCAATAACGTTGCGTTCATAGCGTCTATACGCTTTACACTTATCTCTCATTACCACAACATAACATCGAAATGTTACTCATTACCTACATCACTCAACGTCTAAGGAATCACAATCATAGTAATCCCTCACGTTCGTTCATCGAGACTACGATCCCCGGATATTGGTTTCGTAATCTAGCATTTACATTCTTCGTCTTTTAATCACATTAAATCTTTCTGTTAACCTTTACTAAAGGTTTAACTAGCTTGCTTAAGTGTTACATTACGTGAACTACGTGTTCATACTTCTTTCTTGCACATCCCCAAGTACTTGAGAAATAAAAATCTCATTTCTGGGCATTGCCATGCACCGGCGTTGCGGCGCCGTGCCCCTTCCTCTCTCTCGCGCTGCTGAGCGACCTACTTCTCTCTCCTCTCTTCCCAGGCTGGCGCTGCGGTGCCAAATCATTTGTTATCCCTCGCGCTGCGGCGTCACTCTCTAGAAGTTTATGGCCGAGATCGCACCGCGGCGCCACTTCTCACAGTCTATCCGGCGCTACGGCGCCGAGATAAAACCCTAGAAAAATTTCTAAGTCTTGCATTAAGTTTGAAATGCGTACTTTACGATCTCATAACTTCTTCGTTATGACTCGGAACGAGGTCGTTCCAAAGCCATTCTCTTCCTTATCTTACGTATTTTAATACCCATTGAGCAGAAATTTATTCTAAATTCGTTACGTGCCATTCGATTGGCTTGATCTTCACCCTTTGTTCATTTTACATTTTTAACACTCTTCGTTCGTTTGTCTATAATTCGGTCATCCAAACTCGGAACTCGTTTGTTCTTGAGTCTACGACTCACGTTCTCTAAGTTCCTTTACTTCCTTATGAAACCCTATACGTTCGGGTTCATTTACTAACCTTCTAATTCTCGTTCATCTCTTACAAAAATTTTGCCATAACTTCGTTATAGTTACGTTTTAATCTGTTCTTCATGAACGTTTCTACCGTTCCTAACCAAGCAATATGCAACTAACTTATACACGATGGTTTTAAACTTGTCCATCAACAACAATTATCCAACGATGGTTTGAAATTTGTCCATCAACAACATTCTTCGTGTTCTTCGCGTTCTTCGTTCGTTCTTCATTTTAATCGATATTTTGGATTATGATTCTACTTTATCTTGGAATTTGATGTTATAGAACATCATTCCTTACTTATTTCACCTACTCGTTCTTATAATTCATTCGGATCGCTCAAAATCCTTACGAATCTTATACATCATTTAGAAATTTATAAACTAAATTTCTAATTCTTATTTCTTCGTTTTCTCATGATTTCAACCATATGAAATCATTACTAATCTCTTTTACTTCTTATTCTCATTAAGCTATGTTTTTTACATAGAAAACTTAAAGAAAATATTAGAAAAAATTAGGGTTCGAATTACCGTTCTTCTTTAATCCTCTTCCGTTATACAAAGTCGGCGATTTGCAGGCTTTTCTATTTCACGATCACTTTTGATCCGAGCTTTCATGCTCATACTCTTCCTTATTCTTCTTCTCCAAGCTCTCAAGCTCTTTCTCTAAGGTGTAGGATTTTTAAAAATCCAAAATAATGAACTTAAGCTTTCTATTTATAGAAAACCAAAGCTAGGGGCAATTTGGTCATCATCCCCCACCTCCTTACTATTCATGGCTTAGCCACCAAGTTTACTTGGTGGCCAAGTGGCCGGCCCACGTGCCCCATGGGTCACCCCATGGGTTGCTCCAATGGTTCTTACCCATCCGTTTACCCATCGGTTCGATCCGCAGTTTCTTTTCTTGGTTTGGGCCTTAACTCTAAATCTTATTGGGCCTAACTTGGGCTTGATTTCACAAATCATTGGGCTTGACCTAATCCAAGTCCAATTGGATTCTACAAAGTAGATGAACACAAAGTCCATTAAGACTAATCGCATCCTATGCATTCCATTCTTGTATTCTCGTATTCTCTTCGTATATCGTTCGTACGATATTCATATTATACGTCGTACAAATCTTCGTACTATACTCGTATAATAACTCGTATTATACTCGTATTTCTCACGCATAATAACCTTAATTATTATGCGCGATCATAAAATTCTCGGAACTCACTTTCCCTAACCCTTAGGTTTTGAGTCCGCAAGCGAAAACTTCGTTTTTGCCATAACTGAAATATTATTGAATATTCCATCACGTCTCAACATTTTATGTCATCAATAACTTCTCGGAATTTCAAAATAAATCTCCGACCAGAAATGGGTGAATAGTGCCTATTTCGTCTTTTTCCCCAAAAAATATTTTATTCCGAAAAACTTTAATTTTCATCTTGAAAATTCTTACTCATTAAATCTAGCTTGTAGCCAGAATCCTCCCGACTTATAATCATCCTAGGTTATAGAACGATTAATAAACACATATCACAAAATAGTATTAATAAAAATTCCTTTTATTAATAACTAATTCTTTAAACTTAAATTCTGGATAATCCAAAATTCCGGGTTGTTACAGGAAAGGGGAAGGATGTAGGTAATAAATTGAGTAAGAATGAGAGTAGTTTGGTGATACATAGTGATATCAAACATCCCGAAGTGCAATTAGATTCTGATTTTGATGTCCATGTTAAGAATGAAGCTCAAGTGCTTATCCAGAAGATAATTCCAACCCAAAGAATTTTAAAGGTGTGTTAATTTAAATTTTGTTATTGTTATGATCATATAAATGTTTGGTGTTAGATTTTGGTATGTTATATTGTTTATTGGGCAACATTATTATGTATAATGTTGTTTTGGTTACTGTCTAATGATGTTTTAGTTCTTTGTTTAATGTCTTGTGTTAGTTCTTTCGTCGAAGGTTATATTGGTTACTGTGTAACATTATATTGGTTACTGTATAATGCTTAATTAGTTACTGACTAATTACTGTTTTGGTTACTGCATAATATTAATGATTAATGCTTGGTAACCACATGATTGGTAACCAATGCATTAGATAGTAACCACCATGTTTCATGAAGGTAACCAAAACAGCATAAATCAGTAAATAATTTACATTGGTTACCTTCATGCAACATGCTGGTTACTATCTTATGATGTCTTGGTTACTGTCTAATGATGTCTTGGTTATTGTCTAATGATGTCTTGGTTACTGTCTAACCAATATATTGCCTAAAGCTGTATTGGTTAATGTGCAACATTGTATTGGTTACTGTATAATGCTGAATGGGTTACTGACTAATGATGTTTTGGTTACTGCATAATATTACTAACTAATGATTGGTAACCACATGGTTGGTAACCAGTGTATTAGACAGTAACCAGCATGTTGCACGAAGGTAACCAAGACAGCATCAATCAGTAACCAATTTACATTGGTTACCTTCTTGCAACATGCTATTTACTGTATAATGTTGTCTTGGTTACTGTCTAATACTTTATTGGTTTCTGTCTAACCATTATATTGTGTAATGCTGTCTTGGTTACTTTCTAATGCTGAATTGGTTACTGATTAATGATGTCTTGGTTACTGACTAAAGCTATATTGGTTACTTGTCTATGTTGTTTTGGTTACTATCATATGACTGGTTGGTTAACTTTGTAAAGCTTATTTTGTTTACTTGCAGTTATGGGATCTTTACTATGAGGAATGCAACAGAAAATTCACTGGAAAAGTTATATATTGGTGCGACATGGAAGTCCCTAGCATTATTGCAAATAAATTAAATCAGAGTCAGCTGGATAAGTTTAAGGCAACATGTTTTGGGAATTTTCTGGAGTTTGGTAAGCACCAAATGTATTCCCAGATTATTCACCACGCTCTTGTAAGGGAGGTTCACCAGAGGGATGACGGTGAAATGTGGTTTTTGTTCGTGGAGAAAAGGGTCAGGTTTGGTTTGCCTGAGTTTTGTCTGATCTCTGGGTTGAGATGGCAAGGTGGGGATGATATAACTGCATATAAAGGTATGGAGAATATGCTTATTGGTAAGTTTTTTGGCGACGAAGCTGTGACACGTAGTAGTATAGGTAGGGTATATAGGAAGGCATTTTTTGATGATGATGACGAGGCTATTAAGATGTCAATGATTTTTTTGGTCTTTAATTTCATTATGTGCACGGTTTCTGAAAATTACGTGGATGGGGCCATGGTTAATTTTTTGTGTTATGGTGATGTTAGTAGTTTTCCTTGGGGGAATATAGCGTTTGAGATGACAAAGTACTCTTTGTGTAATGCTTTGAAGGGGCTTTTTAGGAAAGGAAAGAATGGTGTTTCAACATACAATTTTTACATGGATCATTACACCAAATTGTACAAGTTTAATGGGATTCCTTATGTATTCCAAGTTTTTATGTTTGAAACTATTCCGACATTCAAAACTCTGGGTATATGCAATGACGAGCATCAAATCGGATGTCCGTTTATTCAGATGGAAGGAGTTAATGAAGCCCCTTTCAAATGACAAGTTGAATGATTTAGTTTTTTGTTCCGGACAGGTATACTGTTTTACTACTAATAATGTAATTTGGTTACCTTTAGTTATATACTTGTTAAATGAAAAAATTATGTGAAGTTTACTATCAACAAAGTAGTTAGTTACCTTTATATACACGTTTGGTTACTGATTATTTTATATGCATATTAATAATAACAATGTTTTTGGTTAGTTGAATATTCACATACGGCTACTGATTAGATTTCATTTAGGTTACTAATAACAATTTTGTTGGTTACCCGAATATACATATTTGGTTACCTATATACATTTAGTTGGTTACTACTTATTATATATTTGTTTACCTGTATATATGTATTTGGTTACTGATTATGTTTTATGATTCTTTATTTACTGTTTATTTCACTGTAATTGTACATTGTTTGTTAGATGATATACTAAAGTGTACTTATTATTTTTCAGCTGAGGATAAACAGTTTGATTCCCATGGTCGAGGAGAAGGATCGGCTTGATTTGGGCGGCTTTCACTTTTTTAATGGGAAGGATGGTGACAAGAAAGTAGAAAAAAAAAGTGAAGGCTAACAACATTGGTGTTGATATATCTGTTGTGAAAGAGGCAATTGATGCACAGTTTAGGCCGTTGGAGAAGAAAGTTTCTGAATTGAAGAAAGAATTTGGAAAGTTGCGAACTGATATTAAAGATAAAATGCAGCTTTTACATGTCCAGTTATGCAGGGACCTTAGGTCCATTATTAGAGATGAATTGCGCGCCATCAAAGACGTGGGGGACAAAAAGGTTAATGGTGATTCTGATGATGATTAAGATTCTGATTCTGACAATGCTGGTGATGATAATGATGATAATGATGACGATGAAGGTGATGAAGGTGACAAAGGTGATGAAGGTGGTGAAGGTGATGAAGCTGCTGATGAGGCTGCTGATGTCATGGTGGAGGAGCTCCATGTTGACGAGGATGTTGATGATGGTTCAAAAGTGAATAAGAATAATGATGGTGATGATGATGTGTTGAATGACGTTGAGAAGAAGGGTGGGAATGAAATTGAATTTGGTAATGAAGTGGAACGTGTTGATGAAGATGTTGATGATGGTTCAAATCTGATTAAGAATGTAATTGAAATTGCTAATGAAGTTGAACGTGATGTTATGGTTGAAGAACCTCATGAAATAAAAAACAATGATGATGAAGAAAATGTCAAGGTAAGACATATTTGTTTGTTTTGTTATGTGATATTTGTCTTTTGTTTTAATGATTAAATGGTTCTTTATTTTGCACAAATTGACAATAACAATGACATGCCATCTTTTGACATATTAAGCCAATGCACTGGGAAAGAGATTGTTGTGTATGATGCTGATAAGGTTAGTGTTATAATTACGTGCCATCATTTTTTTACATGATCTCTATGTTTTGGTTACCATTATATTGTGATTTGGTTACTAGTATATTGTGATTTGGTTACCATTATATTGTGATTTGGCTACCATTATATTATGTTTTGGTTACTAGTTTATGTTATTCAGGTTACTAATATAACACGTTTATTTTAGTTTGTTGGTTGTTGTACAGTCAGTTTGTTATTGCATATATTAGTTAATTGCATGTTTTAGGATTGAAAATCTAATCGTATATATTACCTTTTTATGTCAATTGAAACAGGGGAAGAAAGGTGAGGCAGCAAGCAGGTATGCACTGGATTATATGGTTCTGACCACACAGGACATAGCTAAGTGTGATGAGTTGGAGAAGAGTGTCCACAGCCCGATTGGTACACTCGTCAAGTGAACTCCGCAAAGAGTGCCATTTTGCGGTCTCCATATACAACAGCGTTTGGATCGGCTGGTTCATCATCTACTGTAGTGGGTGCTAGTCAAACACTTGCATGTCTAACTGCATTCCCCAAATCATGCATGGATATGCCCTCAAAATTTGAAGAGGCATTGTTTGAACAATGGTTCAAAATTGGATTAAACAACAGAAAAAGGTTTGTTTTTTGTTGTTAACAATGCTATAGTTTTTTATGAAACAAATAAGTTTGTATTATTGTAGTAACATATGGTTAATATTAAATAAACGTTATGGTTACTATTATTTTATATTCTGGTTACTATTAGATTATGTTTTGGTTACCTATTAGTTATGTTTCGGTTACTATTTGATTATGGTTATGATTTTTATTTTTGTTGGTTACCAGGTTAATGTTTAAAATTAAGTTGTTGATGAGTATGTTAATTATTGAACATATTGAACATATTAAGTTGTTGATTAGTTTACTAATTTTGGTATGATGTACTTGTTACTGGGCAACATTATACTGTCTAATGATGTATTGATTACTGTCTAATGATGTATTTGGTTATTGTGTAACATTATACTGGTTACTGTATAATTCTTAATTGGTTATTGACTTATATTAGGTTAATGTTTAAAATTAAGTTGTTGATGAGTATGTTAATTATTGAACATATTGAACATATTAAGTTGTTGATTAGTTTACTGATTGTGGTATGATGTATTGGTTACTGGGCAACATTATACTGTATAATGTTGTTTTGGTTACTACCTAATGATGTATTGTTTACTGTCTAATGTTGTATTGGTTACTGTGTAGCATTATACTGGTTACTGTATAATTCTTAATTGGTTATTGACTAATGATGTTTTGGTTACTGCATAATATTAAATATTAAATAAATGTTAATATTAAATAAATGGTGTGGTTACTATTAAATAAATGTTATGGTTACCATAACTTTATATTCTGGTTACTATTAGTTTATGTTTTGGTTACCTATTAGTTATGTATTAGTTACTATTTGATTATGATTATGATGTTAATATTTGTTGGTTAGCAAGGTACTGTTTAAAATTAAGTTTGTTGATTAGTATGTTAATTATTGACTGTTCAAGTTTGATTTTTAGTAGTGTGTATACTAATACGGAAATTGTTAATGTTAGCGTGTATACTAATATTATGCTCTTATATTGAAGGAAGGACAAGTTTCCCGAAAAGAACGATATTATCATGCCTTCTTTTGTATTTGGATCTATCACAATATCATCGAAAATGTGGTTCTATAAATTAAAGACTCATGGGCAGTGGTTAGACGACGATGTGAGTATTTTTTTAAAAATTATGTTTTCGTAGTTATGTTTACATTATTTAGTTACATTCATTACATACTTGCATTTTCCAGTAACTGTTAATATCCTATTTTTTTTTTGGTTCAGCACATCAATGTAGTGTTGTATTATTTTCGTAAACTGGCAAGACATTCAGAAAGTGTTCCTATAAGGGTAACGACAACGGATTGTTGGTTTCATAGCAAGATCACTTCTCTTTACGAGGAATATACAGACAAAAATCAAGACAAAATTATTTTGTCTGGGGAGGGTGATGTTGCTGAATACATACATGGGCTGTTTATGGATGTCAACACACCATGGAGGAACGTTGACTATGTGTTGTTCCCTATTCATATGTCATCACCGAACCATTGGTTGTTGTTGACTTTTGATGTGCATTGTAGGCGTCTAACTGTTTACAATTCTCTACAACCAAAAAGGAAATCCATGCAAACTAAAATATCGGATGTTTGTGAGCCGTACGTCTTCATTCTTCCAACTTTATTGCGCAAGAGTGGTTTTTGGAGGGATATGTCTGATATTGACTTTAGCAGTGAACCGTATCGCAACAAAGAGGAAGATGATATAATTGAGTTGGAGTTTGCAGATTCGGTTCCTGAACAAGTCGAGGGGTAAGGGTTAAATTGTTTACATTTTTTTAATTATTACATATAGGTCTGAACATTTTTTTAATTTTTTGATTTTTGTTATTTTTTGTTTGTTTATACAGTGATTGTGGGATGTTCACAATTTGTTTCGCTGAGCATGTCATTCACCAGAAGTTTAATCAGATTCCTATTCCATTCCCTATTGCACAGTATCGAAAGAAGTTATGCATAAATGTATATATTTATGCAAGGAACAAACAATTGGAGGGATATGAGACTGATAGAGAATTTCCAGAAAGATTTTGTCCAGATTTTGATTAGTTAGGATTTCGTTGTTTTGTATTTATGAATTGTGTTGGGTATTTTTTTTTTTTTTTTGGGGATATTCACAACATTTTTATATGGTTTATGATTTTGTGATGTTCATTGGATCTTATGTAGATGGGATTACATAAATGATTATATTAGCAGTAATGAAAAGAGATATTGTTTATTGGTTTTATTTGTTCCTCTTAAGTTGTGTTTGTTCAATTATTTTAAAATATACAGTTAGTAACCAATCATGTATAAAGGGGTAACCAGATAATGTTTTGATAGTAACCAGATAGTTACAAGCTTGTATCAGAACATATATCATCTGTTAAATGTACATGTGTGAGTATACATGGGCTGCATAAACTTCAATATCACATTTATTATAGGTTGCTGGATACACAGGTTTTTTTAATGTTTTGGTTACCATTAGAAACTGGTACAGTTACTGTTATGAAATTAGGTGGTTACTGTGATGGTTATTGTTATGTAATTATTTGGTTACCATTAAAATTGGTATGGTTACTGTTATGTAATTATTTGGTTACCATTATAAACTGTTATGGTTACTGTTATGTAATTATTTGTTTACTATAAATGCTTGTATGAGATGGATGCTTATTATACATGCTTACAATTAAAAACTGTTGGAGGGATATGAGACTGATAGTAACCAGATAATGTTTTGATAGTTACAAGCTTGTATGGTTACCATTAAAAACTGTTATGGTTACTGTTATGTATTTATTTGGTTACTGTTATGGTTAATGTTATATTGAAATCAGAAATCAATATATAAATGAATAACAAATTTGGTTACTATATACAATCAAAATGTTACCAACCAAGTGGTTAATGGTTACTCAAAGTAAACAATAATACATTCATGTATTTACACTCTTAATTTAACTGCACTATATCATACCCTTTTTAGTGGTTTTAAAACCGGGGGATTATTGCATGTTTTCCTGTTGTGTCCTTTTTCTTGGCACCTGTTGCATTTGTTTTGAATTTTGATTTCAGATCCGTGTTTGTACCTCCCTTTTTTTGGTCTTCCTGCTGGTCTTCTCGTGTTGGGTGGTTTTATACATATATGTCTTACTTCTTCTGATATATCCCAGTTTTCTTTGTCATCTAACGACATGATGGAAGCTGAATATGTCTCGACCAAAGTTGCTTTAGTGTAATTTCTTGAGCGAAAATCATAACAGCTCAGATTTCTTTGCTCATAACAGCAACAGCGTGCGGACAAGGCATCTCATGGTACTGAAATTTATGGCATGTGCATGTCTTTTGTTCGATGTCCACAATATACTGTTTAGAGTCATCGTAAACAGTGAAAATCACTAAGTTTGATGTCTCAACCTACAACACAAATTAAGTGTGTCAATTGAAATCATGTTCATTGTCTGAAAATAGAATAAATATAGTAAAGTAAACAAATCAATGTTAGCCAGTAACCTAAATACATAATGTTAGTATCTAGAACATAAAACATATTTGTACACAACACCCAATGTATACAATCAGATTAACAGTTGCATGCCAAATATACAGTAACCAATTAATTAGTACACAATGTTAGTCAATAAGTAACCACCAATAATAAAAGAAACAATTATAAATCTCAGTAACATTATAATTTTACATAGTAACTACGTCAGTATTGAATAGTAACCAGTAAAATGTTACACAGTAATCAAATCAGCATTATACAGTAACCATTATATAATTTCATAGTAAGAAATTCAATATTAGTCAGTAACTAATATAATGTTACACATTAAGTAAGTTAGCATTAGTCAGTAACCAAGTCAGTATTAGTCAGTAATATTATGCAATAAATATTATAATTTTATCCAAAGAACCAAGTTATCTTTGTTAGTCAAGATAATGTTACACAAGAACTAACTCAAGAATAGCCAAAGAACCATTATATTATTTACACGTCAACCAAGTCAAAGATTTGTCAAGAATCAATATAATGTTGCATTAAAGAATTCAAGTTAGCATTAGTAAGTAACCAAGTCAGTAATAGTCAGTAATACATGTAACCAATAGTGAAAAAATAGGTGTCCATAAAATGCAAATGCAAATGCAAATGTTGATGCAATAATTTAAATCAAGTATTAATTACCTTAAGTATCTTTGATTTAAAGATATTAGATTGCAACCTTCTCTCAGCTGTTGTAGAAAGTGTTGTGAATGTTGATATGGCTACTTGTTTGTTTGTGAAATACCATCTTTGAACCAGACAACGTAGGCATTCAATCATTGATGCAATTAGAAGATCCCTGATAAACTTGATTGCATTGTTAATAGATTCGGCGGTGTTTGAAGTCATTGTTGAGTACCTGCTTATAGTCCCATGGAGCCTGGTGCACCTATCCAACTTGACCTCTTCATCTAGATATGTCCTTATTCGAGGATCAATGGCATCAAGTTCAGCCATGTGTTTGTTGAATTGTTCAACAGTGTAAGCTCTACAAGCCCCGTTGTAAGCCTATTTAACTTCTTCTCCTTTCTTTTTAAATCTGTTTTTTATATTTTTCAGTATATGATATGTGCAGGAACCATGCATGATATCCGAAAACACACAATTCAGTCCTTGTATAATGGCTTCATGTCTGTCTGAAACAATACATTGACCTTCCCTAACTCCACAAGCAATTCTCAAATTTACGAAAAACCATCTCCAAGACAATTCATTTTCGCTGTCAACAACTGAAAAAGTAATCAGAATAATGTTTCGATTTGCATCTTGTGTGCTTGCTATCGAGAACGTCCCCAAGTAAGTTGATTGTATGAATGTGCCAACGATTACAATGATTGGAAAACAATGCTGCCATGCTTAAATGGATGCTCCAATGACAAAGAATAGTTACTTGAAACGACCATTTGTTTCCAACTCAAGGATTGTGACGGAACCTGATATGAAACATCAGCACTATCATTAGAATTACAAGTAGTATATAGTATCCAAATCATTAGTAATCGGTAGCCATTCATGTGGTTAATGGTATATAACTTGTATATTACATCTAGTAACTAAACATGCGTATTAAGGTAACCAAACATGTATAATAACCACATACAAATGGTCTAAAGATTTAATAACTAAACATGCATACTAACAGTTATACTATCAAAAGGTGTATTGGTTACTGTATAATATTTTATTGTTTACTGTAGAATGCTTAATTGGTTACTGACTAATGCTATTTTGGTTACTGCATAATATTACTGACTAATGTTTGGTAACCACATGTTTGGTAACCAATGCACTAGACAGTAACCATCATGTTGCATGAAGGTAACCAATACAACATTAATCAGTAAACAATTTACATTGGTAACCTTCTACGGTGTAATGATATCTTGGTTACTGTGGCACATCATATTGGTTACTGTCTAATGCTGTAAAACCAATAAAATGTTTTAAAGTGTTACCTAGATTTGTTTTCTTCAGCATGTGTAACCATGATGGGATGAGTGAGTAGTCGTGTGGATTTCCTCTCACCTTTTCCAACGCTTTTTCCTTCGATCTTCATGCTTTTTGGTAAGAGATAGACACATTATATTCTGACATCATGTCTTCCACAATATCGGTTGGTGTGTATATTTTCTTCAAATTTATTATTTTTTGCATTATGCATTCACTGACCAACTCACTATTTGCCTGTCCGTGGTCTCCCAACAATACATTGACCAAACAAGTGTGGATGTCATTGAATTCTCTCACCTTGAACATACTGGTTTTTTGGAAACTTGATGCTCTCATCTTCCATTTGCAATTTTCATCGATATTTGACACTAGCACAAAGTCTCTATAACTTGTTCGTTGGACTTTTGTGTTTCGCTTTTTTCTACGATTGAATGCAAATTTCATAGTAGTTTGTGAGAGGATTTTTTTTGTCTGTGTAGGTTTGATATAATTTTACTTCACGTTCATTCGGATCTGATATTACATCATCATATCATTTTTCTGCGTATGATCTGTCATGTTGTCTGTCTCGTTGTTGTTCAATAGTTTCCATTGCAAGCTGATCAGCATATTGCGTTCCAAATTGGCATTCTTGGCTTGCTAGTGGAACTAGTGATGAATTCCCTTGTGTTGATCTGATTGGCATTACATCATGAATTGTAGATTCTTCTACATTTGTCAAGTTATGCAAGATTTTTGTGCGTCCCATTCTGTGTTCAATATCCACAATCAGTGGGAATTTACTTTGTTCATCAGATTTTCTACTCATTTCCAGAAAGAATTGTAAGGTTGCTTCATCTGATATACTGATCGGTGGAATGTCGCTTCTAATCTAAAATTTGATTGACAATATTGTTGCGTTTGTGTTTAGCCGTAATGCACTGCATATTTTGGTAAGCATTTCTTTGAACGAAATAGTTGATGGAACTAATATGCCGGTAACTTCAAATTTGGTGTATTCGTTATTATCACCCCATGTGTCTTGAATTGAAATAAAGTACTGTTGGAATCATCTCCATTGTCTGTCAACAGAATAAGTATTGGTAAGTAACAAAATCAATGTTAGCCGGTAACCAATATAATGTTAAACAGTAACCAAGTCAGCATTAGTCACTAACCAAGTCTTCATCAGTAACCAAGTCAGCATTAGTCACTAACCAAGTCTTCATCAGTAACCATTATAATGTTACACAGTAACAAAGTCATTACTAGTCAGTAACCAATGCAATGGTACACAGTAGCCAATTCATTATTAGTCAATAACCAATGTAATGGTACACAGTAACCAAGTCATTATTAGTCAAGAACCAATGCAACATTAGTTAGCACCATGCATTAACCAATCCAAAGATTAAACAAAGAATATGTATATAGTTAGTTAAAGAATCAATGTAATGTTAAGCAGTAACCAATTGCATTTTAACATGCAATTTTGAAGGCCTAAATGATGGAATTTGACCAAGTCAGCATTAGTCAGTAACCAATTCAACATTAATTAGTAATATTATGCAGTAAACAAGACAACATTAGATAGTAACTAAGACAGCAACAAACAGTTTAATGTTACATAGTAACCAAGAAAGAATAGTCAGTAACCAAGACAACATTAGACAGTAACCAATTTATATAACCTTAGTAACCATAATATACAACATTTTTTCAAATTCATCTTGCAATCAAAACATTCATTATTCTTACTGTGTGACCATTTTAAGTGCAAAAAACTTAAGAAAGGTAACCAATATAGTAATTCGTAGTAACTATATGATTATAAATTTTAAACTCACATACCTCAGTATTTTGTATTGAAGTTGATGTTGATCTTGTATTCAACAATCACTGCAGTATTTGGTTACTGAACTTGAAGGCGTTGTTCATTTTGTATGCTATTTTCGATCTTAGAGATGCGTCGTGAAAACCAACTTCGTCTTCTCCGATTACGAGTTTAGTCGCGACAGGAGGCTTCGACTTCATCTTTTTGTCTTCTCCGTCGTTGATCTCTTGTTCCGATTTCAAAATTGCATGATTTTAGGGACGGTTAATTTTAAATATGAAATTCGGTAACTGACGTGTAGGAGTTAATGACACGTGATTTTAGCACGTAATATTGTGTATGTTTTATTTTTGTAATTATGTTGTGTATGTTTTATTTTTGTAATTACTTTCTAATTGTTGTATATTAGTGTAAAGGACCTTATAACTTATGGCTAGTGATGTCTCAAGGTAGTCCCACATGCCATGCACAGTAGGAAATTTAACCCACAATATTATTACCAAGTGCTAACATTACTTGTTAGCTATGACTTTAGAGTAATGGGACAATTAAATGGGACGTCCCATTTTAATTGTCCTACTGCTATGTCGTTGTATCTTGAATTTTTAGGTTGCTCCAAAGACCTTAGGTTGCCATGGATGCGGTCCTATATATATATTTATATATATATATATATATTTATATATATATATACACACACACACAGGTGTGTAGCACACAGTTGCATATGACGATGATTTTTTGGGCTATAGTGAACCGACGTCGCCTAGACCAGAATAGCTATAACGACGGGTGAACCGTCGCTATAGCCCAAAAAAATCGTAACCATAAGCGACTGTGTACTACACAACTGTGTATATACATTTTTCCCATATATATTATTAACCAAGCGCGAAGGTGATCTCAATTAGTATAAATTTCTCTAATTACATTTTCATTGATTTGTAATTTGCTCATTTTATATATGAATGCTTGACAGAGGTTGACTTTGTAACTGTAAATGTGTATCTTCCAATGGGATCCTTGGGTATATTGTAAAAATGGTATTAATTAGTTATTTTTTAATGAAGTCAAACCATATAAAAAACATAACAAAAATTTTCAACACAAGCATCTTAATAATAGACTATTATGAAAAATCTATCAACAATAGGCACAAGTTATTCCAACCAAGAAAAGCATATCTAGAATAGAGAAATCAATATCCCATAAATGAAATTCTATCACAAAGAGAATTAATCAATTATCTCATATAAAAAGTAAAATTCAATACAAAGGTGAATAAAATACTAGTAATAAAAAATAAACAAGAAAATTGAAATATTATCCCCATATATATATATATATATATGGGAAATGATCTATAACAAATATTTGTTATAAATGAAAATTAGACAAATAATATCATAACTATCCATTCCAATAATCAAGGTCCCAGATTAAATATGGTAATTGCTCGTTTGCCAGACGAAGGAGCGGAACTAAAAAATATTAAAGACCATCCGCCAGACCAACAAGCGGATGGTAAAAAATTAAATTACATTCCCAAATTACCCCCAAGTATGCAAGCCAGCCAACAGTTTATGATAGGCAACAGTCAACGCATATGCCAGCCAACAATTTTAATTTGATAAGGCAACAATCAATGACGTTTTTAATCAACACTCAATGACGCATGCAATAGGAATCCATAGCAAAAATGCACGCAAATCCAAGCAACAGTCCAATATGCAATTAAATTCATATCACAGAGACGACTATAACAATCCAATATGCAATCAAATTAAAATCACAGAAGTTAACTTAATATGCGATTTTATGATTATATAATGGCAAAATTATTTACTTTTGTTTATATATTTTAATTTATCAGCATGATTTATTATTTCCTAGAAGTTATATTAGATGAATTACTCATAATTAGTGAGTGATTTAGAGCTTGAATTTTCAAATATCAATCGTACGGAGAAAATAATATTACAAAAAGAAAAAAAAATTAAATCGAATATATTAATATGTAATATTACAAAAAGAATTTGTAGAAGTGTTACAATGATCCATGATAAGCATAATTCGACAAGCCAAATCTAATATTGAAATCCACTATGTCAGGTTGCATGAGTTGCACCAATTTTTCAAACCTTACAAAATCTATAAGCTCACCTATATCTGAAATAATTATATAATCTACAAATAATGTAACTGACTAAACAAGCAATTAGCACTTGAATTCCGAAACTTGCGCAAAGACATCAGTTATATAATGCTGTCAAAATCCAGTCCTTAAAGTTGATAAGTGGGAAGAACCTGTAGGTTTACTGCCAATGCATTGGTAACATAAGACAGGTTGCACTGCAAAAAAAAAATATAATTAGTTTTTTAAGGCCAATTCATAGTATCAGATTTATTATCATATTTTTAGAGAACATATTTTGCCAAAAAAAAATCAATTAGTTATTATCCTTCAGGCATGGGATTCGTCAGTTGCGAACCGCATGGGCAGATGGACCTGAATATGTTACTCAGTGTCCTATCCAACCAGGAGTGACTTACACATACCGAATCACAATACAAGATCTGGAGGGTACATTGTGGTGGAATGCTCATAGCAAATGGATTAGAGCCACCGTCTATGGAGCGTTGATCATTAAACCAAAGTTGGGATCTACTTACCCATTCCCCAAGCCGAAGCTAGAATTCCCTATTATTCTTGGTAACCAATTTAAAACATTCTCACAATAGAATTGCCTCTCTCTTTTTTTTATAAAAAAGCCCAACATTGCCTTCTTAAACATAAAACAAGACAGAAACAAACAAACACGAAACACAAGACAAAACAAAAAACTCTCTCAGTTTCAGAATTATTTCACCAAGCAAAGAATTGCAAAAAAAATACAGACAATCTAATGATGATGACACTATCGCAACAGATGCAAATAAAAGAACCAAGTACGCTTACCAAAATAACACCATGAATTGGATGGACTTTCCACACTATATCAAAAGAGAAAATAACAGTTATCAAATATTCAGTTGTAATTACATATGACAAGACATGTACCTGCAGCAGCGATAGTAGCATCAACAGCAGCACTAACTAATATTGTAGAAGCTTGGGGGGGGGGGGGCATATCAAACCCACTAGTTCTTTTGCTGCAGAAATACACCAGTAATATAAACAGCAAGTGATAACCTAAATCAAATCATGTCGAAAATTTCAACAAACAAAGTAAAACTAATGTAATTATAGTAAGAGCCAATTATAACATGAATACAGAACTTTATTTGATCTTAGTATCGAGTGAGAGAACAATATATGTTTGAAGGAAACTCTTGTAATTATGATGAAAGTTGATTACAACATGAATAGAGAATTTTATTTGATCTTATCAACGAGTGAGATCACAATACTTTTTGAACGATCATTCAACAGTAAACTGTCCTGCACAAGTGCACATGCTATCAGCTATGACATATTTATTAAGCTTTTAAAATGAAGATAGAAGCATATTACTTGTTCACTATGAATGGCATACCATCACCTTTTCCAGATATTTAACTCATGTAATCACAATACAGGGATTAGAAAGTTATATGGAAAACTAGACTGGTCTCAGAAAATTCAGTTATCTGTCACTGTCTTGAAACTCCTTTACCACCAGAACCCATATACATAAAACACCCAACCGGCTCTTGCAAGTTCACTCGCATAATTCATAATAACAAGCTTAATAAAGAGTATATAATAGCAACCAACGTGTTCAGAGATTCAAATTGTTGTCAGAATTGCAGCAATAGTAACAGATTAACTTGAAATTTTAGCATCAGTGACTAGGGAATATAGTAGGCAGAAAACTTACAGTATAAAGACAACAGTATCAAAAGGTAAACTTCATCATAACAACTAACTTAACATTTATCATGATTTTAGTACTATCTATTAAATAATATAGTTAATAGTTCCTCAAATATACACATGAAATCACAAACTAGATCTATTTCCAAATAAAAGGAAAACCAACCTTTTTGAGCGTGAACGAGAACGAGATCTTGACTTTGATCTATGTTCAGATCTGCCCATAGGGTGAGACTCAGACTTATGTCTATGCCGCTCGTCTTTGTCTCTGTCTCTTCTCCTACAACCATATCCAACTTTAAAAAGAGATAACAAGCATGAGGGTTTGACGATTTGACAGAGGAATCACTCCAAAAAGGAGAGAGGCTCGCAATTGTTTAGAAATCGCAGCATATTTTTGATTTTCATAGCAGGAGGGAGGGTTTAGTTGAAATCGCAACAGAAATCATAGCCGTCGCAGCAGGGTTTAGGAATCGGGGTTTAGGAATCGAAATCGCAGCAATCACAAAAGGGTTTACGAATCGAATTCGAAGGAGAAAATCGAGAAAGGGAGGGTTTAGTTGAAACTGCCAGACGAAATCGCCGCAGTGGAAGCAGGGAGTAACAGACGAAATAGGAAATAATCGAAAATTGGGCTCGTACACTTAGGGGCAATTTGGGCTGAAATTTTATTTTTGCACCTTCCGCTGGACGAAGTAGCGGATGGCGTTGTACCATATTTAATGTGCGCCCTTGATTATTGGAATGGATGGTTATGATGCTATTTGCCCAATTTTCATCCATAGTAAATACTTACTATGGATCATTTCCATATATATATATATATATATATATATATATAGGTTAATATTATGCCCAAAAATCTTCCCTCTTTCCCGCATCGCGTCCCTGCCCTAACTCTCCCACTCTCATTTTAGCAGCCACATAGTAAGAAAAAAAGAAATACCACGACGGCTCAAGATCGATCAATGGCAAGTCCCCCTAATCTTTCTTCTAGATCGACGGCTCAACTCCCTCACTTACATCTGCGGCACCTCTCTTTCCCCTCTCTCAACTTTCTTTAACCCTAACCAATGACCACTGACCAATGAGTTATCGCGGAGAAAATTAGAGATTCTCTCTGTACTTCGTAAGTAAATTGAATTAATTGCTATTAGTCGAATTTACTTTCAAAATAATTTCTTTACTATGTATTATTCATTCATATTCAAGTTAATTTGTTAGATTTGTCAAATCCTCGAAAAAAAATGTTTTGTTCTAAAAATTTTGAATGCATTAGGTTAGGCCCTGTCCGCTGATTATTTTGTAAATATGTTTTACTTCTGAAATGGGTTCTATTTTGGTTGGTTTCAATTACTTTAGGATGTTTAACATACTTTTTTGTTATGAATATTTTTTATATGTATAGAAGTGTTTAGCTAGAATTTGTTTGAATTGTATCTCAAGATTGATGATTTTAATGGACTTTTATGGTAGTAGTTTTATGCAATTCCAGTCGTTTTAAATAACTTCTATTTGATTGGGGGTATATGTATACATACCCCATTAGAGTGGATAAATTTCAATAAATTATTTATGTAATTGGTGTGGGAGACTATTGTGACGCCCCCAAAATAGGTATACATCACCCATCTTGAGTCGCTAGATACATGGTACAGAATACAAATACAAACTAATTATACAACTGTCGTGTACAATACGACAAAACATAATCTGTGAGTTTGAATACAAATATTGTCTACTAGAGATTATACAAACTCAAAAGGAGTCCTCATTACAATTATTATCACACTATTTCACAGAATAGTGAGGACTACTAATGTTATCATCTGGTCCGTCACTCCGTTCCCCGACTAGTCCCTGCTACGTTCTCATTTTTTGAAGAGAACAATAAAAGTAAAAGGGTGAGATCAACTAGCCCAGTAGGAAATATTATGACTAAGAGAATGCAGAATATATTATCGTTAGCCTTTAATAGTGTTAAACTGATACAATATAACAACCATCAAGTTTAACTGCAGCGGAACAAGCAATCCATTAAAAGAGTCAAGTAGAGAATAAAATCTACTATCTTTTATGATTTTGAAGGTTTTTCATCACTTTTATCGCTGGGACTTTGCTTAATAAATAATCCACATCATCGAATCACCCCGCACTACTGGCCAAGGATATTCTTTTTGTATCACGACCACAATTATCCACTACTACTGGCCAAGAATATTTGTGTATTCATTAATGGTCATGATCATGCCATAAAACAATTCATCTTTACACTACTATTTAAAGAGAATCCATAGTCATAATCATACCAAAAAGCGCCCATCAATGCACTACACGCCAATGAGGACTTTTTCCACATCATTTGTAACATTACGGTTATGATTACACCGAATAATCACGGTCATAATCATACCAAGTCCATCATATGCACTACAAGCCACGAGATGACGTTCAACAAAAATATAAACATGAGGATGATGACAATGATATAAGAATTGATAAAACAAGTTCAAGAATTAATTTATCTAGAACCGATAACGTCCAAAGTATCAACATGATACTACTTTGTAGAGTAAAATTCAAGAATGCTCGAGAAGAATATGTCCATGAAAAAGATTTGGATGAAGCCTTGAATATCAAGGATATTCCATAAATTTCATGGAATATAGAGGTCAAAACTTTAACCAATTTGAGTATAATAAAGATTGGAATAACAAAAGAAATCACCGTGCATGCGGTATTGCATAGATAAAGTTATTCCAACAAAATAATAAATAACGGAACGTGTCGGCGTAAAACGCATGCAGATGAGGATATTCCAATGTAATAATAATAAAGAGCGGAACCAGTCCCGGCTTAAAATGCATGTGACAGGATGTTCTAATGAGAATGATAAAGAATGGAACAATGGAAGAATTTCACCAAGTATAGGGTAGCCCGCGTATACAGGTTATTCCAACAGAATAATAAAGAATGGAATAAAAGAAGTTCTCTTCATAGATAAGAAAGAAATAATACTCCCTACGAGTACAACAAATAATATCCCTACCTTAAAAAAACTGGATACTGGAATAGTGAGGTAGCAGACTTCTCTTCTTCTTTCTCTCTATAATTTCTCTCTATAATAATTGCTCTAAAGCTTTTGTGAATTGGTGAGAAATGAAGGAAGAATGAGCTTCTATTTATAGAAAAATAAAGTTTCGATAATTGCACATTTTGGGGCTCGAAAAATTACAGTACAATACCTCCAACTTTTCTTCATTTTTAATTTAGTCCTGCAAGTATTATCAAACTTGCACCAACTCCCCTAATAGTAAATAATGTGAATCAATAGTAAATCATGTGACTCAATAGTTCTAATCATGTGATAAAAACAATTACAGTATAGTACCTCCATCTATACCTCCATTTTTAACTTAGTCATGCAAGTATTATCAATTTTGAACCAACTCCCCTAATAGTACAAGAATGTGATTCAATAGTACACACATGTGAACAAATAGTTATATAAGAATGTGAATTAGTAGCAATTAATTGCTCATTTATCCGATAAATTACCCGATTTATCAATATAACCCCTGCACATCAATTATCATCTCGGAATAGATGTCGATTTTCACTAACACAAACAATTAACATAATGAAACTATTTTTATCAACAATATAAATTTTGAAATTTGAAGTTTGATTTTTCCCAAAAAAGTCAACTGTTGACTTTTTGACGAAATAGTGAATCCCGAAAACTTTTGTGTTTATAGACTATTTTTACTAATTTCATCGTTCCGGACTCAAATATCACGTTCGCGTCTCCAAATTCAACTCCGAACACAACTTCAATTCTAATAACATTCATCATTAATATTGTAACTCACAATATTTATCAACCAGGTCGTTCCCAGGAAAGAGGGGGCTTTCCGATAAGGATTTTTCCCTATTAGCGCGTAATTAGATTATCTAACCTCTCCTTGACAAAACTTCTAGACATTGTAAATATTGCAATTTATAATATGAATAACTTTGTCGTCTCAATTATTGATTTAATAAAATAACATATTATGAAGATGATACTATGATAATAATTGAATCAATAATATGAGAGATATGATGCAGCAATTACTGTAGCAATAATTGAGTATAACTGAGTGACTTCTTACGTAAGCATCAATAATCAATACTGGTGTGCTACTATGAAACCACGCAGATTCTTGTACTTTTACTACCGAGTAGTTCAGCAGTTTTAACGGTAACACTTCATCGTTATTATTTTATAAAAGATAATTACATCGTTTTCTAACTATGACAATACTTCCGTTGTGGGATCCCCCAATGATTGTGCCGTCGTACGAATTTTCCCCGACAAAAAGAATATTTTATAACAACTTGCATACTTTGAAAAATTTATAAATACTACCCACAACTATAACATTATATCAAATCCACACCATAATATTCAAAAAAATATTTCGATAAATTTAAATCTTTATTCATAAAATCTGGGGTTTCACAATCTCCCCTCCTTATGAAATTTCTCCCTCGAAATTTACGTACGCACTTGATATGTCAAAGAGGTGAGGATACCTTGACTTCATTTCAGATTCTAACTCTTGAGGTATAACCTTTGAGTGTTGAATACGATCCTTCTTATCCAAGATTTTAACACGTATCTCCTCATACGTTAAATCTTCTACTATATCATCTAGTTCTAATTTAATAATATGGTTCAGGTCGTCCACATATTTACGTAACATCGATACGTGAAAAACGTTATGAACACGCGACATACTTGGCGGTAAAACGAGTCTATAAGCCACAGTTCCTACTCGATCGAGGATTTCAAATGGGTCAATTAAATCGAGGGTTGAGGTTTCCTCTCTTCGTCGATTCTTGCTTCTAGAATAACGCCCTCTTGAACCTTCTTCATTCATCAGCTCCGGGTGTGTAGCTTGAGCAAATTTAACTTTATCGATTAAAGTCAATTCTAATCGTATATTCGTTATCTTCACGTGGGTTCCTAGAGTCTGTAACTCTATCTTCATCATTTGTAAGTCGTACGAAATGGGTCTTTGTGTTAACAACATCGCACTCGTAAACGCATACGATCTTTTACTCAACGCGTCAGCTACCACGTTCGCTTTCCCACGATGGTATTGAATGGTACGATCGTAATCTTCAATAGCTCGAGACAACGTCTTTAGTAGCGATATTACGTTCATTTTAGTTGAAGAAATATTTGAGGGTTTAAGAAATGGGTTACATCTTCGGGGTCAATACAAAATTTGATTTCACGCTCTAGGGGTAGGCTAAGAAGTCTTCAAGAATACGTAAGGAAATTTATTAACAATAGAAATATCATTTAAAACTGTGACTCTCATCCAAGACTTAGGTAACACGTCACATTGATACCTATCAACTTGCCATCGTCATTCACAGCGTCGCCTACAGAAAGTATGGCTTCGGTGCATTCCACACAAGGAAGTCAACAACGAAAGGACCGTGCCTCTTTACTTATGGCTTGATATGACCATGATTGACTTTAGTGATTTGGTTGCTTGAATTCGCATAACAGGTTGGTTAGGAATATGAAAGCTAACAACCTTACGAAAAGCATGATGAGTAGTTAACCAATCGATTCCTAAAATCACATCAAAGGCAAGTATTTTCAAAGAGATACGATTAACAGGTAACGTGAAAGTGTTGATTTGAATCAAACAAGATTTATAAACAGTGGAGGTAACGAAGGTTTCTACTATCAAAGTTTCAACCAATAAGTCAAAGTCTAATTTCTCCGAAGTTAAATTTAAACGTTGAGCGCAAGCAAGAGAGATAAAAGAATGGGTTGAAACGGTATCCAATAAGGTATAGACTTCGCAAGAATTTATAATTAACTAACCAGTGCTAACTTCATTCGGGTAACTCGATTTTTGAGAAGTCACAAAAATCGCTCTTCTTGAAACCACCGACTTTGTTTTATCCGTATCCGTCTTTGGTGCCACCGTCCCAGCTGGACTTGACTTCACTATACGACAAAATCGAGCTAAATGACCTTCTCTGCTTGAAATTTCCACTTCTATTATCTTGGCCATGATTTCCACCGAAGTGGTTACCATTCTTGGCATGATAATTTCTCCCACTATGGTTATCATTGTTCCGATGGCCGTTGCCACCGGTATGATTATTATAGTGTTGTTGGTCGTTACCTTTTGCTTGAGCTGAATCAACGCTCTCATGTGCTTCATTGCTTATCTCAGCATTTTCAGTTGCCATTTTCAAATACTGCCATAAAACAAGGGTTAATTAACATATCACATATTATTTCTATACTCTGACCGACCAATTAAATACCAAATAAACTTAGGTAGGTCATACTAGCGAAGGAATTCCCCGTCTCTCCCCTCCTAGTTCTTATCTCACATTTCAGCCATTTGATACCAACTGTGACGCCCCCAAAATAGGTATACATCACCCATCTAGAGTCGCCAGATACATGGTACAAAATACAAATACAAACTAATTATACAACTGTCGTGTACAATACGACAAAACATAAGCTGTGAGTTTGAATACAAATATTGTCTACTAGAGATTATACAAACTCAAAAGGAGTCCTCATTACAATTATTATCACACTATTTCACAGAATAGTGAGGACTACTAATGATATCATCTGGTCCGTCACTCCGTTCCCTGACTAGTCCTTGCTACGTTCTCATTTCTTGAAGATAACAATAAAAGTAAAAGGGTGAGCTCAACTAGCCCAGTAGGAAATATTATGACTAAGATAATACAGAATATATTATCGTTAGCCTTCAACAGTGTTAAACTGATACAATATAACAACCATCAAGTTTAACTGCAGCGGAACAAGCAATCCATTAAAAGAGTCAAGTAGAGAATAAAATCTACTATCTTTTATGATTTTGAAGGTTTTTCATCACTTTTATCGCTGAGACTTAGATTAATAAATAATCCACATCATCGAATCACCCCAGCACTACGGCCAAGGATATTATTTAATATCACGACCACAATTATCCATGCACTACGGGCCAAGAATATTTGTGTATTCATTAATGGTCATGATCGTGTCATAAAATAATTCATCTTTACACTACGACCAAAGAGAATCCATAGTCATAATCATACCAAAAACTGTCCATCAATGCATTACGGGCTAATGAGGACTTTTTCCACATTATTTGTAACATTACGGTTATGATTACACCGAATAATCCCTGGTCATAATCATACCAAGTCCATCTATGCACTACAGGCCACATATGACTTTCAACAAAATATAAACATGAGGATGATGACAATGATATAATTATTCAATAAAACAAGTTCAAGAATTAATTTATCTAGGAGCTGATAACGTCCAAAGTATCAACATGATACTGATTTGTAGAGTGAAATTCAAGAATGCTCAGAAGAATATGTCCATGAAAAGATACTGGATGAAGCGCAAATATCAAGGATATTCCACAAATTTCATGGAATATAAAAGTCAAAACTTTAACCAACTGAGTATAATAAAGATTGGAATAACAAAAGAAATCACCATGCATGCGGTACTTCGCATAGACAGGTTATTCCAACAAAATAATAAATAACGGAATTCGGTCCGGCAGAAACGCACGCATGAGGATATTCCAATGAATAATAATAAAAGATTTGAACCAGAACAGAAACGCAAAGACAGGATGTTCCAACAGAATGATAAAGAATGGAACAATAGAAGAATTTTACCAAGTATATGGTAGCCCGCGTATACAGGTTATTCCAAAAGAATAATAAAGAATGGAATAACAGAAGTTCTTTTCATAGATAAGAAAGAAATAATACTCCCTACGAGTACAACAAATAATATCCCTACCTTAAAAAACTGGATACTGAAATAGTGAGGTAGCAGACTTCTCTTCTTCTTTCTCTCTATAATTTCTCTCTATAATAATTGCTCTAAAGCTTTTGTGAATTGGTGAGAAATGAAGGAAGAATGAGCTTCTATTTATAGGAAAATATAGTTTCGATAATTGCACGTTTTGGGGCTCAAAAAATTATAGTACAATACCTCCAACTTTTCTTCATTTTTAATTTAGTCCTGCAAGTATTATCAAACTTACACCAACTCCCCTAATAGTAAATAATGTGAATCAATAGTAAATCACGTGACTCAATAGTTCTAATCATGTGATAAAAATAATTACTGAGATAAGTACCTCCATCTATACCTCCATTTTAACTTAGTCATGCAAGTATTATCAATTTTGCACCAACTCCCCTAATAGTACAAGAATGTGATTCAATAGTACACACATGTGAACAAATAGTTATATAAGCATGTGAATTAGTAGCAATTAATTACTCATTTATCCGATAAATTACCCGATTTATCAATATAACCCCCAGACATCAATTATCATCGGAATAGATGTCGATTTTAACACAAACAATTCTAACATAATAAAACTATTTTTATCAACAATATAAATTTTGAAATTTTGAAGTTTGACTTTTTCCGAAAAAGTCAACTATTGACTTTTTGACCAAATAGTGAATCCCGAAAACTTTTGTGTTTATAGACTATTTTTACTAATTTCATCGTTCCGGACTCAAATATCACATTCGCGTCTCCAAATTCAACTCCGAACACAACTTCAATTCTAATAAAATTCATCATTAATATTATAACTCACAATATTTATCAACCAGGTCGTTCCCAGGAAAGAGGGGGCTTTCCGATAAGGATTTCTCCCTATTGGCGCGCAATTAGATTATCTAACCTCTCATTGACAAAACTTCTAGACATTGTAAATATTGCAATTTATAATATGAATAACTTTGTCGTCTCAATTATTGATTTAATAAAATAACATATTATGAAGATGATACTATGACAATAATTGAATCAATAATATGAGAGATATGATGCAGTAATTACTGTAGCAATAATTGAGTATAACTGAGTGACTTCTTACGTAAGCATCAATAATTAATACCGTGTGCTACTATGCAACCACGCGTATTACTGTACTTTTACTACCGAGCAGTTCAACAGTTTTAACGGTAACACTTCCGCCGTTATTTTTATAAAAAGATAATTCTGTCATTTTCTAACTACGACAATACTTCCGTTGTGGGGTCCACCAATGATTGTGCCGTCGTACGAATATTTCCCGATAAAAAGAATATTCCCCGACCAATCGAATATTTTATAACAACTTGCATACTTTGAAAAATTTATAAATACCACCCACAACTATAACATTATATCAAATCCACACCATAATATTCAAAAAAATATTTCGATAAATTTAAATCTTTATTCATAAAATCTGGGTTTCAAAACTATCCCACAATAGTGCTACAAGGCCAATGTGGGGTTCTCAGGCCATTGTCAAATTAACTTTGATTGGATGCTTTTATCAAATTCCTGAAATTGTATTACTAATTCATATACCTACATCTTTGTATGTAGTTGTATTCATAGATGTATGTATGCATGTTTGTGTAAACTAATAAGATCCTATTAAATTGACAAGAATCCGTTACCAAATACGTGGTTCTTGATCTTCAGATAAACTTCTACATTTTAGATAATAGGAGTCTGATTACAGCTAATATCCACGGTTATTAGATGTACTACAATTTTCGATTGTATGTGTCTAACAAGAGAATTAATCTTTTCAATGCTCTAGATTCAAAATTAATTCAATTCAAAATCTCGTAAGTGGTGACGATTAGGTTCATAGAGGGAGGCAAAGTCGCTAATATAATTAGGAGACCAATTAAATTTGGAGGAAATTATAGAAGTTTGAGTTCTCAAGGTCTAGTTTACCTCAAGGAACGCATCAAAGAGGTAAAATTTGCACCCAATTATTTTGAATGTCTGTAGTATGGTCTTCATGGATTGTGGTAAACTTGTCAATTACTGATATTTATTGTCATTCAGATTATTATGTTTTATTAAAATTGCAAAAATTTGTTTTTGAATAATGCTAGTTGTCTAAAATATGTCTCAAGTACAAGTTATAATTGTGTTTGGTATATAATGATTGCTTAGGACCCACCATAATGTTGAATAACCACTATAATGATAAAATGTGTACTTGAGAGAACCCCTGAATTTGAGTTCCATTGCATTACCCTTTAAATTTAGTTTTATAAAGCAAATTGTTCTTGATTCCACTATTAAGTCAGAAACCTGTGTTGGTTCTTTAACCCTTCGACCTCTTTTGTAAATACCTTCTAGTCTAATATGTTTTTGGAATGTTGATATTCAAATGCATATATATTGGACGAGAAAAAATCACGGGGATTAATTACTCATTTAGCATTACTTTTACATGCATCATTAATCCTAGATTCCTAGTCTTTCAAATGAAGAACACAAGAACAATGTTTTACTGACAGATCATAGAGATGTAAGCAGTGATTCTTCAATGTAAAGCAGTGGTGGACTTTAACGAGAGGACACCGCTGCCTCATCCAGTGATGGAAAATGACGAATCATTATATGAGCATGCAAAGGAAGTTGGGGAGATCTTACTTGGGAAACCGAATATGCAACTATTTCCAGTAACTATGGGAGCCAAGGATTTTAGCTTCTATTCACAGAGGATGCCAGCTGCCATGTTTGTACTTGGAACAATGAATGAGACATTGGGATCAGATATTCCATTGCACTCGCCTTACTTTATTATTGATGAGGAAGCTCTTCCGATAGGAGTAGCTCTTCATGCTACTGTTGCCATTTCTTATTTGGATAGTTAGTGTCATACTGTTGATACTCAAGTTTGACTTGCAACGTTTCTACTTGTGCAATATGAACCTTTGGCCAAAAATGAGGAAAGAACTTCAAACAATTTAGCTATTATTCAGGTACCATACATTGACTAGTCTTGACATGGCATCTTTTTTCTTTAGGACATTTCATGAAAAATTACTTGTATTTTCATTGTATAGTTATGCTTTTATAAATGCACATGCCAATGAGATTCTGACTTCATCCTTTGTTCAAATTTTCAGAAAAACTAAGTAAGAAAAAAAGTATGGTCCATCTTTAATACATTCAATTGTCTATATAGTTTTTCCTCTTTAGTCCTTCGCACTGTAAAATCAAATTTGTTTGCAAGGTAGCAGCTCGATCTTATGTCAAATGGAAACGAGATTGTAAGATCTCCACAAGTGGATTGATAGCCAGGCATGACCAGATTAGATGGTGTAACAGAATGAGCTGCTACTTCTACTCTTTCTGCTAAAAGTAGTACTGCAATTAAGGTTTGTAATTGAAAAGGCATCTCAAGAAAGCCTATGGCTTTTGTTACTTTTTTGTTAAAACTTTTTTTTTGTGTGTTTGTCAAATGCCTTGAACTGGTACTCAATAGGAATTGGTTTCCTTTTGTAAAGCCTCTCAGGTCTTCTTTGACAATGAAGGATATAAGTATACATCATAAGATTTAATGTAGAGCTTAATAAAGACCTATTTATTTCATCTTAAAATTAAATAATGTTAGAAAATGTACGTAATTTTCGTTGAAGTACTTTAGAGATTTCAAAATTATTAGTTACATTTATGCTTCTAAATTATAAAATTATATGAGGTTTTTAATATTTTATTGTACTTTTTACTTAGTTGATTGAGTAATTATAGATGGAGTACTAATCAGAAAAAAAATAAGCTGCAAGCCTAAATAATAGTTTAATAACATTATACATATTAAATCAAATAACTAAATTTGTTACCAATAAATCAAGCAAGGCCTCATGAATATTGGTGAAATGCATAAACTAATGATTTTGCAGTTATATGCTTCTTGAAACTCCAATATGCATTTCTAAAATATTTGTTGTTGAAGCTAGCCTTGTACGTTTGCATTCATGTATCAGATACATACCTGCTTGGCTTGTGTTATTCTTGCACATTCAAATATTTATTCTTCTCAACATCACAATTTTGTAATTCATTTTTCCTCATTTGACACTAAAACATCTTATTTTTTGTTGGTAGTATTTCAAGATGGATTTGGTAAATATCAGGAGAACATAGTATTTTGTAAAGTTTCAAAGCGTATATAGCAGGAGAAAAATTGTAGTCAAGTCAAAAGATATTTTGGATTGGCTCTCCGAGAACCCAGAGGTCAAAAATGATTTGTACTCGAGACATTCCCATTACCATCTGATGCACTACATCAAAAAGTTTCATGTCAAAATTTTGAAGAGAAAGGAAAGGAAGAAGGTAAAATTCAATTTTCATTGATGCTTGTAATCTCTGTTGTGTTGTAGTTGCAGGTTTTTCTGAAGTGTTGTTTTTAACTGCTATAGCTGTTATACTTATGGTATATTTAGTTGACTTGGACAGGGATTGCAGATCACTAACAAAGTAAACATTACATTAACTTTCAAAAATGATGAAAGAAAAAGACCAGCTCCCCTTCCATGTATGTAGCTAATTGTATTAATGATTTGGTTTATTTCATGTATAAATTCAGCAGAATTTTATTATTCTGGTTGTCTTTCCCCCCATATCATGGACCTTTGATATCTTGGATTTTCCTAGTCATTGTGTTTTGGCATCAAAATAGATGTCTCATCTTTGTGAAGTTAGTTTCATTTCCATTTTACAATAGTTAAAGTTCCTCATATATTTGCTAATATTTTGCATAAAATATCACAGCTAAATGTTGCAAGCAATATATTATAATTTTGGTGGTTTTTAATTTTTCTGTGATTTAACATATGAAGTATATGCAAATTAGCATATAATCTATTTATGTGTTTCATCTGTTTTTCAATATAGTTGAGGTGAAGAGCAGTTCTGATGGTTTCATGATCAAAATGAGAGATGGTCGACATTTAAGATGTGACCATATCAACTCTCAGGGACTATTCTTCATCAGGGACTATTCTTGTAGGACCCAATTATGAAGAGGAGGAACTTATCTCGCTGACCTTGGTATGTTCTGCCCTTACCACTTAAAAATTCCGAAGTTATCAATAAATGTGTCTTTCCAATGTCTGCTGCAACATATTAAATTCTTGGTAAATAAATCTATGATGTCTGTAATTATAGCTAGCATCTTTGGCGCATATATTGTATGAAAATTTGTCGTCTCAAGAAAAGTTTTTCCACATTGACTAATAGCCTCAACTTTTCCATAATTGTTGTCCTTTCTATATAGAAATCTAAACATTGTTATTTAAGATTTTGTGATGGTATTTAAGATTATGTGATGCTTGTGGTTGTTGAATGTGACTGAATTCTGACTTGAGGTCAACCTATAATAATAATCTACAAGTCTTGTAACAGAAAATATTTTTACCACTATGCTTACTGAAATTAATTCATGAAATGGCCGATTAAGATTCCAATTTTTTCTTGTAATAGAGCAATCATATAGTCGCGTTGAAGGTTCTTTTTCTATTTGGATTTGTAGCAAATGATATTATGATTGCCTATTTGTATTTTTCTGCTTATATGCAATACGGTGTACATTAGTACCACGTAGCAACTCTATTGTCTTTGTGTATTGATTTTGGCACTAAGTGCCTCTAGTGACCTATTTGCTTCATTTTCCCGACTTGCTATTATTTTTAAATATGTGCAGGAAGACTGCTTCTACGACTTGCCTTACAATACTGGGTATCAAATTTTCGTGCTACGTTTACGGAAGACAATGGACAAAATTATGAAATGTACTCTCTCTATATATGTAGATATATACTTTGATTGAAGGACTGTGGTAGCTTTAGATATTTAATTGTAAAGATAATGAATGATTATGTAGTGGATGATTTTATTAAGTTAATAATATTTTAGTTTTTTGTATTTTTGTCATTATTTGCTATGGGGACATTGAGCCAGCTAGGTACACAAAAAGAATGTTAAATTTTGATTTGGCAACAATATAATTCGTTACCAAAGCATTGAACAAGTTTTAATATAGCAACAAATTTTTATACATTTAGCAACAAATTTTCATTGTTAATGGCATTAAAAACTATATATTTGGCAACGAAAAATTAACCTAATAACAACGGAGAGGATATTGTTGCTAATACTAAAATAAAAGGCAATATTTTTTATCATTGCAAATCATATCAACTTTCGTTGCACATAAATAAACGACAATATATAATGTCGTTGCTAATCGACGACTTTAGTTGCTTTTGAAAAATAACCAGCAACAAACATTTTCGTTGCTGATTCAGCATAATGTCGTTGCCTAATAATATAATCAGCAACGAAAATCGTTGCTAAAAAGTTTACATTCCGCAACGAAAGTAAGCTTAGGCAACAATTTTCATAATTTACTGCAACGAAAAATGTCGTTGCAAAATGGTGTCAATTGCAACGAAAATGCATGGTCGTTGCAAAAAAAAAGAGTTCATTTTGTTGCCAATTAGTAGGCTTTTGCAACGAAATGGGGTTTTTAGCAACGACATTTTAATTATTCTGCAACAATACATTTTGTTGCTAAATAATCGACGTCTCTGTACGAAAGTCAAATTTCATTGCAAAATGTATTACTTTTGGCAACAAAAAAAATACGTTCATTGCGGAACAATTAACAACGCTCATTGCGCAACGAAAGACGCAACGACAGTAAAGTCGTTGCCAAAAGAGCAACGATATTTGACACCTTTAGCAACGAAAATCGGTTGTTGCTGAAGCCCCATTTTTTTGTAGTGTTTCCATCATCATGCCCACAAGGCTTCAATGAGTTCATCACAAAACTCCATATATCCTCAATTATTCTGTTATTTAATATAATTGAGTTATCTCATTTCATAACACGAAATCGTTTATATTCAAATAAATATTTATTTCCATTAATATATTTATTTAATAATACGTGAAAATTCTCGGGTATTACAGCTATAATTCAACAATATAATTGTGAACTAGCACGAACAAACTTTTGACTGAACAAGTATATAACATGAACAAATATATCTGGACCGAAGGGCAATGAAGGTGATCAACCTTTTATACCTGACTTATACATGCAATATGTACAGAGTACAATTCTACAATGGCAATCAACAATGATTATTCATAAGCATATCTGAATGAAACAACTCTTAGTAGAGTTAAGTAAAAACTTGCATGAACCGTTGATTACCACTACACAATTTATAATGCTTTATCCGAAGACCTAATATTAGTAATATAGATCTCTAATATTAGAATAATATCATCACAATATAATACTATTATATATATAGACATACATAGAATAACCTAAACACATAACACATAACCCTATCTGTCTATAACACACATAGGACTCGGTATCAAGTCAAACTATTGCAGTCTGAGTTGAACCCGACACAAATCTGACATCCCGACAGTCTAGTCGGACTTTTATCGAGTCTAAGTTCAATTAAACTCTGTCTAAACACTTAACCATTATCTACGATAATTTATTAATAGTCGAAATATTTTTCGTAAGCTCTTAATAATTTTTAAATAATTATTACTATTTATCATGAATTTTCCATTATTAATATCGTATTTAAATGAATTAAATACCACATAATTCTTTTATCATTAATATTTATTTATTATCAAATATTAATGAAATACACGTCATAATATTATAATATACTTATTATATATCAAAGTATTTTTAATACCTTAAAATCATATTTATATGATTTTTAAACAATTAAATTCATTATTCGATAATTGTTATTAATATTAAAATATTAATATTTTCATGAGAAAATATCACAAGTTATATTTTATAACTTAAAATATTTTTATAACACTTAAATCATTTTCATATGATTTTTAAATCATTTATTCTATTTTTCCATAATTTATTTAATATATTTATTAAATAAACTAATTATCATTAATATTAATTAATTAATGAATTTCATCATAAAATATTAAAAGTCACTAAAAATAACTTCAAATATTTTATTATACCATAATATTATTTTTCATGATTTTCCCTGTATTAAAATCATTTTTAAATAATTTATTTAATATTATAATTAAATAAATTAAATACCATTTATATTCCAAAATATTAAATATTTATGAAATATACTTAAAATAATTAAAACTATATTTAGGACTTTAAAATAATTTTTAGGAATTTATTTTGTATTTTAATAATTAAAACCATTTAATTCGATTTATTTAATTAAAATAAGTATTTTTCAAAAATAAGTGTCACTAATGGGCCCTATAAATGGCAATCTGGCCGCTATAGGTGTTATCGCCCCGTTTCTTAACTTTGTTCTTGAGTGTTCTTCAGACCTTCATGTCACTCACCGAGGTGCCACGTTTGACCAGTAATAGTTTTTTGATCGTAATGATTCTGGGACATCCAAGACCGTGATCTTGTAGTAGAGATGTATCACTACAATATTAAACCATCAGCTTGGTCATATCATTCCACAACACGAATATCTGTCCATCCAAACTAGTTGTCAGAGCGTCCTGGGTTTCTGGGTAACCCAGAAACCCAGGCAGTCTCGAGTGCCTACTTTCAAGCTCGATTGTATATAACTTCTAGGCATTAAATAAGTTTTCTTAAGGTCTAAACATGTAGTACTAATGTCAGTGTACAATATAATAACATTATATCATTCTAACAACAACAGATCTAAGAGATCCAGGCCGATCAAACTAGTGGTCAGGAGTTGTTCTCGATGAATTCTGGGTTTTCCAGAAATTCATCCGAACAGTTGGTCAATGTTTGTTTGACCATTGATTACTTTGATTCTGAGCAAGATCTGGGCGATATAATGGTTTGAGTATGTAGATTGAATGTCAGACTACAAAGATCAAACAATAACGTGACCAAAATATAAAACAACAGCAAGATCAGATGCGTTGAAAATCTTGTCAGACAACACGCTGGGTTCTGGGTTTCCCAAAAGCTTACTCTCGTGATCGGTCAACGCTGTTTGACCGATCATAACATGATATCTAGACCCGATCTGACCAAGATTCAAGTTGCAGATTAAAGATTACATGGCATACTACAAATCTATAACATAAAACACAACAAACATTTAACACACAGAGATCTAGAAGCCCTGACATGTGACTGTCAGACAACATTTTTCAACCTTTCCCAGATTCTAAGTGTTATGAATCCATGATCCAACAACCCAGATCATTAAAAGACACCCTAATACACAACTCTAACCAATCATTAACATAAAATCATATGATTTACAAAAATTAGGGTTTATACCTCATTCATGCTTGATCTTTGATTCTGATCTATGGATCTGTTTTTGTTTAGCTAAGAGGTGATATAGGCTTTGTATCTCACTATCTCTCACTCCCCATTCCCAAATTTTTAGAGAAAGAGGGTCTTGGGAGAAATGAGAATTAAAGTAGCCACTTTCTCTCTCTTAATCTATTTATTTGATGACTTGTTGCTATGATCTTGATGATTTCGGCTGGTTGGCTGATTTTGCTAGAGATCTCAGTCACACGGAGTGGGTAGGGTAGTTGAGCAACCCTTATTTGGCAAGATTGACAAGCTAAACTCAAATAATGCAACAAATGGCATTTTGGTCATTTTGATTTTTAATTTAATGGCAAACTTGTCAAATGCTCCTAACCCTTAGGGTTGGAACCCTTATGGTTTAGGGTTAGGAAATCCTTAGGGTTTGGACCCTTTAGGTTTGCAATTTAGTTTCTAACATTTCCGAATTTCGGTTTTCAAATAGAAAATTAATATTTCTAAATTATAATTAGAATTTTCTAATTATATTAAAATTTACTAATCATAATTCGATCTTGCTAATTAGGATTAATATATCCTAATTAAAATTGATAATTAATCAATTAGGGTCAAAATGGTCATTAGGGTTTATAACCCAGAATTAGGGTTTCTAAATAAAAAAATAATTTTTATAAATTAGAAATTCGGTTTCCTAATTAGATTAGGGTTTCCTAATTACTTAACTTGAAAATTAGGATTATGGTTTCCTAATTAAAATTACAATTATTAAATTAACAATTTGATTTTCCCTAGTTATAAATTAGGGTTTCTGATCTAGAAATTAGGGTTTTCTAAATCTGAAATTAGGGTTTGCTAAATAATTAAGCTTTACCCTAATTAATATTATAATCAATAGCACTTAAGCCTTATAATTATCCTTTAAGTTCCCAGATTAGGATTTTACATTTCCAAATTAGGGTTTCGGATTCCCTGAATTGAAATTAGGATTTCCAGAACCGATTTTAGGGTTTCTTATAATTTTCTAAGGTTTTCTAACCGAACGTTGACGTTCTTAATATATACTTAGGGTTTGTTACAGATATCATTTATCTAGTCAATCCTTGACCCTTAACCACATACTGTACACATATACAACCATATACACAGAACGTATACCTTAATCCTGAATAATTCACCTAAATCCTTCACAGAATTTTGAAATCCTCAAAATTCCTTCTCAAAAATATCAAACGCATACACTTATTTTCTGTCTAGTTCAAATATTGAACCTTAAACCAATAAATTAAAATTTTAATTTTTTTAAATTCTCGGGTTGTCACAGTCAAGTAGAGCATGATATCTACTATCTTCTATGATTTAAAAAGTTTATCATCAATTTTATCGCTGAGACTCAACTTAATAAATAAACCACATCATCGAATTATCCTTGCACTACGGGCCAAGGATATTCATGTAATCATCAATGGTCATGATTATACCGAATAATCCCTGGTCATAATCATACCAACAACTGTCCATCAATGCACTACAGGCCAATGAGGATTTTTACCACATCATTTGTAACATTATGGTCATGATTATACCGAATAATCCCTGGTCATAATCATACCAATCAATAGTACATCTATGCACGTAAGCCACATATGACTTTTATCATAATATAAGCATGAGTATGATGACAATGATATAAGAATTCAATTAAAAGAAAGCAAAGGATAAATTTTTAAAGATTTATAACTTAATTTATCCAGAATTCAATAATGTCCAAATTGTGAACATGATACTACTTTGTGGAGTAAAATTCAAGAATAATATTGTATCAAAAATGATTTAGACAGCAAAGAAATCATATCGATTTTTGTCATGAATAATTCCCTGGGTTAATAGTACCCGAGTGAATAGTACCCCGTGAATAGTACTTCGAGAATAGTACCCCGTGAATAGTACTTTATGAATAGTACTCGTGAATAGTACTTTATGAATAGTACCCATGAATAGTACTTTGTGAATAGTATCTTGTGAATAGTACTTTGCGAATAGTACCGTAAAAATAAATACTACTCATGGATAGTACTTCGACATAAAAAGCTTAAAATTTAACAAGAATGTGCAAAAAATATCCTTGTGAAACGATACTAGATGAAGCAAAAATTTCAAGGATATTCTACTAATTTCACGAAGTATAGAAGCAATACTTTAACAAAATGAGGGTATAATCAGGAATACGAGACGAAATAATATTACTCACATACTACAGAGTATGGAAGAAAATATTATTCCTTATGAATACTGAAAAAAATAATACCCCTTATCTATCGAAGAAAATTTGGATCTTTGGAATAGTGAGGTGCAGAGACTTTTCTTCTTCTTTCTCTCTATAGCTTCTCTCTATAATTGCTCTTGTGAGTCTTAGTGAATTGGTGAGAATGAAAGAAGAATGAGCTTCTATTTATAGGAAAATATAGTTTCGATAATTGCACATTTTGGGGCTCGAAATATTACAGTACAATACCTTCATCTTTTCCTTCATTTTTAATTTAGTCCTGCAAGTATTATCAAACTTTCACCACCTCCCCTAATAGTACGTCAAGTGAATCAATAGTACACACATGTGAATCAATAGTACACATATGTGAAAAAATAGTTACGGTATAGTACATTCATCTATATCTCTATTTTTAATTTAGTCATGCAAGTATTATCAATCTTGCACCACCTCCCCTAATAGTACATGCATGTGAATCAATAATACACACATGTGAACAAATAGTTATAAGCATGTGAATTAATAGCAATTAATTGCTCATTTATCTGATTAATTACCCGATTAGTCAATATAACCTCCAGACATCAATTATTATTGGAATAGATGTCGATTTCCACTAACACTAATAATCCCAACATAATGAAAATATCAATTTCATCTTTAATCAATACGAACTTATTCATCATTAATATTATAACTCACAATATTTAACAACCAGATCATTCCCGGGAAAGAGGGGGACTTTCCGATAAGGATTTCTCCCTATTGTCGCATAATTAGGTGACCAAACCTCTCATTGACAGAACTTTCTAGATATTGTCAATATTGAAAATAATAATATGAATAACTTTGTCGTCTCAATTATTAATTTAATAATATAATATATTATGCAGATGATACTGTGACAATACTTGAATCACTAATATGAGAGATATTATGCAACAATTATTATAGCAATAATTGAGTATAACTGAGTGACTTCTCACGTAAGCATCAATAATCAATACCGTGTGCTACTATGCAACCACATGTATTACTGTTCTTTTATCACCGGGTAGTTCAACGGTAAAACTTTCGTCGTTATTTTTATAAAAAGATAATTCTGTCGTTTTCTAACTACGACAATACTTCCGTTGTGGGGTCCACCAATGATTGTGCCATCGTACAAATATTCTTTGTTAAAACGAATATTTCCCGACCAATCGAATATTATATAACCACTTGCTTTCTTTGCAAAATTTGTAAATAATACCCACAACTATAACATTATATCAAATCCACACCATAATATTCAAAAACATATTTCGAGAAAAAATTAATCTTTATTCATAAAAGTTGGGGTCTTACATCTATGTCCTACAGTCTTTTGTATACTCAAAGCGATCATTCAAGTTAATCATTAACTCAGCTTCGTTACGTTAACGTCATTGTCTTTAATTCAGTTCTTTACCATTCCTGGTTTAATTATTGACCTTTATTATCTTACGGTCAAACCATACACGGGGTGTAGGTTCTATCCGTTTAGTATTTGCGTACACTCAACCTTCACGTCGGTTAAAGTGTTCAACGCTTACATTTCATCCTATCATTTCCTATCCGAATCACGATCGGCTTCCATTAATCTTATTACCATTTACTACGGCTTTCTTGATAACATTCGCTATTTTTTTTTTAATTTCGAAGCCATATGGTTCGCCGTATGCTAAGACCGGTCATTCAACGCATATACGTTGCGTTGAAAACATCTATACGCTTTACACTTATCTCTCACTACCATGTCATAACATCAAAATGTTATTCATTACCCCTGTCCCCCAACGTCTAAGAAATCACAATCATAGCAATCCCCCACATTCATTTATCGCGACTACGGTCCTCGGATATCGATTCCATAACCCGCGTCTACATTCTTTGTCATTTAATCTTTCCATTCAACCTTAACCAAAGGTTTAACTCACTTTATTAAGTGTTACATTTGATGTACTACACGTTCATTAGCTTTCGATACACTTCCCCCAAGTTTTGAGCATTTAAAAGCACGTTACTGGCTTTTTCCCTACACTGGCGTTGCGACGCCGGTTCCTTCTTTCTCCTTCACATCGCGGCGCCACTCAGTAGTAGCATATGGCCCGGCCCTCGCGCTGCAGCGCCGCCTCCCAAGGCTTGGCTGGCGTTGCGGCACCAAGCTCAAAATTCCCAAAATTTTCTAAGTCTTGGAAATTTTTTAAGACGCTTACTTCCCACTTCCATAACTTCTTCGCTATAACTCAGAACGAGGTCGTTCCAAAGCCATTCTCTTCCTTATATTCTGTACTTTAATACTCCTCAAAGAGAACTTCGTTCTGAATCCATTAACATACCATTCGATTGGCTTGATCTTCACCTTTCGTTCGTTTTACGTTTTTAACGTTCCTCATTCGTTCGTTCGTAATTTGATCATCTGAACTCGAAACTCGTTCGTTTTTGAGTCCACGACTCACATTTTTTATGTTCTTTTACTTTCTTATGAAACTGTGACACCCCCAAATTCGGGTACTTCAATTCCACTGGATTTGGTGTTCACTGTACAAATATCATCTATCTATCTACCCATAATAAATACAAGTCATGCAATAGATAGAATAAAATCTTCCCCTTAAGGGTTACAACATCCGAATAATTAATAATACAATTCCAGGTTAAACTAACCTTAAATATCTATGCAACAACATCATTAAATCAAGTCTTAAACAAAATACATCATCATATAAACAACAAGTCTTCATCACTTGCTGACTTTGCCCTTGCCCTTACTAGTGGAAGGTTCATCAGTTCTTTCATTCTTAACTGCAATGTTATTATTAAGCAAGAGTGAACACTATTGCCCACAAGTATAATAATGAAATAACAGTATAATAACATGCGAGTAAATCATAGACATCTGAATAAAAGTTCAACTTTTAAATCAAGAATGAATAACAAGAATCAAAAGAATTCTGAGGGTCATAAGACCTTGAACTATGTCATAGGTTATCAAGGGTTATACTTGAAACCTTTAATAGTCATAAGACTATGGACCTTTCTACTCGTACTTAGGGGGATCTGAAAGTAGTATGCACACAAGCCAATCATGTTTGATGATAAAGCATATACTTTGTAATAATCTTATTCATTTATTAATAAAAAGTATTAATTTATTAAAGGCTTTTAATTATCTACATGATGCTGTTTTATAATATGTGATAAACCCATAGTTTTAAGCAATGCTTTTAGAATAATGATGATGATCATTCTAATGAGATCTAAATTCTTAGAAAGCTTAACAAAAAAATAGTTCCCAATCATTGGATTACTAAATTGGGGATTAGTGAATCCGGATAGATTGGTACATACGTTGCTTGCTCATTGGATTAGGATGATTGATCTCATGATCATTTGTGTGGAGACACTAAAGCAAGTATGTAGGTGCTTATTAGAGAATAAGTTCACCTTTGAGCGTGGCTCGCTAAGGAATACCTAATGGAGTTTTACTTGCTGTCAATAGAAATTCTGTAGTGATAGTAGTACAAGTGATCCTTGGACTTGAGATCATCATAGTATCTTGTGTATGATGAGTTATACTTTGACTTATTCCTTAAGACCCTTAGGGTATATCAAAGGGTATGCTTGGGTATAATAAGTTGTATATGGAGATAATGTATGATCAATAAAGAATCTACCACTTTATTAAAAGAAGAGAAATGTCCTATGTGATTCGATAAATGACAACCCGGTAGTCCTTGGTTAAAGCGAGAATGAAATTAGAAAGGAGTTTCTAATTTGCATTATTTGGTGTTGTGCATTTAAGGATCGAAATACATATAATTAAATAAAATAAGACTTGACAGTAATTCCATGTCTTATATTTAATTAGGACATTGTATGGTAGAAGGATTGAATTGTACGGTAACTATATACTCAAAGGTTCTTTTATGATTAATGTTGAAATCTATATTATCTAGAAAGTCGTTGATTGCTAGGGAGGCTTATCCCTATTGTAGAATAAATATTATTTATTTAAATAAATTAATCGTTTAATTTATTTATTTAAATAAGATTAGAATTGTTCTAATTGATTTATTCACAACCGGTTTAATATGGAGAACCTAAAGGGTCACACCATAAAAGGAAGAATAATTATTTAAGAAGTTAATGGCATAATCGTAATAATATGTTATGTATATTTAATTTAATCTATGGTGATAGAATAAATTAAATAGCTTAATATTTATTATTTAATATTTTAGAAATATTAAATTTAAATTAATAAGAGGAGTCTTATTAATATTATTACAATTATTATTATTATTTTAATTTCTAAAAGAGTTTAGGAATTAATTTAATATAAGTACTCTCATTTATTCCTAATTGGATTAGGAAGGAAAATTAGTTAAAGGAGTTTAATTAATTATCCCTAATAAGATTAGGGAGCCCCTTTAATTAAAAGGGTTTAATTAAATAATACCTTATTTTAATAGGGTTACTTGATATCTTTATAAGAGGAGTCTTATATCGGATATTTTAGACTACGTGATAATTCCAATGGTTGGATAAGCATTTCTTTTTCTATAGAGATAGAAAAATTAGGGTTTAGCCAACCACCCATCTTCTTAAATCCTTCTTCTTCCTTGGTGGATCACCTCAGAGGCCAAACACTTGGGTGGTTAACGTTGATCAAAGGAAGGAACCAAACCCGGTGGATTCAAGTTGAGCGAAAAAGTTGGAGGTGAACTTGTACACGAGGAAGCTTCGGATCTTCAAGGGTATGTTTCTTATTCATCTTTTTCGTTTAATTAATAATTGTGCATAAAGGGTGATCGGGTATATGGTTTTAAAATTTTAAACTCGATTTTTACACGTTTCCGCTTATTTATGCAATTTGATTGCGTTCATGAATATTACAAACCTAACAGTGGCATCAGAGCCAAACCTTTATGCGAATTATTAATTATTTTAATTTGATATGTATATTGATATGTGTTTAGAACAATTTAATTGGGCATAATTTATTGTATAAAATTTATTTTTAAAAAAAAAAAAAAAAAAACCGAAAGCTGTTTTTAAAATTGGAAATTCCAATTTTCTTTTGCTTTCCGTCGTCCACGTGGTTCAAGGAATTCACGTTTCTTTTTTTTTTTCCATGGCAGCTTACGGATTATAAATATATTATATATTTATGTTTCCTGCACATTTTTTTTCCATGTGGAATATCGTATGCGTGAGATAATAAGGGAGGCAATCAAATGCATGCACCTTTCAAAAAGAACCATAAGCATGACATTAGGATATATATATATATATATATATATATATATATATATATATATTATAATATTAGGTTATTATTATTATTATATATATATATTTTCATTTATTTTATAATTAAAATAAAAAGTTTATTTTAATTTTAAAATAAAAGATTTATTTTAATATTAAAATAAAAGGTTTATTTTAATTTTAAAATTAGAATTTCATATTAACTAATTAGAGTTGGAATTGGATTCCATGATAACTAATTGGAGTTGAAATTGTATTCCATGTTTCCTTAAATAAAAGAGTTTATTTAGATATGAAATAAGATTTCATATTATTCAAAATAAAGGAGTTTATTTGTGAATAGGAAAGTGAATCCATGTTTCCTTAAATAAAGGAGTTTATTTAGATATAAAATAAGATTTCATATTATTCAAAATAAAGGAGTTTATTTGTGAATAGGAAAAAGAATCCTAATTTTCTTAAATAAAGGAGTTTATTTAGATATGAAATAAGATTTCATATTATTCAAAATAAAGGAGTTTATTTGTGAATAAGAAAGAAAATCCGTGTTTCCTTTAATAAAGTTTTTTTACATGGAATTGGATTCCATAATTAATTAAAATAAAGGAGTTTATTTTGATTAAAGATTTTGATTAAAATAAAATAGTTTATTTTATTCAAAATTGGATAAATTAAAATAAAATAGTTTTATTTTGATTTAAATTTGGATTAAAATAAAGGAGTTTATTTTGATTCAAAAATAGATTTTATACTAACTAAATTTTCCCATTAAATGATATCAATATATATATTAAATGTTTATTATTCATAAGATGAATGTTATTTATTGATGCATATGGTGATGTGTATGATAATAAATGGGATTGATTATGGACTATTGACAATGTGATTGGATTTTATTTTAGTCGGATGCATGAGCGTATGAGTTTTATTAAATGGAATTCTGCGTACCTCGTCTTCTCTAATTTTTCTTAATGTAAATTCTATCTTCCTCCTATGTACTTCCCTCGATCGCGATCAAGGTTTCTATTTATTTTAAATAGTTTTGTAATAGGAATAGTTAGAATTAATTTTGAAGAATTGGAGATCAAGGAGCGAGGCGCTTGAAGACTTAGATTTGTAATGGAGCCCAGGGTTTAAATGTAATAGTTATATTTAAATATTATTTCTTGCACCCCTAGGTTTGACCTTTTGGTTCACTTGGTGGCTCTAGTGAACCACACTAGAATAAAGTCCATAATCAATCCAGGTAGAATATAGTATTCTATATGTGCATGCTTATACTATATATATTATATATTATGCAAACATGCTTCGCATGTTCATTAATATGACGTGTATTTTATATATATATGTGCATGCGCGCTAAACAAGATGAGACAAATTAATAACAAACCCTCAATTTTTATATTAAGTCCTAAGCGTCAAAGATATTTGGAATATCGAGCGTCGCCTTCTAGCATGATAAAATTAATAGAGTATTAAATATTTAATATGAGTTTGTTGTGTCACCACAAGGCAAGTATTAAGTATTTAAGATGTTAATTTATCACATATGATGCTTATAAAGAAAATTGAACAATATTGTTTTGTTGTGTCACCACAAGGATGATATTTTTCTTTTTTGAATATATGGAGTGCTAGAGTGGGACTTAACTTGGATAATTTTGATTCAGATGTGCCACCACTTGATCAAAATAATCTAAGAGGCAAAAGTAAAGGAGTTGCATAGTTGATGTAATTGACAAAAGTTGTCTACCTATTTATTTATATATAGTTTGTTGTGTCACCACAAGGCTATATACATTTGAAATGGGATCCTTATTCTCACTAGCAAATCTTTAATTAGATTTTGCCGAACTATATAAGTGAGGGTAATATAGTTTGAAGAAAATAGTGGGAGATACCAATTTAAAACAAGACCTAATTTATTTTGGTAATTAATAAAAGAATGTTAAGATAAGGGGTTGTCCAACTTATGTGAAAAAGTCTCGAAGGATAAGCTTGGGACAAGATTTGACATGTACAGATTTGTGGGACATCCTAAAGTAAGTTTAGGGTATATGTTCTATAATTCTACTTAGCAAAAGGTGTTTGTTACGAAACACGCTGCCTTCTAAGATAAAGGTGTTTATCATTAAAAGGGGCTAGTGGAAGGATTATAGATCTTGAAGAGTTCATGATCTACAAAACACTATAAGTCAAATAAGAGAAACCTGTAGATAGACCTATTGTACCACAACCGAATCATAAATCTGGAATAGTACCGAAGATATATAGGAGGTATGGATTCATCATGGATGATGATGATGAGGTACGCATCATAGAAGATGATGATCCAGAGTTACATACGATGAGGTAAGAGTTCTAGTGTGTACAAAAGGGTCAGTGGGAGCGTCGTGAAATTTCTAGTATTATATGTTGATATACTACGGATGAGGAATAACATACCAATGCTACAATCAGTAAAGATAAAGTTGTTTAAACATTCCTCCATGAATGATTTGGGAAGAGTATCTTAATTGGGGATATAAATTTATATAGATAGATTTAAGAGGATGCTCGACTTAACCCAAGGAACGTATATTCATTTGATGCTAAAGTCGTTTAGCATGGCAAACTCCAAGAGATGTCTCATGTCGATGAGCTATGGAGTGTATCTCTCTTAATAGTCCCCACAGACTCCTGAAAAGAGAGGTCGCATGAGTGACAATCATGTATGAAATGAAATGTACGAGACACGATGTTGATCGGTCATATTATGGAGAAGTTCACTATGAGTCGATGAAAAACATCTTAAAGTGCTTTACCAAGCACTAAGGATGTGATCATATTCATGGTGGGTCTTAATTAAAACTAGAGGGCTTATGAGACTCAAGTTTTTTATGCAGACACAAGGCGACGAAAAATCCATTTTAAGGTAAAGCGTTATCTTGAGAAGTGGTGAAGTGAATTGGAAAGGTTCCAAACAATGAAAGAGTTCTTTGGTTTAGTGATAAAGACAAAGTATATAGCTATAAATGAAGCTGCAAGTTGATTGTTTGGATTAAAAGTTCATTACAGAACTAAGAATAGTTTCTAAGTCTCATCTTGGATCTAAACATGTGTTGTGGCACTTTTATTTGATTATTAGAATCATTGAAAGATGGGAAATCACTATAGAGATAGTGGACTCTTATGAACAACATTACATATCCATTAACTAAAGCTTATCCAACAGCAGGATAATCGTCACTTAGAGAAGAAGAGTATGAGATACCATGACGATTGGCTTTAGTGCAAGTGGGAGATTGAAAGTAGTATGCACACAAGCCAATCATGTTTGATGATAAAGCATATACTTCGTAACAATCTTATTCATTTATTAATAAAAAGTATTAATTTATTAAAGGCTTTTAATTATCTACATGATGCTATTTTATAATATGTGATAAACCCATAGTTTTAAGCAATGCTTTTAGAATAATGATGATGATCATTCTAATGAGATCTAAATTCTTAGAAAGCTTAAAACTAAAAAAGTTCCCAATCATTGGATTACTAAATTGGGGATTAGTGAATCCGGATAGATTGGTACATACGTTGCTTGCTCATTGGATGAGGATGATTGATCTCATGATCATTTGTGTGGAGACACTAAAGCAAGTATGTAGGTGCTTATTAGAGAATAAGTTCATCGAGCGTGGCTCGCTAAGGAATACTGATGGAGTTTTACTGCACTGTCAATAGGAATTCTGTAGTGATAGTAGTACAAGTGATCCTTGGACTTGAGATCATCATAGTATCTTGTGTATGATGAGTTATACTTTGACTTATTCCTTAAGACCCTTAGGGTATATCAAAGGGTATGCTTGGGTATAATAAGTTGTACATGGAGATAATGTATGATCAATAAAGAATCTACCACTTTATTAAAAGAAGAGAAATGTCTATGTGATTCGATAAATGACAACCCTAAGAGTCCTTGGCAAAGCGTAATGAAATTAGAAAGGAGTTTCTAATTTGCATTATTTGGTGTTGTGCATTTAAGGATCGAAATACATATAATTAAATAAAATAAGACTTGACAAGAATTCCATGTCTTATATTTAATTAGGACATTGTATGGTGGAAGGATTGAATTGTTATGCAGTAACTATTTACTCAAAGGTTCTTTAATGATTAATGTTAAAATCTATATTATTTGGAAATAAATATTATTGTAGAATAAATATTATTTATTTAAATAAATTAATTTTTAATTTATTTATTTAAATAAGATTAGAATTGTTCTAATTGATTTATTCACAACCTAGGTTTAATATGGAGAACCTAAAGGGTCACACCATAAAAGGAAGAATAATTATTTAAGAAGTTAATGGCATAATCGTAATAATATGTTATGTATATTTAATTTAATCTATGGTGATAGAATAAATTAAATAGCTTAATATTTATTATTTAATATTTTAGAAATATTAAATTTAAATTAATAAGAGGAGTCTTATTAATATTATTACAACTATTATTATTATTTTAATTTCTAAAAGAGTTTAGGAATTAATTTAATATAAGATTTCTCATTTATTCCTAATTGGATTAGGAAGGAAAATTAGTTAAAGGAGTTTAATTAATTATCCCTAATAAGATTAGGGAGCCCCTTTAATTAAAAGGGTTTAATTAAATAATACCTTATTTTAATAGGGTTACTTGATATATTTATAAGAGGAGTCTTATATCAGATATCTAGACTACGTGATAATTCCAATGGTTGAATAGTACGCTCTTTTTCTATAGAGATAGAAAAACTAGGGTTTAGCCAACCACCCATCTTCTTAAATCATTCTTCTTCCTTAGTAGATCACCTCTAGAGGCCAAACACTTGGGTGGCTAACGTTGATCAAAGGAAGGAACCAAACCCGGTGGATTCAAGTTGAATGCGAAAAGGATTGGAGGTGAACTTGTACCTGAGGAAGCTTGGATCTTCAAGGGTATGTTTCTTATTCATCTTTTTCGTTTAATTAATAATTGTGCATAAAGGGTGATCCGGGTATATGGTTTGTAAAAATTTTAAACTCTGATTTTTACACGTTTCCGCTTATTTATGCAATTTGATTGCGTTCATAAATATTACAAACCTAACAGGATCAACCCTTAGTACCATACTGTGCACAATATCTTAACATTAACGCATAAGTAAATCCCTTTGCAAGGTTGTTCATCGCAGTTTGACATTCAAGTCCGCACCAAAGGAAGTTTGGTTTGGATAATTCAATAAGGGTTCTAAAATTTAGAACGTTCATCAACTAAGGACTAGTTGAATCAATAAAGTTCACTAGTCTAATAAGGTTCAACAATAATGATATTCAATTTGAATAATAATCTCAAGAAGTATACAATAGGACAATTATTGTATAACTGAATCATGCTTTGAAAAGATAATCAATCTTTAATGTAACCTTTGAACTTGAATAATGGCAATGATAATTTACTCGAGGTAAATAATAAACTTGAACAATAATGACAAGTAGGGTTAGGAAACTTGCCTCGTGCGTAGATTACACTTTAACTAAGCACGTTCTTTGAATTTAATCCTACATACCATTCACATTCACAATACCAGTTACTTATAACTTAACTAATCATCATAAACTCATTCTTTTGTCTAATTCGAATATTGACTATACTTAGTCAAATTACCACTTTGTCACATAATTTACACATCATGAATAAGAAGCTAAATATGTAATCCATAATTCAATCCACATGTAATTATGTTATTTACATGCTAAGTATCTATTTTAACATCTCATTATACTTATAACATAATTTTATGTTCATTACATTAAGTTATCATCACATTCATGGACTTTAACACTTTAAAATTTTTGTTTTTGAACTTTCTGGAGAGTGGTGCTGCGGCGCCACTTTTGTAATAAGGCTTCACGTCATGCGGTGAGTAGCTAGTATAGCTGCTATGGCATGCTATTTATCTGACGTGGGACATAAGGCTTGAGGACCCAGCTGCAGCGTGGCATGGTGAACAGAAACTGTTCCGCAATTCGAAAAATTGCGAATACGACAAAAAAAACTCCAATTAAATTTTACTACACGAATTTAATCATACCCACATGTTAAAATTCGTATATAAACAATACTCAGCATCTATAGAATGATTTTAACTAATTTAAACACTTAATTACAGAATTAAAGCATGCGATTTTCACTATCTTGATGTTCTTGAAGGTTTTGAAAACAAAACATGAAAATTTAATACTACGGATTCGTTATAAGGCCAAATTCAACCATTCAAGTTTCATTTACTTTGTCTTAACATGCCTAATCATATACAAGTATAAATTTTACAAAACCATTTATGGTTGACATATTAAAGTTACGTATAAGGGCCATATGGCCAAAACCCAAACTCTGTAAATTTTTTAAATAACAAGTCATCGTATACTGAAACTTATGATATTGAATCATATAATATATATATATATATATATATATATATATATAACATGTTATGCTACTCGAATTATTACATATATCCCTAACCCAATTTCCCAATTTACAGAAATTCCACAGAACTTAAATGAAAGCCATTTTCATAAAACTAACTGACGTAAAATATGAATTTTGGGTTAGAGAGAATTACCCAAAGCATAGATGAACAAGGATGACAATTTCTATCTACCTCAATCACAGTACTCACAATCTCTCCCAAAATTTCTCAATTTTATCTGACAATTCTCAAACTCTCTCCCTCTCTGCTCTTCCAGACTTAGAATAATAATAATAAAAAGAAGACGTCTGATAATTAATGGAAAAGAACTGAAGCAGAAGTGGTCAGTTGGCCCAATCATGGGTTAACTGCTGATAACTCCCCCTAGGGCCTTGTTTGGCTTAGCAAGAATAGATTACAAAACCATTTAATTTATTAAAGCTTTATCACATAGTTTAATAAATGTCACACTCCTTTACAAAATAAATACATATCTTATCTAATTTACTTTAAATAAAATATAATAATTTCTCATAAATTCACATAGTCATATATTTAATTTTCTCATTAATAAATAATGTCAAATTATTAACTCTCTAATTAATAATTAAATTAATTAAATAACATCATGCTTAATTAAATATTTTATTTTTTGTTAATAAGCTCACATAATTACATATTTGAATAATAATTATTCTCTACATTAATTTAATAAATGTAACACATATAATTAAATTAATCTACCATAATTGCATCAATTAATTATTAAATCTAATAATTAAATCATCAAAAATATTTATTTAATTGATAAATATTAAAATTAATTTACAAAAATCTCGTTTCATCACATCTTTCCCCCTTAAAAGGATTACGTCCCCGTAATCACGACTCAATAGATTCGACCGTTACATTCTCCCCCCCTTACAAAGATTACATCCCCGAGAATAAACACACATAATTAAGAAAATAAATGAGGGTAATTTTTCACCATATTCTTTTTGAGTTCCCACGTAGCTTCTTCATCGTTGTGGTTACTCCAAATTACCTTAACAGAAGTTATAACTTTATTTGTGAGAACTTGTTCTTTTCGGTCGACAATTTGGACAGGAATTTCTTCGTAAGATAAGTCTTTCTCAAAATGCAGGGGTTCGTATTCAATTACATGCTTGTAATCGGCTTTGTAGGGTCGTAACACAGACACATGGAAAACGTTGTGGACATTCTCGAGTGCTGGAGGTAAGGCTACCTCATACGCAACTTCTCCGATTCTTCTCAGTACTTCAAATGGTCCAATGAATCTTGTGCTCAATTTACCTTTCTTTCCGAACCTGATCTTCCCCTTCCAGGGAGAGACCTTCAAGAAAACATAACTGATTCAAACTCGATATTTTTACGATGTGGATCAACGTATTTCTTCTGTCGATCTTGAGCCGCTACCAATCGTGCTCGGATCACTTTGACTATTTCTGCTGTCTGTTGTACCAATTATGGCCCTAACAATTGTCTCTCACCAACTTCATCCCAGTAAAGCGGAGTTCTGCACTTTCTACCGTATAACGCTTCATAAGGCGGCATGCCTATACTAGCGTGGTAACTGTTGTTGTAGCCGAACTCTACTAACAGTAGGTGATCATCCCAATTTCCTTTAAAGTCCATCACACAGGCTCTTAGCATATCTTCTAATGTCTGAATCGTTCTCTCACTCTGTCCGTCTGTTTGAGGGTGGTATGCTTTACTCATTCGCAATTGCGTTCCCATACATTCCTGTAGTCATTTCCAGAAATTCGATGTAAAGCGCGGATCTCTATCAGAAACAATTAACACCAGAACTCCATGCCTCGAAACAATTTCTTTTACATATAGCCTCGCCAACTGATCTAAGTTGAATCTGATTTTGATCGGAAGGAAGTGTGCAGATTTCATCAGTCGGTTGACGATAACCCATACTGCGTCGTAGCCTTTCTGAGTCATGGAAGGCCAACCACGAACTCCATTGTAATATGTTCCCATTTCTATTTTGGGATCTCTAACGGTTGTAGCAATCCACTCAGTCTCTGATGTCCTGCCTTCACTTTCTGGCAGGTTAGGCACTTGGCAACACATTCTGCAACATCACGTTTTAAATTCGGCCACCAGAAATGTTGTCGAAGATCTTGATACATCTTGGTACTACCAGGGTGAATCGAATATCGTGAACTATGAGCCTCACTCAAAATATCTTCCTTAATCTCTTATACTGGCGGTACCCAAATTCTACTCTCAAATCTTAGTATTCCTTCGTTATCCATCTTAAATCTTGGTTCAGTTCCTTCAGATATCTTCTTTGTCACCTTTTTACATTCTTCGTCTCACGAAGTGAGCCTCCTTAACTTTATCCAAGAGGGTTGTGCAGATTGCATCGAAATATCTTCTCATCAATTTCCATAGGATACTTCACCTCTAACTCCAGTTTCTCCATTTTCAAATTAGCTCCTCCCGAGCGATTAACATCATCAATTTCTCACGACCCTTTCTACTTAAGGCGCTTAAGCAACCACATTTGCTTTACCCGGATGGTATAAAATCTCACAGTCGTAATCCTTAATTAATTCCAACCATCTTCTTTGACGCATATTCAAATCCTTCTATGTAAAAATATATTTCAGACTCTTGTGGTCCGTATATATTTCACACTTCTCCCCGTAGAGATAGTGCCTCCAAATTTTTAAAGCAAAAACAACTGCAGCTAACTCCAAATCATGGGTCGGGTATCCCTTCTCGTAATCCTTCAATTGCCGTGATGCATACGTAATGACTCTGCCATTTTGCATAAGCACACAGCCAAGTCCTTTATGCGACACATCGCTAAAAACAATAAATTTTCCTGTATCGTCCGGAAGAGATAACACAGGGGCCGTACTCAACCTCTTCTTCAATTCTTGAAAACTTTCCTCACACTTATCCATCCAAACAAATTTCACAGCTTTTCGAGTTAAATTCGTTAACGGAGTTGCGATCTTGGAAAAGTCTTGAATGAACCTTCTATAATATCCTGCTAATCCAAGAAAACTTCTTACTTCCGACGGCGTTCTCGGCTGATCCCAGTTAATTACGGCTTCAACTTTTGATGTTCTTCGTGTTCTTCTTTGGTTTTGGAATATACCAAAATGTCATCTATAAATACCACTACGAATTTGTCCAAAAACGGCTTGAACACACCATTCATTAGTCCCATAAATGCTGCAGGAGCATTCGTTAGACCAAACGACATTACTAAAAATTCGTAGTGATCGATCGCTGCGTTACGAATCTTTGTCTTGACATCCTCCTGGTCTCACCTTCAATTGATGATAACCGCTTCTCAAGTCTATCTTGGAAAAGTATCTCGCTCCCTTCAATTGATGAAACAAGTCGTCGATCCTCGGTAATGGATATCTATTCTTAATCGTGACCTTATTTAGTTCTCTATAGTCAATGCAGAACCGCATCGATCCATCCTTCTTTTTCACAAACAACACCGGTGCTCCCCCCGGCGATACGCTCGGTTGAATGTACTTCTTGTCCAACAATTCTTGTAGTTGTACCATTAATTCTTTCATCTCTACCGGTGCCATTCGGTATGATGCCTTCGATATTGGAGCAGTTCCGGGCGCCAAATCGATCACGCAATCTACCTCTCTATCTGGTAGAAGTCCTATTAAATCGTTTAGAAATACGTCGATGAAGTCCCTCACAATCGGTATTTCTTCTACCTTCGGATTCTCTTTTCGACTGTCAACTATGTAAGCTAAGTATCCTACACAGCCTTGTCTCAACAACTTACGGCTCGCATCATCATCGGATAACTTCGCTTGTTGCAGGCGATCTTGCTACCATAAAATACAACATTTGACGGAGTCATAAGGTTAATACGCTTCTTTTGGCAATCAATTACAGCCCCATAATTGAATAACCAGTCCATTCCCAAAATAACATCAAATTCCCCAAGTCGAATAGGGATAAGATCTACGTTCATGATATTACCCTTAATATCTACTCTAAAGTTCTTATGTACGTACTTAACAGGGATTATTTCTCTATTCGCAATTTGTATGTTCATGGGGTAATCCAATTCATTCTTAGGCAAATCTAAATTCTTGGCAAAATCATCGGATATACAGGAATAAGTAGCACCCGAATCAAATAAAACATAAGCATTAAATTTATTGATCGGAATGATACCTGACACCACATCACGGGATTGAACTGCATCTTGCACCATCATGTTGAAAGTCCGGGCGGTCGGTTGGTTTGTAGCGATTGGTCCGGTGATGGTTAAGGCATTTCCACTGATATTTCCCCGGTTTCCTCCTGATCCTGACCCTCCCGATCCGTTCTTGGGACAGTCTCTTGCCAGATTGTCCTTCGAACCACAAGTAAAACAAGCACCCTTCTTTGGGTTTGGACAGTTTGGTGCTATGTGGCCTTCCTGACCACAATTGTAGTACACTCTTTTTCCTTTCATACAAACTCCTAGATGAGCTTTCCCACAGGTCGGGCATGCTTCGATTCTTTTCTTCTGATTACCTTGCTGATTTCCCGATGATGAGCTGTCGTTCCACCTTTTCTTCTGATTAAAATTTCCACCTCCTGTGCCACTTCCACTGGCCTTGTAATTAATTTCACCTTCACTCTTCTTCTTCTTCTTCTTCTTCTTCTTCTTCTTCTTCTTCTTCTTCTTCTTCTTCCGATCTTGATTGTACTTTGGTCACGATCGCTTCCACCTTCAAACGAGGATGGCCTTTTCCAAAACTTCTAGCAAATGTGTTTATCTGAAACATTGATACTTTCTTCTTGTATACCCAAGGCTTTAGTCCTTGTTGAATCTTCCGCCTTTCTCTCGTCGTGTGTGTACTTGTGCTAGGCGAACCTTGCCAACTCGTTGAATTTAGTCGCATAGTCAGGTATGCTCATGTTTCCCTGTTTCAGTTCCAGAAATTGAACCTCCATCTGATTCTGCGAACTAGTTGGGAAATACATTTCGAAAAACATCTCTTTAAATCTCTCCCACATAATTACACCTTCACCTCCTCACACTTTGTTTGCTTGCCACCAGTAGCTAGCCTCAGACTTCAGCATAAACGTTGCAAAAGCGGTCTTCTGGTCTTCTCTAACCCTAGCAACATCGAAAACCTTCTCCATTTCCATAACCCACGTTTGAGCCTTGATTGGGTTCATGGAACCTTTGAACTCTGGCGGTCCCACCGCCTTGAATTCCTTAAACGTTGTGTTTGGTGGAGCTTGAGGTTGATTATTCATGGCTCCAGTCAATAAGTTCACCAACTGCTGAACAGGATTAGCGTTGGCATTATTGTTATTATTGGTTGACTCTTCTTGAGCCGGCTGACGTTGTTGTCTTCTCCTTGGCGGCATTTTTCTGTTAAATAAACGCTTATTAGAACTTTATTTATTCTCTAAATAGTGAAGGCATTATTTAACAATTTAACATACTCATTTAACACATCATCTCAAACAACTTGATATATTTTCATTCAAATCAAAAGTTTTAACATTAAACAACAGCATAACTGCTATTTACATCAACTATCCTGGAATAAAGAATCCACAAGATTTAAAACATTCAAATATTCTTTCGTTCATAAACACGTCAGAATTTATATCTAAAAACTAATTAAGTTCTTCACATAATTAAACAAATCATATCACTGTCGGTCAAGGTACTGATTAGCCTTGCTACGCTCCTCTTCTAAGATGTGATACATCGTCCTGCGATCCATCATGTACAATGGTAGTCCTTCAAATTGGATCGGGTACCTCAAAACTCGATCTTGAGTCTCATTCAATGTCTTATTAAGTGTAGAGTACGTTTCCCCAATCTTCTCTTTCTTTGCACAACTATCATCCTCTGCACGATCAGCTCGATGTGATTCTCTTACCCAGCCTTCCTATGCTATGTTCAGCCTTTCGGAGGTTTCCTTCAGTTCTTTCTTCAGCTTCTCTATCTCCTCGGTCTTATCTTCAGTTTGACCCTTCTCATGGACCAAATCCCATTCTACATTTGCCAGTCGTGAGTGAAGAGTCGAAATCTCCCTCTCCTTCTACTCTAGAGTAATATGCTGGATAACCGCTCGCTCAGTCAAATCTTGAACCTTGTCTCGTAATTCTACGTTACGGTCGTATAACGTGTCATACATCTCAGCATCAACGGTGTACCGTGGTAACTCCTCTTCTTCCTCTTCCTCTTCCTCAACAAATTCCTCCTCAGGATCCTCCTCAGGATCAGTCTCGGACTCATGCTCCTGACCAACAACGGTGATCAATGGAGATTGCACCCTCTGTACCAGCTGCTCTCTAACGACATGAATGTCTCGGGGCTCCTCCTCTGTCGGTACTATAGGTACACGGGGTTCCTCCTCAGTAGGTACTATAGGTACACGGGGTTCTTCCTCCCTAGCTTGACTAGCTTCACCAACATTCGACGTCCTGACAACAAAATTTTAAGTTTTAGTTACTAAGTCGTATCATCTAACGCATACTTTAACACATAAACACATAGGGTCTTTTATTATCTTCAATGAATTACATAAATTCATTTCTTATAACTCGATAAGAGTTTTCCATCACCATCTTCTTTCTATAAGGCTACTACCTAAGGTTGTTCCCCCACCTAACGTTCATAACCTACAGCTTTGATACCAACTTGTGACACCCCCAAATCCGGGTACTTCAATTCCATAGGATTTTGTGTTCACTGTACAAATATTATCTATCTATCTATCTATCTACCCATAATAAATGCAAGCCATGCAATAGATAAAATAAAAATCTTCCCCTTAAGGGTTACAACATCCGAATAATTAATAATACAATCCCAGGTTAAACTAACCTTAAACATCTATGCGGAATCATAAACAAATAAGTCATAAACAACATCATTAAATCAAGTCTTAAACAAAATACATCATCATATAAACAACAAGTCTTCATCACTTCACGACTTTGCCCTTGCCCTTACTAGTGGAAGGTTCATCGGTTTTTTCGTTCTTAAGCGCAATGTTATTATTAGCAAGAGTGAGCACTATTGCCCACAAGTATAATAATGAAATAACAAAGTATAATAACATGCGAGTAAATCACGGACATCGAATAAAAGCTCAACTTTTGAATCAAGAATGAATAACAAGAATCAAAAGAATTCTGAGGGTCATAAGACCTTGAACTATGTCCTAGGTTATCATGGGTTATACTTGAAACCTTTCACAGTCATAAGACTATGGACCTTTCAACTCGTACTTAGGGGGATCATCCCTTAGTACCATACTGTGCACAATATCTTAACGCTAACGCATAAGTAAATCCGTTTGCAGGGTTGTTCATCTCAGTTTGACATTCAAGTCCGCACCAAAGGAAGTTTGGTTTGGATAATTCAATAAGGGTTCTGAAATTTAGAACGTTCATCAACTAAGGACTAGTTGAATCAATAAAGTTCACTAGTCTAATAAGGTTTAACAATAATGATATTCAATTTGAATAATAATCTCAAGAAGTATATAATAGGACAATTATTGTATAACTGAATCATGCTTTGAAAAGATAATCAATCTTTAATATAACCTTTGAACTTGAATAATAGCAATGATAATTTACTAGAGGTAAATAATAAACTTGAACAATAATGACAAGTAGGGTTAGGAAACTTGCCTCGCATATGTAGATTACACTTTAACTAAGCACGTTCTTTGAATTTAATCCTACATACCATTCACATTCACAATACCAGTTAATTATAACTTAACTAATCATCATAAACTCATTCTTTTGTCTAATTCGAATATTGACTATACTTAGTCAAATTACCACTTTGTCACATAATTTACACATCATGAATAACAAGCTAAATATGTAATCCATAATTCAATCCACATGTAATTATGTTATTTACATGCTAAGTATCTATTTTAACATCTCATTATACTTATAACATAATTTTATGTTCATTACATTAAGTTAACATCACATTCATGGACTTTAACACTTTAAAATTTTTGTTTCGAACTTTACGGAGAGAGTAGTGGTATTTCACTTTTTTACTAAGGTTTCACATGTTTGTGCGTAGGTAGTATTCATGATCGAGACCTAGCGACTACATGATGTGACGTATTTGGCGTGGGACATAAGACTTGAGGCTGGCCAGAAGAATCAGTAAAACTGCTTCATGATTCGCGAAAATTGCAGAACACAGCCAAAAAAACTCCAATTAAATTTTACTACACGAATTTAATCATACCTACATGTTAAAATTCGTATATAAACATTACTCAGCATCTATAGAATGATTTTAACTAATTTAAACACTTAATTACAGAATTAAAGCATGCGGTTTTCACTATCTTGATGTTCTTGAAGGTTTTGAGAACAAAACATGAAAATTTAATATTACGGATTCGTTATAAGGCCAAATTCAACCATTCAAGTTTCATTTACTTCGTCTTAACATGCCTAATCATATACAAGTATAAGTTTTACAAAACCATTTATGGTTGACATATTAAAGTTACGTATAAGGGCCATATGGCCAAAACCCAAACTCTGTAAATTTTTGAAATAGCAAGTCATCGTATACTGAAACTTATGATATTGAATCATATAAAATATATATATAACATGTTATGCTACTCGAATTATTACATATATCCCTAACCCAATTTCCCAATTTACAGAAATTCCACAGAACTTGAATGAAAGCCATTTTCATAAAACTAACTGACGTAAAATATGAATTCTGGGTTGGAGAGAATTACCCAAAGCGTAGACGAACAAGGATGACAATTTCTATCTACCTCAATCATAGTACTCACAATCTCTCTCAAAATTTCTCAATTTTATTTGACAATTCTCAAACTCTTTCCCTCTTTGCTCTTCCAGACTTAGAATAATAATAATAAAAAGAAGACGTCTGATAATTAAAGGAGAAGCGGCCACGCAGAAGTGGTGGATTGGCCCAATCGTGGGTTAGCTGGCGATAACTCCCCTAGGGCCTTGTTTGGCTTAGCAAGAATAGAGTACAAAACCATTTAATTTAATAAAGCTTTATCACATAGTTTAATAAATGTCACACTCCTTTATAAAATAAATCAATATCTTATTTAATTTACTTTAAATAAAGTCTAATAATTTCTCATAAAATCACATAGTCATATATTTAATTTTCTCATTAATAAATAATGTCAAATTATTAACTCTCTAATTAATAATTAAATTAATTAAATAACATCATGCTTAATTAAATATTTCATTTAATTCAATAAGCTCACATAATTACATATTTGAATAATAATTATTCTCTACATTAATTTAATAAATGTAACACATATAATTAAATTAATCTACCACAATTGCATCAATTAATTATTTAATCTAATAATTAAATCATCGAAAAATATTTATTTAATTCAATAAATATTAAAATTAATTTACAAAAATCTCGTTCGTCACAGAAACCCTCCACCTTCGGGTTCATTTACACACCTTCTAATTCTCAATCGTCTTTTACGAAATTTTTGCCAAAACTTCGTTATAGCTCATTTTTAATCTGTTCTTCATAAACGTTTCTACCGTTCTTAACCAAGCAATAAGAATCGAACTTATACACGATGATTTTAAACTTTTCCATCAACAACAATTACACTACGATAATTTTAAATTTGTCCATCAACAACGTTCTTCGTGTTCTTCGCGTGTTCTTCGTTCGTTCTTCATTTTAATCGATATTTTGGATTATGATTTCACTTTTTATTGGAATTCGATGTTATAAAACACTATTCCTTAATTATTTCACTAAATCGCTCATATGATACATTCGGATCGCTCAGATTCATTACAAATCTTATACTTCCTTAAGAAATTTATTTACTAAAACATCTAATTCTTATTTCTTCTTTTCTCAATGATTTCAACTATATGAAATCATTCCTAACATCATCTACTTCTTATTCTCATTAAGTTATGTTTTTGAACATAGAAACTTAAAGAAAAACTAACTTAGGAGTTAGGTTTTAATACCTTTCCTCTTTATTTTTCTTCATTTAGACAAAGTCGGCGATTCGCTAACTTTTCTATTTCATGAACCCTTCGATCCGATCATTCATGATCAATCTATTCCTTCTTCTTCTTCTCCAAGCTCTTAAACTCTCTCTTTCTCTCTCAAAGTGTAGGATTTTCAAAATCCCAATCAAATAAACACAAGGCTTCCTTTTATAGAATTTCCAAGGTTAGGGGAATTTTGGTCATTTGGCCAAACCGCCTTACTATTCACACCACCATACTATTCCCACCTCCTCAATACACCTCCTTACTATTCACGAAATTTCCCTGGGAAGTTTTGTGGTTCTGTCTTTCCTTTATCGATTAACTTTTATGTATTCTTCGGATTTCTGAAAAACTGAAAAATACTTTTTAGCGTTAAGCGTTTTCCTTCACGTTTTCCCCTAACGTAGTTAAACGAGTGAAAAATACATAGCAGTACTTTTCATCATTTTTATTTTGTCAGATTTCTGCACGTTTTTCGAGAAAAACTTTTATCGGCTTATTTAACTTTTCACGATATATTATCGTCAAATCTTTCGACGGAATGCCATTTCGACATACCGAACTCTTGGAAAGGCTTAGGTTATTCAAATCCTAACCCTTAGGGTTTCTTCAGGTGAATAGTGCCATTTCGTCTTTTTCCCTGAAAATATTTTTGTTCCCAAAAATATTTTATTTTCTTCTTGAAAATTCTTATTCGTGCAATCTAGCTCATAGCCAGAATCCTCCCGATTTATAATCATCATAGGTTCTAAAACCATTAATAAACACATTGCACAAAATATTATTAATAAAAATTCATTTTGTTAATAACTAATTCTTTAAACTTAAATTCTGGACAAACAGAATTTTCGGGTTGTCACATTTAATATTTTGATGAATAATACATTAATATTTAAATATTAATAGTAATTATTTAAAATGATTTTAAATGTTTTAAAAAATATTTAAAGCTGAATAAAAATGTTTTATAAATATTTTGAGTTATTATAAATAACTTTAGTATTTAGGCAAGGATTTCATTAATATTTTAATATTATTTAAATATTAATGATAATAAAATTATTCAGGAAATAAATTATTTAAAAATGATTTCAATGATTGAAAAATTATGAAAAATTATAATAATTATTTGAAAATTATTATAAGCCATTGCAAAGTAATATAACTGATATTTGAATTATCTAAAATAATATTGAAGCTATAGATTAGAGTTTAATTGAAAATAAAGTCGATAATTATCCGATAAAGCCGTCGATACACCGAATTGTTTCCGAAATTGATCCGGACCTAGATAGTTTGACTTGATAGGTGGTTGTTTATGTTCTAATAACAAATATAAGTATGAGACAACGTGTTTAAGTTATGTGTTTATTGTAAATAGCATTACTATGTGTTATGATGTATTATTCTATTCAAACGAATAATCTTATTAATGATAGGTCTTTGTATAAAAAATAAAACTAAGTTGTGTAGCTGTAAGCAGCAGATCAGGCAAGTATCATAACTCTATTTTATATTGTGCAAGCATATAAACATTTGTATATACTTATGCAATGAACCTGTGTAAGTAAGCTATTGAATTATATTACTGTTGTACAAGCTTCTAAACTTTATTTCATTGATCAAGATATATCCTATTTATTAATAGCTAAGTTTGGTTATGCAAGTGTCCTCACTTGGATAATGGTTGTATTTGAACAATTGTTGATACATACTTATTGATTTTTGATATGTATACGTTAATTAAAACCCGTCTAAGCTATTTGACTCGGCTATACATAAATTGAAAAGTATTGTTGAACATGATATAACATTATTGTTGTCCAACTGAATTATTTTGGTTTGGATTCTAGACTGAGTATGAACATCCCGATCATGGGAAACTTTTTTGCGCCTAAGGCGGATATGATGAACGAAAATATCATTCTAAAAAGTAGTGTTGATCAATACAGGGCATACCGGGCTGATCACCCTCCGTGCCCGTAAGTCATGACGGTTTATAGATGAATTTCTGTATAACCTTTTCGAAAATTGAAAATAAAAGTTCATAGTCTATCGTCTGATCTCCATTCATAGTCGGTACTTAGCTTCAAAAATATAAATTATTTGATATGTTGTTCAGTATTGTTCAGTTTACTTCACAACTATTGCTTCGTTGTAGAAGTGTAGTTCCAAGAAAATATTTATGTCTTTCAGCTAATATTTATTCATTGACATTACTTGCTGGGCAATTAAATGCTCATTCTTGCTTTAAATTTAAATATTTTCAGTTAAGCTAGATCGACCTGAAGGTTCTAACAAGGACAATGGGAAGGGCAAGTTGAAGAACTAGACTGTTTAATGTTACTTGTAATAACTGTACTTATGATAAGTTACTTATTATTATATAATGTATGACTTAAAGGTTCTCGACTATGGAGAGGTAGACAACTTTGATATAATATTTTTGATTAATTAATACACTAAGTAGTTTGATTGAATGTTGTCGTGGAGCACCAAGTACGGGTTTTAAGTAACCGGATTTGGGGGAGTCACAACATGGTATCAAAGCTTTAGGTTAGAAACCTTAGGTGGGGTACCTTAGGCTATAACCTTAGGACAGAGGGAAACGTTGAAAATACAAATAACTCAAATTGAGTTTAAAGGAGATGAATTAAATAAATTCATCGTAAAACAAAATAAAAATAACATATATAAAACTATTATTTGTTGTGTATATAATATCTATTTTATTCTAATCATAATAATTTATGTGTAGATGCCAAGCATTAAAGGATTAGGATACTCTCAGATTGTAAAGAAGGAGAAAATCTCCATAACAGAGCCAATATTAATGCCAATAGCTGAAATAGAGGCTCATATTGAAAACAACCCTGATGGGGTGGTTATATTGGAAAATGTAGAACCGTAACCAGAAATGGTGTTACTGGCATATAGTGATTCGGACACGAAAGTTGAAGTTGACCAGGCATCAACGGAAGTGCAGAATCTGAGGAATAAGGTTTCTTCTCTAGAAAGGTTGTGGAAAATAGAAAAGATATTAAATAGTCAATTGCGGAAGGCATTAATCGAAATAATGGAAGAACACGATAAGCTTAAAATCCAAATTGATCAGATGGGAGCCAAAAACAATAAATCGTGTGCAGCTTCATGCAAGAAGGGGAACAAAAGATGAAAAATCGCGATTTAGATGCCATATGGGTTATCGTGGATCGACTTACAAAGACCGCACATTTTCTACCAATCAAGATCCGCTACAGTTTGAATTAGTTAGCGAGTCTGTACGTAAAGGAAATTTTTTCACGACATGGAGTGCCGGTATCGATTGTTCCTGACTGAGACTCGCGTTTCACGTCAAAATTCTGGAGAAGCATGCAAGAGAGGATGGGGACACAGTTAAGGTTAAGTACTGCTTATCATCCTCAGACAGAAGGACAGAGTGAGCGAACAATACAAACACTAGAGGACATGCTTAGAACTTGCGTGATGGACTTCAAGGGAAATTTGGACGACTACTTACCCTTAGTCGAATTTGCGTATAATAATAGTTACCATGCGAGTATCAGCATGCCACCGTACGAAGCTCTTTACGGAAGGAAGTGCATAACGCCATTATGTTGGGACGAAGTCGGAGAACGAAGAATACTCGGACCAGAGTTAGTACAGCAAACCGCGGATGTGGTGACTGTAATAAGGGCCAGACTAGTGGCAACTCAAGATCACCAAAAAAAGTATGCGGATTTGCATAGGCAAGACCAAGATTTTGAAGTCGGCAGTTTTGTATTCTTGAAGGTATCTCCATGGAAGGGAAAGATCCGTTTCGGCAAGAAAGGAAAACTGAATCCAAGATTCATAGGACCATTTGAGATACTAAAGTTGCACTACCACCTGAGTTGGACCACATCCATAACGTGTTTCACATATCCGTGTTGCGTCCGTACAAGCCTGACTACAAGCACGTGATTTCTTATGAACCCATTCAGGTGGAGAAGAATTTAGCGTATGAAGAAATTCCTGTCCAAATTCTAGATAGGAAAGAACAAACTTTAAGGAACAAAGTCATTTCTTCGATAAAAATACTTTCGCGTAACCACGATGTCGAGGAGGCTACGTGGGAGTTAGAAGAAAGGATGATGAGGGATTACCCCCATCTATTTGTGTAACCTTGTAGCAATTCTGGGATGGAAATTTTATAAGGGGAGAGGATGTAATACCCGAGAATTTCCACGTCTTATGAAATGAATATAATGAATATTTATTTGAATTAAAATGATTTTTTGTGTTATATGATGAGTTAACTCAATTATATTGAATAATTGAGAATATATGGAAATTGTGGTGAACTCGTTGAAAGCCTTGTGTGGCACGGTGAGGGGAATTATTAATGAATATATTAATTAACGAAAGAATTATTAAGCGAACAATTAATCTATATTAATTTTTATTTGTTATTAAAGAATTTTGGTTAAATATTAATAGTAATATTAATCAACGAATGAATTATCAAGTGAACAATTAATTAATATTAATTGTTAATTGTTATTGTAGAATATTAATTAATTATTAATGGTGAGTGATTAATGATACGTGATTATTAATTGTTATTATGAGTAAAGCAAATTGCATGATTAGAATTGTATTATTCATTTAATTTATGTGTGCAAGGCATGTGATATATAATTCTTACATTAAAAGCGAAAATGTGGTGTGACACATTAATATATATAAACTATATAATAAAGTGTAGGGAATTATAAATTACAAAAACAAGTGTTTATGTGACATTAAGTATGTGTGGAAACATTAAAAGATGTACTCTGTTAAGAATTATAAATTATTCCAATAAGTTAGTATAACTGGAATAATAGAGTTTTAAGGGAGATTAATTACTAGTGGGTAATTTAATGGAGTCCATACATATTATAAATAATAATTAGACTGGAATAATATACATGAATTATATGATGTGAATATATAAATAATCCCTAACTTACATTATGTAGTAACATTAAAACATTAAAATTACATTTTGGGAATTAAAAGGAACCAAACCAAGCCTTAGTTAATAAAGTTGCTGAGATTTGCTCTTGTCCCTAATTGAGTGTCACAAAGTACAAGAACAGTAACTCACTCTATAATACGCAAACACAAGTCGGTAGTTGAAGCTAAGATGGCAGTGATGATGGCTATGGAGGTGAGCAGTTGGCCAACTCTCCTTATACCCAACATCTTCTTCCAATTTCCTTTGAATCAAACCATGGAACAAAGCCATTAACTGGGCAACCAATTTTCTATAAAGGGCAGCCAAACTCTTCAATTCTCAGTTGCTAAAACTTTCACTAGTAAGTGCATTAGAGTGTGTGAGTTGCTGAGCATTGAGGGAAGTATAACCAAGGGAGTGAGGGAGTTCAAATTAAACTTCAAGAAGGTATAATTTCGATTTTGTTCTTAATTTTAAAGTTTTGTCAAATTCTGGTGATTGTTTAATTCTCTGTTAATTGGTATGGATTAGCAGGCAATTGTGTTTTTTGAGCTTGTATACATGTTTAGGAGTCTTATAGTTGTTTGGTTACAAGTTTGGCATGGGTTGGAATAAAGCTCTGCTGAAGCAGAGCCTTCATTTCTGTGTTCTGCTCGAAGTGGCGCGGTCGCGCCACTTCTATTGTGATAACCTGAGATTTCGAATAATCGAAAAAATTGCGAATAATTTTTTTTTATTTAATATTAATATTAATTATTAATTTTGTGACAAGTTTTTGAGATACGAGTCTCGAGAAGGTCAATTTGTGTATTGACTAATAAAATTAGAGTAGAGTTGTGCTTAACAAGATTAGAAACTCTAACCCTAAGTCCGGATAGGGATTCGCTAGAAAATATAATTAAAATAATTATATTGATGAGAATGTGTTTGTACTGTATAGAAATTTTGATCAATGATTGATCGGATAAGGTTTAAAATTTATAAACCTTAATAAGAGATTAGAAACCCTAATCTCAGAATTAGAAACCCTAGCGTACCGTTAGAAACCCTAATCGAAAGTCGGGAAACCCTAATTTCATATCCGGGTATCCTAAACCCTAAATTAGGAAACCCTAATCCTAATTGACAAGCCTAAGGTGTTTATTAAACTTTAATATGATTAGAAAACCCTAATTATATTTTAGTTATCTTAATTTCTATTTTACAAACCCTAATTGTATTTTAGAAAATTTATTTTTCTAATTAAAACCCTAATTTGTGGGTTATAAACCCTAATGACCATTTTGACCCTAATTGCTAAATTAAGCAATTTTAATTAGGAATATTAATCCTAATTAGCAAGATTGAATTTTATGATTAGGAAATATTAATATAATTATTGAATCCTAATTATAATTTTGGAATATTAATTTTCTATTTTGAAAACCAAAATTCGAAAATCTTGGAAATTAAATTGCAAACCTAAAGGGTTTAAACCCTAAACCCTTACCCAAACCCTAAACCCTAAGGGTTTGTACAAATTCCATGTTTGCCATTAAATTTATTTTTCAAGTGACCAAAATACCTTTTTTCATTTTCTTTAATTGATAACTTGCAAAATGTGCTAGCAACTTTAGTTGGTGACCAAATTGCTTGACTTTGTGACATTAAAAAATTCAGCAATCAACCTCCATTTGACATCTAGCATTAGATCTAGCAATATATCTTGATATATATATATATATATATATATATATATATATATATATATATATAGATTAAGAAAGAGAAAGTGTACAAAAAAAATTAGCCATTTGGTCTTTAGCTCTCACCAACTCTTTCTCTCACGTATACCTCCGAAAATTTCAAGTGTTTCGGTCACATAACAGCCCATTAAAAACCCAAGATCAGATCTGGAGAGTTGAGATCAAACATTGGACAAGAAAGGTATAAAGCAAATTTTTATTTTTGATCCAAGTTGCTAAGACAAAAATTGTGTTTATGTGTTTAAATTCATGCTAGATGATGTTTTATGTTGATCTATGATGATCAAACATATATCCATAGCATCAAAGTACCTTAATTTGGTGTTTTTCAAAAACTGCTCAGGAACATGATTTGTGGTCTGACAAGATAATGTCAGGTGACACAGATCCGTGTATGTTTTTGGGTTTTCTTGTTTGATGTTTTGGATTAGTAGTCTGGTATGAGGGCTTTAATCTGCAAGTGGCATCAGGGTCAGTGAAGGTCTAGATCAGAAGTTATTAACGGTCAAAGTCGGTTGACCGACGTTGACCAACCGTATTCTAGGAAACCCAGAAATCAAATATCAGCGTCGAAAATGTTGTTTTGTAACGCTTGGATACGATGATGATTGTATATATGATATATTGATGTTGGTGTAACCAGGTTATAGTGTGTTGTATGTATTCTGGATTCATGCCTTTAGTGTCTCTAAACAACAAATATACTGGTTGTAATCACTGGTCAAAGTAGCCCACTTGATAACGCTAACACTTTTCTGGAATTTCCGGAAAGTGTATGAAATATGATTCGACCATGGTTGATCGGGTTGAATCTTACAACTATGATGTAGTTGAACCATAATAATGACGATTGATTACCGAACACCAAATTAATCGAGACCGAAATGGACCCTTGAAGCGCCTGGGTTTCGGAAAACGCAGAACACGTTTGGACAAAGCAACTTTGAGAGCCCCGATCTCTTTGTTGTGATGTCGTATGACCAAGTTAGTGATTGATAATGGTAGTACTACATTCCTACTACAACATCGATGTTCAAAGTAGCCACAATCATGCTCGAACAGAGAATTAAATTGAGTCAAACACGCCCTTGAATCGGTCAGCTGGTGTTCTTGAGGTGAAGAACACCTAAGACGACGATGTAAAGTGTCATTATAGCCTACAAATGACGGTTTTGAATTATTTTATTTTCGTAATTTAGGTAATTAATTAAAAATAAAAATTAAATTCTAAAAATTATTTAAGCTGCTTTTAAAAATTATTTTAAATTATGAAAAATAATTTTGACCAATTAGAATATTTTTCCTTAATATTTATAATTATTTAAATATTAGAGGTATTTAATTTATTTAATTAGTGTGTTGTATAAATTAGAGAAAAATGATTTCATATTATGAAAAATCATTTTAAATAAGAATAACGTATTTAAAAATATTTTGAGTTATAAAATGTGACTTTTAATATTTTGGAGAATTTTAATTAATAAATTAATATTAATGATATTAAATTTATTTAATTATTAAATTAAATAAATAAGATAAAAATGATTTTATTGATTTAAAAATCATTTTAAATAAGAATAAAATGTTAGAAAATATTTTGAATTATAAAATATAATTTTTTAATATTTTTGGAGAATCCTCATTAATAAATTAATATTCATGATATTAGATTTATTTAATTATTATATTAAATAAATGAATTAAAAATGATTTTATTGAATTAAAAATCATTTAAAATTGAGAAAATGATTTAAAAATATTTTAAGTTATAATAAATGACTTTTAATATTTGGATAATAATTTCATTAATATTTAAATATTATGGTGATGATTTAAAAATGATTTTAATTATTTTAAAATCATTTAAGTAGAATATTGATGATTTAAAAATATTTTAAGTTATTAATATGAACTTTAATATTTTGGCAAGTATAACATTAATATTTTTATATTAATAAATATTAATGATGATAAGATTAATTGATAATTAAATCATTTAAAAATGATTTAAGTGTTTGAAAAATTATTATAAATTATAATAATTGTTTATAAATTATTAAAAGCTTCTGAAAAATATTATAAACGATATTTAACTTATCTAAAATAATATTGAAGCTTAGAGACTGAGTTTAATTGACAATCAATGTGTTAATTGTCGGAAAGGATGACCAGAACACCGAGAATGGACCGAAGTCCAACCAGACCGAACTAGTTAGACTTGTTAAGTGTCTATATAGTTTATAAACACTAATGTGGCTATGTGGTAATGTGTCTAGGAGAAGTTTGACTGTAAAATATAGTGTTACATGTTATAAATGATTGTGCTAATTGTGAGACCGACATTGTTGAATATAGGTCTTACGAACTCAGTTAATTATATTGTGTAGCTGTAATCAACACGGAAGGCAAGTTTCCTAACTCAACCTTGAGTTATATTCATTCAAGTATTATAATGGTTAATTATTGCTAATTATACCATGTCCAGGGAATTTATTGTTGATTATTCGCAGTTAGTGCATGATTAATAATTCAAATTGAATTATTGATTCGGAGAATATACATTTGAAGAATAACTGTAGTTGGATATTCATATTCGTAGAAGATAGAATTGACAGTACAGATAGTTCCTGTTTATTGTCAAATTATGTTGAGAAATGTCTTAGCTAATTATCCTGGCTAGACGCACATTTGTTAGAACTTGATAAATTCGAGAAGAGAATTCAATTGTTATTGATAGATCGATGCCAATTATTTCGGCTAGATCGATAAGTAAATAGAATTTGAAATCACAGTATTTCGTTGTTAAATCAAAATCTTGGTTCTGTGACTGAGAAGAACAACCTTTTATATAAAGCGAACAAAATTTTTTAAGCCGTAATTCAACCATTGCGCGCGACCTAAGTATTATGCATAATATCGGGTACAAGGAGTTGGCCGGCTCTAAGTACTTACAGAGGGGTATGATTTAATCCTTATGGTTATTTGATACTCCTGCGTATGTATCAAAGTAAATCTTTGATAGATACCCAAGAAAGTAGAAGTTCTAGATCCAATGGTTCACTCAGCATAAATCTGGAAAACATTCCACTTTGTAATTGCGTAGAATTGATTCTTGATTATTCAATAGAATATCGTAGAAACTTTAAAAGCATTGGACTCTTTCATTATCAGATTATTGTTGCGAAGAATGTTAGAACAATTGATAATGATTTATATACCTTCATTGTATGTCTTAACTTGCGGGGCAAACTTGTTGCTCACCCTTGCTATAAATAAAACATTTTAGCTAGGAACGGAGAGGCCAACGGGTCAAAAAAGAACAAAGACAAAGGCAAGATAATGGAGTAGTTATAAAGAACTTATTATTATGTTGTATTTGTAAACCGTTTTTGTATATCTAAAGGGTATGTTTGTAATATTAAGGTTAGAAAACCTGGGACTTATGTATTAACAACATATGTTAATGACTTATGTATTCCTATTTCTATATGAATGGGTAGTTAGATGTTATTATACTATGGATCGTGAACACCAAACTCGGGGGTCAGGTAACCCGGATTTGGGGGGTGTCACATCTATAGTACATGACCACGCGGCTGTGACACCCCCAAATCGAGGTACTTCAATTCCACGGGCTTTGGTGTTCACTATACAAATATCATCTATCTATCTACCCATAATAAATGAAAGCCATGCAATAGATGGAATAAAAATCTTCCCCTTAAAGGTTACAACATCTGAATAATACTAATACAATCCCAGGTTAAACTAACCTTAAACATCTGTGCGGAATCATAAACAAATAAGTCTTAAACAACATCATTAACTCAAGTCTTAAACATAAATACATCATCAAATAAAATAACAAGTCTTCATCATTTGCTAACTTTGCCCTTGCCTTTACTAGTGGAAGGTTCATCAGTTCTTTCGTTCTTAAGCGCAATGTTATTATCAAGCAAGAGTGAGCACTAATGCCCAAAAGTATAATAATGAAATAACGATTATAATAACATGCGAGTAAATCAAAGACATCGAATAAAAGCTCAACTTTTGAATCAAGAATGAATAACAAGAATCAAAAGAATTTCGAGGGTCATAAGACCTTGAACTATGTCCTAGGTTATCAAGGGTCATACTTGAAACCTTTAATGATCGTAAGACTATGGACCTTTCTACTCGTACTTAAGGGATCGACCCTTAGTACCATCTACATGCACAATATCTTAACGCTTAACGTATAAGTAAATCCCTTTGCGGGGTTGTTCATCTCGATTTGACACTCGAGTCCGCACCAAAAGAAGTTTGGTTTGGATAATTAAATCGAGGTTACGAAATTTAGAGGCGCATTTCATCAACTATGGACTAGTCGAATCAATAAGGGTTCGCTAGTCTAATAAGGTTCAATAATAATGATATTCAAATTGAATAATAATCTTAAGGAGTATATAATAGAACAATTATTGTATAACAAAATCATACTTTGAAAAGATAATCAATCTTTAATATAATAATTTGAACTTGAATAATAGTAATGATAATTACTCGAGGTAAATAATAAACTTGAACAATAATGACAAATAGGGTTAGGAAACTTGCCTCGTGCGTAGATTACACTTTAACTAAGCACGTTCTTTGAATTTAATCATACATACCATTCACATTCACAATACCAGTTAATTATAACTTAACTAATCATCAACGATCATTCTTTTGTCTAAACTTTGGTTATGACTATACTAAGTCAAATTATCACTTTTATTAACATATAATATCACCTCATGAATAATGAATTAATTATGTATTCAATAATTCAACCCACATGCAATTATGTTATTTACATGATAAACATCTATTTTATCTTCACATTATACTTCTAACATGTTTACATGTTCATTAAATTAATTTACTAACACATTGTTAGACTTAAACATTTTAAAAAAAATCTCATTTTGAACATTACGGAGAGGATTGCTGGGCTATTTATTATTCTCTCGTTATAATCGGTTCTCTGTGATCATGCAAGATGGTCTTTCACGTGGCTCGATGGCGTGAGTCTCAAGCTTTGGAGTCGGTGGCGAGGCGTGATTCTCGATTTCGATTCGAAATTCGCAAAAATTGAGAACATGGCCAAGGACCTCCAATAAAATTATTACTACTCGAATTTAATCATACCCACGTGATATAATTCATGTCTAATCATAACCCAACATTTATATACTGACATTAACCAATTTAAACACTTAATAACAGATTTAAAGCATGTGAATTTCACTAACTTTGATGTTCTTGGAGGTTTTGAAAATAAAACATGGAAATTGTCACTACGGATTCGTTATAACACCGAATCCGTTCATTTAAACTTTGGTCTCTTCGTATCAACATGCATAACAACATACAAGTGTAAAATTTAGGGATAATATATGATCAATACATAAAATATCACGTATAAGGCCGTAAGGCCAAAACCCATACTCTGTAATTTTGTAGAAATCATATACGACATGTTTTCATGAATTTGATGATATGGTTTACATAATATATATAATTAAACACGATTTGATATGTCATAACACACATACAACCCATAATCATTACTCCTAACTAATTACAGAGGTTAAACCAAAAACTTTAAAAGCCATTTTCATGAAAACTAAAATACGTAAAGTATAAATTGGGAAGGAGGAGATTACCCAAAGCGTAGTGTGGATTTTAATAAGAGATGAATATCAATTTCTCTCTGACTTCTCAACTAATACTCTGTATCTCTCTCTGTGAAAGCTCTCTAGACTTAGCAATAATGAATAAAAGAAAAGAAAGGCGTCGATATATTAAAGGGCGGCGCGATTGAGTGGTCGATTAACTTGATCGTGGCAAATTGCTAGTAACTCCCATTAAGGCCATGTTTGGCTAGGCTTAATAGATTTCAAAACCATTTAATTTAATAAAGCTTTATCATATGGTTTAATTAATGTCACACTCCTTCATAAAATAAATCAATATTTATTTAATTTATTTTAAATAAAATATAATAATTTCTCATAATTTCACATAGTCACATAATTAAATTTCTCATTAATAATTAATGTCAAATTATTAACTCTCTAATTAATAATTAAATTAATTAAAATAACATCATGCTTAATTAAATATTTTATTTAATTCAATAAGCTCACATAAATACATACTTGAATAATAAATATTCTCTACATTAATTTAATAAATGTAACACATAATTAAATTAATCTACCACAATTGCATCAAATAATTATTTGATCCAATAATTAAATCATCGAAAAATATTTATTTAATTCAATAAATATTAAAATTAAATTACAAAATTCTCGTTCATCACATCTTTCCCCCCTTAAAAGGATTCTGTCCCCAAAATCACGACTCAATAAATTCGACCCGTTACATTCTCCCCCCTACAAAGATTCTGTCCCCAGAATCGTTTATAAATAATTAAGTAAATAAATGAGGGTAATTCTTCATCATATTCTCTTTGAGTTCCCACGTAGCTTCTTCAGCGTTGTGGTTCCTCCAAATTACCTTAACAGAAGGTATAACTTTATTTCTGAGAACTTGTTCCTTTCGGTCGACAATTTGGACAAGGATTTCTTCCTAAGATAAGTCTTTCTCAAAATGCAAGGGTCCGTATTCACTTACATGCTTGTAATCGGCCTTGTAGGGTCGTAACACAGACACATGGAAGACGTTGTGGACATTCTCGAGTGTTGGAGGTAAGGCTACCTCAAATGGTAAGACGCGACTTCTCCGATTCTACGTAATACTTCAAATGGTCCAATAAATCTTGGGCTCAATTTTCCTTTCTTTTCGAACCTGATCTTTCCCTTCCAAGGATAGACCTTCAAGAAAACATAACTACCTGATTCAAACTCAATATTTTTATGATGTGGATCAACGTATTTCTTTTATCGATCTTGAGCCGCTACCAATCGTGATCGGATCACTTTGACTATTTCTGCCATCTGCTGTACCAATTCTGGCCCTAGCAATTGTCTTTCACCAACTTCATCGAAAGCGGAGTTCGCACTTTTTACGCCAGTATAACGCTTCGTAAGGCGGCATGCCTATACTAGTGTGATAACTATTGTTGTAGCCGAACTCTACTAACGGTAGGTGATCATCCCAATTTCCTTTGAAGTCCATCACACAGGCTCTTAGCATATCTTCTAATGTTTGATTTGTTCATTCACTCTGTCTGTCTATTTGAGGGTGATAAGCTGTACTCATTCGCAATTGTGTACCCATACATTCTTGAAGACGTTTCCAGAAAAAATCGATACCGGAACTCCGTGCCTCGAAATAATCTCTTTTACGTAAAGCCTGGCCAACTGATCTATGTTGAATCTGATTTTGATAGGAAGGAAGTGTGCGATTTAAATCGATCAATCAGCGATAACCCATCTGCTGCGTCGTAGCCTTTACGAGTCGTCGGAAGGCCAACCACGAAGTCCATTGTAATATGTTCCTATTTCCATTACGGGATCTCTAGCGGTTGTAGCAATCCACTCGGTCTACGATGTTACGCTTTCACTTTTCGGCGGTGTCGGACACTTGGCAACACATTCGTAACATCACGTTTTAAATTCGGCCAACAGAAATGTTGTCGAAGATCTTGGTACATTTTGGTACTACCAGGGTGAATCGAATATCGTGAATTATGAGCCTCGCTAAAAATTTCTTCCTTAATCTCTTGTACTGGTGGAACCCAAATTCTACTCTCAAATCTCAGTATTCCTTCCTTATCCATCTTAAATCTCGGTTCGGTTCCTTCAGATATCTTCTTTGTCACCTTTTTACATTCATCGTCCTGAAGTTGAGCCTCCTTTACTTTATCTAGTAAAGTTGTACCAGATTTCATCTGAAATAGCTTCTCATCAATATTCATAGGATACTTCACTTCCAACTCTAGTTTCTCCATTTCTATAATTAGCTCCTCTTGAGCAGTCAACATCATCAATTTCTCACGACCCTTTCTACTTAAGGCATCGGCAACCACATTTGTTTTTCCCGGATGGTATAAAATCTCACAGTCGTAATCCTTAATTAATTCCAACCATCTTCTTTGACGCATATTTAAATCCTTCTGCGTGAAAATATATTTCAGACTCTTGTGGTCCGTATATATTTCACACTTCTCCCCGTATAGATAGTGCCTCCAAATTTTTAGAGCAAAAACAACTGCAGCTAACTCCAAATCATGGGTTGGGTAACCCTTCTCATAATCCTTCAACTGTCGTGATGCATACGCAATGACTCTGCCGTTTTGCATAAGCACACAGCCAAGTCCTTTATGCGATGCATCGCTAAAAACAACAAAATTTCCTGTATCATCCGGAAGAGATAACACAGGTGCCGTACTCAACCTCTTCTTTAATTCTTGAAAACTTTCCTCACACTTATCCGTCCAAACAAATTTCACAGCTTTTCGAGTTAAATTCGTTAACGGAGTTGCAATCTTGGAAAAGTCTTGTATGAACCTTCTATAATATCCCGCCAATCCAAGAAAACTTCTTACTTCCGACGGCATTCTCGGCTGATCCCAGTTAATCACGGCTTCTACTTTGGATGGATCTACCAAAATTTCATTTTTATCAATCATGTGACCAAGAAATTACACTCGTTCAATCCAAAATTCGCATTTCAAAAATTTAGCGTACAACTTCTCCCTTCTCAATACTTCCAACGTTAACCTCAAATGTTCTTCTTGTTCTTCTTTGGTTTTGGAATATATCAAAATGTCATCTATAAATACCACTACGAACTTGTCCAAAAACGGCTTGAATACACCATTCATTAGTCCCATAAATGCTGCAGGAGCATTTGTAAGACCAAACGACATTACTAAAAATTCGTAGTGACCATATCACGTTCTGAACGCTGTCTTTGGTACATCCTCTGGACTCACCTTCATTTGATGATAATCGCTTCTCAAGTCTGTCTTGGAAAAGTATCTCGCTCCCTTCAATTGATCAAACAGTTCATCGATCCTCGGTAATGGATATCTGTTCTTAATCGTGACCTTATTCAGTTCTTTGTAGTCAATGCAGAGCCGCATCGATCCATCCTTCTTTTTCACGAACAACATCGGCACTCCCGACAGCGATACGCTTGGTTGAATGTACTTCTTGTCCAACAATTCTTGTAGTTATACCATTAATTCTTTCATCTCTACCGGTGCCATTCGGTATGATGCCTTCGATATTGGAGCAGTACCGAGCGCCAAATCGATCACGAAATCTACTTCTCTATCTGGTGGAAGTCCTGGCAAATCGTCTGGAAATACGTCGACGAAATCCCTCACAATCGGTATCTCTTCTACCTTAGGATTCTCTTTTCGACTGTCGACTATGTAAGCTAAGTATCCTACACAGCCTTGTCTTAACAACTTCCTGGCCTGCATCATCGTCAGACAACTCGCTTGTCTAGGCGACTTGCTACCATAAAACACAACCTTTGACGGAGTCATAAGGTTAATACGCTTCTTTTGGCAATCAATTACAGCCCCGTAATTGAATAACCAGTCCATTCCCAAAATAACGTCAAATTCCCCAAGTCGAATAGGGATAAGATCTACGTTCATGATATTACCCTTAATATCCACTCTACAGTTCTTATGTACATACTTAACAGGGATTATTTCTCTATTCGCGATTTTTATGTTCATGGGGTAATCCAATTCATTCTTAGGCAAATCTAAATTCTTGGCAAAATCATCGGATATAAAGGAACAAGTAGCACCCAAATTAAATAATACGTAAGCATTAACTTTATTGATCGGAATGATACCTGACACTACATCACGGGATTGAACTACATCTTGCACCGTCATGTTGAAAGTCCGAGCGGTCGGTCGGTTTGTTACGGTAGGTCCGATGATGGTTAAGGTATTTTCACTGTTATTTCCTCGGTTTCCTCCTGATCCTAACCCTCCCGATCCCTTCTTGTGACAATCTCTTGCCAGATGGTCCTTCGAACCACAAGTAAAACAAGCACCCTTCTTTGGGTTTGGACAGTTTGGTGCTATGTGGCCTTCCTGACCAAAATTGTAGTACACTCTTTTTTCTTTCATACAAACTCCTAGATGGCCTTTCCCGCAAGTCGAGCATGCTTCAATTCTTTTCTTCTGATTACCTTGTTGATTCCCCGATGATGAGCTGTCGTTCCACCTTTTCTTCTAATTGAAATTTCCACCTCCTGTGCCACTTCCACTGGCCTTGTTATTAATTTCACCTTCATTCTTCTTCTTCTTCTGATCTTGATTGTACTTGGTCACCACATCGCTTCTTCCTTCAGTGAGGATGGCCTTTTCCAGTACTCCGGCAAATGTGTTTAGCTGAAACATTGATACCTTGCTGTACAACCAAGGCTTTAGTCCTTGTTCGAATCTTCTGGCTTTTCTTTCGTCCGTGTGTACTTGGTACGGGGCGAATCTTGCTAACTCGTTGAATTTAGCCGCGTAGTCAGGTACACTCATGTTTCCCTGCTTCAGTTCTAGAAATTGAACTTCCATCTGATTCTGCGAACTAGTTGGGAAATACATTTCGAAAAACATTTCTTTAAATCTCTCCCACGTAGTTACACCTTCACCTCCTCGTACTTTGTTTGCTTGCCACTAGTAGCTAGCCTCAGACTTCGGCATAAACATTGCAAAAGCGGTCTTCTGATCTTCTCTAACCCTAGCAACGTCGAAAACCTTCTCCATTTCCATAACCCACGTTTGAGCCTCGATTGTGTTCATAGAACCTTTGAACTCTGGCGGTCCCATCGCCTTGAAGTCTTTAAACGTTATGTTTGGTGGAGCTTGCGGTTGATTATTCATGGCTCCAGTCATTAAGTTAACCAACTGCTGCACGGGATTAACGTTGGCATTATTGTTATTATTGGTTGACTCTTCCTGAGCCGGTTGACGTTGTTGTCTTCTCCTTGGCGGTATTTTTCTGTTAAATAAACGATTATTAGAACTTCATTTATTTCTCTAAATATTTAAGGCATTACAACAATTTAACATACTCATTTAAGACATCATCTCAAACAACTTGATATATTTTCATTCAAATCAAAAGTTTTAACATTAAACGATAGCATAACTGCTATTTACATCAACTATCACGGAATAAAGAATCCACGAGGATTTAAAACATTCAAATATTCTTTTCGTTCATAAACACATCGAATTTACATCTAAAACTAATTAAGTTATTCACATAATTAAATAAATCATATCCTTTATCGATCAAGAGTCTTGATTAGCCTTGCTACGCTCTTCTTCTAAAATACGATGCATCGTCCTGCGATCCATCATGTACAATGGTAGTCCTTCGAACTGGATTGGGTACCTCAAAACTCGATCTTGGGTCTCATTCATTGCCTTGTTAAGTGTAGAGTATGTTTCCCCAATCTTCGCTTTCTTTGCACGACTATCATCCTCTACACAATCAGCTCGACGCGATTCTCTTACCCAGCCTTCCTCTGCTATGTTCAGCCTTTCGGAGGTTTCCTTCAATTCCTTCTTCAGCTTCTCTATCTCCTCGGTCTTATCTTCAGTTTGACCCTTCTCATGGACCAAATCTCATTCTACATTTGCCAGTCGTGAGTGAAGAGTCAAAATCTCCCTCTCCTTCTGCTCTAGACTAATATGGTGAATAACCGCTCGCTCAGTCAAATCCTGGACCTCATCTCGTAACTCCACATTACGGTCGTATAACGTGTCATACATCTCAGCATCAACGGTGTACCATGGTAACTCCTCTTCTTCCTCTTCCTCATCCTCAACAAATTCCTCCTCAGGATCCTCCTCAGGATCAGTCTTAGGTTCATGCTCCTGACCAACAATAGTGATCAATGGAGATGACTCCCTCTATACCAGCTGCTCCCTAACGACATGAATGTCTTGGGGCTCCTCCTCTGTCGGTACTATAGGTACACGGGGTTCCTCCTCAGTAGGTACTATAGGTACCCGGGGTTCTTCCTCCCCAACTTGACTAGCTTCTCCAACATTCGACATCCTGACAACAAAATTTTAAGTTTTAGTTACTAAGTCGTATCATCTAACGCATACTTTAACACATAAACACATAAGGTCTTTTATTATCTTCAATGAATTACATAAATTCATTTCTTATAACTCGATAAGAGTTTTCCATCACTATTTTCTTTCTATAAGGGTACTACCTAAGGTTGTTCCCCCACCTAAGGTTCATAACCTACAGCTTTGATACCAACTTGTGACACTCCCAAATCCAGGTACTTCAATTCCACGGGATTTGGTGTTCACTGTACAAATATCATCTATCTATCTACCCATAATAAATGCAAGCCATGCAATAGATGGAATAAAAATCTTCCCCTTAAAGGTTACAACATCCGAATAATAATAATACAATCCCAGGTTAAACTAACCTTAAACATCTGTGCGGAATCTGTTAGGTTTGTAATATTCAAGAACGCAATCAAATTGCTCAAAGTAAGCGGAAACGTGTAAAAATCAGAGTTTAAAATTTTTTACAAACCATATACCCGGATCACCCTTTATGCACAATTATTAATTAAACGAAAAAGATGAAATTATAAAATCATACCCTTGTAGAAATGAGATTCCTCAGGTACGAGTTCACCTCCTACTTCTCCGCGATCTCCTCGAATCTCCGGGTAGATTCCTTCCTTTGATCAATGTAAGCCACCCAAATGTATGGCCTCTAGAGGTGATCCACCAAAGAAGAAGAATTTTCAAGAAGAAGGGGTATTGGCTCAAACCCTAGTTTTTCCTATCTGTATAGAAAAAGGGGGCGTACTCTCCAACCTTTGGAATTGCGTATGTTGTAAAAGTCAACAACCTCATCACCCATAATAAGACTCCTCTTATTTATAGATGTGGGCAACCCACCTTAACAATTAAGGAATTGAGATTTATTTAATTAATTAAATTCTTTTAATTAATTAAGCTCCCTAATCTTATTAGGGATAATTAATTAAACTCCTTTAACTAATTTTTCTTCCTAATCCAATTAGGAATAAATGAGAGTACTTATATTAAATTAATTCCTAAACTCTTTTAGAAATTAAAATAATAATAATCGTAATAATATTAATAAGACTCCTCTTATTAATTTATATTTAATATTTCTAAAATATTAAATAATAAATATTAAGCTATTTAATTTATTCTATCACCATAGATTAAATTAAATATACTTAATATATTATTACGATTATGCCATTAACTTCTTAAATAATTATTCTTCCTTTTATGGTGTGACCCTTTAGGTTCTCCATATTAATAGGTTGTGAATAAATCAATTAGAACAATTCTAATCTTATTTAAATAAATAAATTAAACAATTAATTTATTTAAATAAATAATATTTATTCTGATAGGATAAGCCTCCTAGCGATCAACAACTTTCCGGATAATATAGATTTCAACATTAATCATTAAAGAACTTTTGAGTAAATAGTTACTAAAGTACAATTCAATCCTTCCACCAAACAATGTCCCAATTAAATATAAGGCATGGAATTCTCATCAAGTCTTATTTTATTTAATTATATGTATTTCGATCCTTAAATGCACAACTCAAATAATGCAAATTAGAAACTCCTTTCTAATTTCATTACGCCTTTGCCAAGGACTCTTTGGGTTGTCATTTATTGAATCACATAGGACATTTCTCTTCTTTTAATAAGTGGTAGATTCTTTATTGATCATACATTATCTCCATGTACAACTTATTATACCCAAGCATACCCTTTGATATACCCTAAGGGTCTTAAGGAATAAGTCAAAGTATAACTCATCATACACAAGATACTATGATGATCTCAAGTCCAAGGATCACTTGTACTACTATCACTACAGGAATTCCTATTGACAGGCAAGTAAAACTCCATTAGGTATTCCTTAGCGAGCCACGTTCAGTGAACATATTCTCTAATAAGCACCTATATACTTACTTTAGTGTCTCCACACAAATGATCATGAGATCAATCATCCTCATCCAATGAGCAAGCAACGTATGTACCAATCTATCCGGATTCACTAATCCCAAATTTAGTAATCCAATGATTGGGAACTATTTTAGTTTTAAGCTTTCTAAGAATTTAGATCTCATTAGAATGATCATCATCATTATTCTAAAAGCATTGCTTAAAACTATGGGTTTATCACATATTATAAAACAGCATCATGTAGATAATTAAAAGCCTTTAATAAATTAATACATTTTATTAATAAATGAATAAGATTGTTACAAAGTATATGCTTTATCATCAAACATGATTGGCTTATGTGCATACTACTTTCAATCTCCCACTTGCACTAAAACTAATCGTCATGGTATCTCATACTCTTCTTCTCTAAGTGATGATTATCCTGCTGTTGGATAAGCTTTAGTTAATGGATATGTAATGTTGTTCATGAGAGTCCACTATCTCTATAGTGATTTCCCATCTTTCAATGATTCTAATAATCAAATGAAAGTGCCACAACATATGTTTAGATCCAAGATGAGACTTAGGAACTATTCCAAGTTCTGTAATGAACTTTTAATCCAAACAATCAACTTGTAGCTTCATTTATAGCTATATACTTTGTCTTTATCACTAAACCAGCAACTTTTTGCTGTTTGGAACCTTTCAATTCAATCGCACCCTTTATTCAAGATAACGCTTTACCTTAAAGTGGATTTTTACATCATCTTGGTCTGTCTCGAAAAACTTGAGTGCATTAAGCTCTCTAGTTTTAATTTAGACCCACCATGAATATGATCACATCCTTAGTGCTTAGGTTAAGCACTTTAAGATGTTTTTCAACGACTCATAGTGAACTTCTCCATAATATGGTGATCAACATCGGGTCTCGTACATTTCATTGCATACATGATTGCCACTCATGCGACCTCTCTTTTCAGGAGTCTGTGGGGACTATTAAGAGAGATACAATCCATAACTCATCAACATGAGACATCTCTTGGAGTTTGCCATGCTAAACAACTTTAGCATCAAATGAATATCGTTCCTGGGTTAAGTTGAGCATCCTTTTAAATCTATCTATATAGATTTGCATCCCCAATAATAATACTCTTCCCAAATCATTCATGGAGGATTGTTTAGACAACTTTATCTTTCTTGATTGTAGCATTGGTATGTAATTCCTCATCAAGTAGTATATCAACATATAATAATAGAAATTTCACGGCGCTCCCACGACCCTTTTGTACACACTAGAACTACCTCTTACCTCATCGTATGTAACTCTCTGGATCATCATCTTCTATGATCGTACCTCATCATCATCATCCATAATGAATCCATACCTCCTAGGTATCTTGGTACTATTCATTTATGATTGGTTGTGGTACAATAGGTCTATCTACTGAGTTCCTCTTATTTGACTTATAGTGTTTTGTGGATCATGAACTCTTCAAGATCTATAATCCTCCCACTAGCCCTTCAATGATAAACACCTTTATCTTAGAAGGCAGTGTGTTTCGTAACAAACACCTTTTGCTAAGTAGGATTATAGAACACATGCCCTAAACTTACTTTAGGATGTCCCACAAATCTGTACATGTCAAATTTTGTCCCAAGCTTATCCTTTGAAACCTTTTCACATAAGTTGGACAACACCTTATCTTAATATACTTAAGATTAGGAATCCTCCACATCCATAACTTTTATGGAGTCTTGAAATTTGGATTTTGAGGTTACCTTTTTTACGTAGAGATCACGACCATTTCTAGGACATGATCCGAGAAGGATACTGGAATGTCAGTAAAATGATTATGGACCGCACCATGTCCAACAAGGTATGATTTTTCCTTTCAGATACATCAATCAGTTATTATGTATCAGGATGTGTCCATTATAAGAAAACCATTTGAGATGATCTAGAAACTTATTGCACAAGTATTTATTCCTTGATCTAATCAAAGAATCTTAATACTTTGTCAATTTGTTTCACTTACTAAATTCTTTGAACCTTTCAAATAATTCACACTTATATTCAACAAATATATACATTCAACTCTTTGAATGATCATCTCATTTTCTTATACTAGTTTGTTCAATTTGCAAAATTATTTTCATGTAAGTCAGTATACAAAATTTATTAAGTAATATTCGATTCTATACAAAACATTATTATTATAAATAGAACAACAATTGTTCTTAATTATAATACCAAAGATTTCATTGTCCAACAATAAAATGGAAATAATATTTTTAACAAGAAGCTGGAATACTGATAACAACTTATTGACTTAATAGATTTGCCGTAGGCATTGCTAAACTATAAGTTTTCTATGGCTAATATGGCAACCTTTGTTACATTTCACTTTGTAGGATTACTTATATTTGTTTAGCTTTCTACTTGCTTGGTCCTTCATAAATCTATATTTATGATAACCAAAGTCGGTATCCAATACCCAAGTAGAACCTTGACTTAAAGAAAAAAAAATTTCAATCATGAACAAAAACTGTATTGTAACTAAAACTTCACTAAGCTTCTTTGGTTAGCCTCTCTGCAAGATGCTTCTCATGATTTCTTTCCGGTGTCGGGCTTATTGCGGTGGAAGCAAGCTCTTTTTGCTATCCGTGTATCAGTTTTGTTCTTATTATCCTTTCTTTATGCCTTTCTATTTACCTTCTTTGAATCGTTCTTCTTTTCAGAAGATCCTTTGGCCCCTACCAGTAAGACTTGATCTTTCTTGGTTGGAAAGTGACTCTCAACATTTTCAATATGTTAAGCAAATCGAAGGCGATATCTAGCTTGTTTATATGAAAATTCACAACAATTGTGAAAGGAGTCCAGGAGTGAGTGCAAGATCAAATCTTGGCTCAACTCTCCATCCATGACAAAACCGGTTGTCTAATTGATCAATCAAATTGATAATGTTAAGGACTTTTATCCTGCATCTTTGTAGTGTCATCGGTCATTCTAGATCGGAAGAGCTCCTTAGATATCGATATCTATCGGTCCTACTTTCCTCACCATCAACTACTTGATGTGCGGGAATATAGTAGGAGCATCCATAGTTTCATCTGTCGATTTGAAGCTCGTTACTTCGTGGATCTGAGCATGATGCATTGAGACAATTGTGCATCATCTTGCCACTTTCTAAAAGTAACAATCTCTTCCTCAGAGGCATTATGCGCAACCATTGCGAGAGATAGGCGTATTAAGGACATAAGATAGCTTTTCACTATGAGAACTATTCTCAAATTCCTTAACCAATCCGTTTAATTTGATCAGATTAAATAACATCTAATATGTTTTCGCGATGATAGTAATTTAGACATTGTAAAATTACGTAAATGAATTTGTAATTAACAACATTTTAACATACATTCTTTTATTAATTACCAAAATAAATTAGGTCTTGTTTTAAATTGGTATCTCCCACTATTTTCTTCAAACTATATTACCCTTAATATATATAGTTGGCAAAATCTAATTAAAGATCTCGCTAGTGAGAATAAGGATCCCATTTCAAATGTATATAGCCTTGTGGTGACCAACAAACTATATATAAATAAATAGGTAGACAACTTTTGTCAATTACATCAACTATGCGACTCCTTGTATTTTGCCTCTTAGATTATTTTGATCAAGTGGTGGCACATTCGAATCAAAATTATCAAGTTAAGTCCAACCTAGCACTCCATATATTCAAAAAGAAAAATATCATCCTTGTGGTGACACAACAAAACAATATTGTTCAATTTTCTTTATAAGCATCAAATGTGATAAATTAACATCTTAAATACTTAATACTTGCCTTGTGGTGACACAACAAACTCATATTAAATATTTAATACTCTATTAATTTTATCATGCTAGAAAGCGACGTTCGATATTCCAAATATCTTTGAATGCTTAGGACTTAATATAAAAAATTGAGGGGTTTGTTATTAATTTGTCTCATCTTGTTTAAGCATGTACACATATATATATAAAATCGCGTTATATTAATGAACATGCGAAGCATGTTTGCATAATATATAATATATATAGTATAAGCATGCACATATAGAATACTATATTCTACCCGGATTGATTATGGACTTTTATTCTAGTTTGGTTCACTAGAGCCACAAAGTGAACCAAAAGGTCAAACCCTAGGGTGTAAGAAATAATATTTAAATATAACTATTACATTTAAAAACGGGCTCCATTACAAGCGGGTCTTCAAGCGCTCCTTGCTCCTTGATCTCAATTTTTCAAAATTAATTCTAACTATTCCTATTACAAAACTAATTAAAATAAATAGAAACCTTGATCGTGATCGAGGGAAGTACATAGGAGGATATAGAATTTACATTGGAAAAATTAGAGAAGGCGAGTCTGTGAGACCCCATTTAATAAAACCCATACATTCATGCATCCAACTAAAATAAAATCCAATCACATTGGTCGATTGTCCATAATCAATCTCATTTATTATCATACGTATCACCATATACATCAATACATAACATTCATCGATGAATAATAAACATTCAATATATATATTGATATCATTTAATGGGCAAATTTAGTTAGTATAAAATCTATTTTGAATCAAAATAAACTCCTTTATTTTAATCCAAATTTAAATCAAAATAAAACTATTTTATTTTAATTTATCCAATTTTGAATAAAATAAACTATTTTATTTTAATCAAAATCTTTAATCAAAATAAACTCCTTTATTTTAATTAATTATGGAATCCAAATCCAAGTAAAAAAAAATAAAACTCCTTTATTTAAAGGAAGCGCAGATTTTTCCTATTCACAAATAAACTCATTTATTTTGAATAATATAAAATCTTATTTCATATATCAATAAACTCCTTTATTTAAGGAAACATAGAATCTAATTTCAACTCTAATTAGTTATCATGGAATCCAATTCCAACTCTAATTAGTTAGCATGAAATTTAATTTTAAAATTAAAATAAACTTTTATTTTAATTATAAAATTATTAAAATATATATTACATATATATTATGGCACATTATCGGTTATAAGAATATATATTACATAAAGTAACCGTATATATATAATATATATATTATAAAGAAACACGTGACTTCTAATCTTCATCACGATATAAGATTAAATATAATATATATATATATATATATATATATATATATATATATATATATAATATAACCATGTGAAATGGTTACCTGAAGCATACATCCCGTAACTTATTATACATGTGATCCACGAATTATGAAAATATTCCCAACATGTCAAACACGTCAATCATGTTAAATTGTTATTAAAGTCCTTTAATTAGCATAAAGGACTTTTTAATCAAACACGTCAATTTAAGTAATCTCACGGGATTAAAGGAAGTTTTTTTTTTTTTTTTAAATAAATTTTATACAACAAAATTTTACCCAATTAAATTGTTCTAAACACATATCAATATACATATTAAATTAAAACAATTAATAATTTGCATAAAGGTTTGGCTCGATGCCTTCATTAGGTTTGTAATATTCGAAACCTTGATCAAATTGCATAAATAAAGCGGAAGCGTGTATAAATCGAGTTTAAAATTTTACAAACCATATACGGATCACCCTTTATGCACAATTATTAATTAAATGAAAAAAGATGAAGAATAAAAACATACCCTTGAAGATCGAGCTTCCTCAAAGTACAAGTTCACCTCAATCCTTTTCGCGTTCAACTTGAATCCCGGGTTTGGTTCCTTCCTTTGATCGGCGTTAGCCACCCAAGTGTTTGGCCTCTGAGGTGATCCACGAGGAAGAAGAAGGATTCAAGAAGATGGGTGGTTGGCTAAACCCTAGTTTTTCTATCTACATAGAAAAAGGCGTTACTCTCGACCATTGGAATTATAACGTAGTTTTGATATACGATATAAGACTCCTCTTATAAAGATATCAAGTAACCTATTAAAATAAGGTATTATTTAATTAAACCCTTTTAATTAAAGGGGCTCCCTAATCTTATTAGGGATAATTAATTAAACTCCTTTAACTAATTTTCCTTCTAATCGATTAGGAATAAAATGAAATACTTATATTAAATTAATTCCTAAACTCTTTTAGAAATTAAAATAATAATAATAATTGTAATAATATTAATAAGACTCCTCTTATTAATTTATATTTAATATTTCTAAAATATTAAATAATAAATATTAAGCTATTTAATTTATTCTATCACCATAGATTAAATTAAATATACATAAATATATTATTACGATTATGCCATTAACTTCTTAAATAATTATTCTTCCTTTTATGGTGTGACCCTTTAGGTCCTCCATATTAAGCCGGTTGTGAATAAATCAATTAGAACAATTCTAATCTTATTTAAATAAATAAATTAAACAATTAATTTATTTAAATAAATAATATTTATTTCTGATAGGGATAAGCCTCCCTAGCGATCAGCGACTTTCCGGATAATATAGATTTCTACATTAATTATAAAAGAACCTTTGAGTAAATAGTTCCGTACAATTCAATCCTTCCACCATCTGATGTCCCGATTAAATATAAGGCATGGAATTCTTTGTCAAGTCTTATTTTATTTAATTATATGTATTCGACTCTTAAATGCCTGACTCAAATAATGCAAATTAGAAACTCCTTTCTAATTTCATTACGCCTTAGCCGAGGACTCTTTGGGTTGTCATTTATCGAATCACATAGGACATTTCTCTTCTTTTATTAGAAGTGGTAGATTCTTTATTGATCATACATTATCTCCATATACAACTTATTATACCAAAGCATACCCTTTGATATACCCTAAGGGTCTTAAGGAATAAGTCAAAGTATAACTCATCATACACAAGATACTATGATGATCTCAAGTCAAGGATCACTTGTACTACTATCACTCTGAGAATTCCTATTGACGGGCAAGTAAAACTCCATTAGGTATTCCTTAGCGAGCAGCGTTCGATGAACTTATTCTCTAATAAGCACCTATATACTTGCTTTAGTGTCTCCACACAAATGATCATGAGATCAATCATCCTCATCGATGAGAGCAAGCAGCGTATGTACCAATCTATCCGGATTCACTAATCCCCAATTTAGTAATCAACGATTGGGAACTATTTTAGTTTTAAGCTTTCTAAGAATTTAGATCTCATTAGAATGATCATCATCATTATTTTAAAAGCATTGCTTAAAACTATGGGTTTATCACATATTATAAAACAACATCTTGTAGATAATTAAAAGCCTTTAATAAATTAATACTTTTTATTAATAAATGAATAAGATTGTTACAAAGTATATGCTTTATCATCAAACATGATTGGCTTGTGTGCATACTACTTTCAATCTCCCACTTGCACTAAAACCGATAAATCATGGTGTCTCATACTCTTCTTCTCTAAGTGGCGATTATCCTGCTTTGTTGGATAAGCTTTAGTTAATGGATATGTAATGTTGTTCTTGAGAGTTCACTATCTCTATAGTGATTTCCCATCTTTCGATGATTCTAATAATCAAATGAAAGTGCCACTGACACATGTTTAGATCCAAGATGAGACTTAGGAACTATTCTGGATTACGTAATAAACTTTTAATCCAAACAATCAACTTGCGACTTCATTTATAGCTATATACTTTGTATTTATCACTAAACCGACAACTCTTTCTGCATTTGGAACCTTTCAATTCAACTGCGCCTTTATTCAAGATAACGCTTTACCTTAAAGTGGATTTTTACATCATCTTAGTGCATCGAAAAACTTGAGTGCATTAAGCCCTCTAGTTTTGATTTAGACCCACCATGAATATGATCACATCCTTAGTGCCGGTTAAGCACTTTATGATGTTTTCAGCGACTCATAGTGAACTTCTCCATAATATGGTGATCGACATCGGTCTCGTACATTTCATTGCATACATGATTGTCACTCATGCGACCTCTCTTTTCGAGAGTCTGTGGGGACTATTAAGAGAGATACACTCATAGCTCATCGACATGAGACATCTCTTGGAGTTTTCCATGCTAAGCGACTTTAGCATCAAATGAATATCGTTCCTTGGGTTAAGTTGAGCATCCTTTTAAATCTATCTATATAGATTTTATCCCCAATTAAGATACTTCTTCCCAAATCATTCATGGAGGAATGTTTTGAACAACTTTATCTTTCTTGATTGTAGCATTGGTATGTTATTCCTCATCAAGTAGTATATCAACATATAATACTAGAAATTTCACGATGCTCCCACTGACCCTTTTGTACACACTATGTTCATTCTTATTTTTGATAAAATCAAACTCTTTTGATTGCTTCATCAAAACAAATGTTCCATATTTGAGAAACTTGCTTCAATCCATTTCTCTGAGTGTCTACAACACTTACCTCATCGTATGTAACTGGATCATCATCTTCTATGATGTGTACCTCATCATCATCATCCATGATGAATCCATACCTCCTAGATATCTTTGGTACTATTCAGATTTACTGATTGGTTTGTGGTATGCAATAGGGAATTACATCTCTGAGTTCTCTTTATTTGACTTATAGTGTTTTGTGGTTCTTGAACTCTTCAAGATCTATTATCCTCCACTAGCCCTTCAATGATAAACACCTTTATCTTAGAAGGTAGGGTGTTTCATAATAAACACCTTTTGCTATGTAGGATTATAGAACATATGCCCTAAACTTACTTTAGGATGTCCCACAAATCTGTACATGTCAAATTTTGTCCCAAGATTATCCTTTGAAACCTTTTCACATAAGTTGGACAACCCTTATCTTAACATACTTAAGATTAGGAATCCTCCACATCCATAACTTTTATGGAGTCTTGGGTTGGATTTTGAGGTTACTATTTCGTAGATATACTGACCATTTCTAGGACATGATCCTAGAAGGATCTTTGGAATGTCGGTAAAATCATTATGGATCGCACCATGTTCAAATAAGTACGATTTTTCCTTTCGGATACATCAATCAATTATTGCGTATCGGGATGTGTCCATTATGAGAAAACCATTTGAGATGATCTAGAAACTTATTGCACAAGTATTTATTCCTTGATCTAATCAAAGAATCTTAATACTTTGTCAATTTGTTTCACTTTTGAATTCTTTGAACCTTTCAAATAATTCACACTTGTATTCGATAAATACACATTCAACTCTTTGAATGACCATCTCCTTTTCTTATACTAGTTTGTTCAATTTGCAAAAAATTATTTTTCGCGTAAGTCAGTATATAAAATCCATTAAGTAATATTCGGTTCTATACAAAAATTATTATTATTATAAATAGAACAACAATTGTTCTTAAATATAATACCAAAGATTTCATTGTCCAACAATAAAATGGAAATAATGTTTCTAACAAGAATTGGAATACAATAACAACTTATTGAATTAATAGATTTTCCCGTAGGCATTGCTAAACTATAAGTTTCTATGGCTAATGTAGCAACCTTTGCTTCATTTCCCCACTCATAGGATTACTTATCTATGTTCAACTTTCCACTACTGCTTGGTCCTTCATAAATCTATATTTATGATAACCAAAGTCGGTATCCAATACCCAAGTAGAACCTTGACTTAAAGAAAAATTATTTTAAATCATGAACAAATTTGTATTTTATGGCGAAACTTCACTAAGCTTATTTGGTTAACCTTTGCAAGATGCTTCTCATGATTTTCTTCTAGTGTCAGGGCTTATTGCGGTGGAAGTAAACTCCTTTGCTATCCATGTATCGGTTTTGTTCTTATTATCCTTTGTTTATGCCTTTCTATTTACCTTCTTTGAATCGTTCTTCTTTTGAGGAAGATCCTTTGGCCCCTACAAGTAAGACTTGATCTTTCTTGGTTGGAAAGTGACTCTCATCATTTTTCAACATGTTAAGCAAATCAAAGGCGATATCTAGCTTGTTTATATGAAAAATTCACAACAATTGTGAAAGGAGTCAGGGAGTGAGTGCACAAGATCAAATCTTGGCTCAACTCTCCATCCATGACAAAACCAGTTGTCTAATTGATCAATCAAATTGATTATGTTAAGAACCTTTTTATGCATCTTTATAGTGCCATTGCCCATTCTAGATCGGAAGAGCTCCTTGAATCTCGATATCTATCGGTCCTACTTTCCTCACCATCAACTACTTGATGTGCGGGAATATAGTAGGAGCATCCATAGTTTCATCATCTTGTATTTGAAGCTCGTTACTCGTGGATGCGAGCATGATGCGTTGAGCCAATTGTGCATCATCTTGCCACTTTCTAAAAGTAGCAATCTCTTTCTCCGAGGCATTATGCGCAACCATTGCAGGGATAGACGTACTAAGGACATAAGATAGCTTTTCAGGTATGACAACTATTCTCAAATTCCTTAACCAATCCGTTTAATTCGGTTTGGTTAATTTAGCATTTAATATGCTTCGCAGTGATAGTAATTTTAGACATTGTAAAATTCTGTAAATGAATTTGTAATTAACAACATTTTAACATACATTCTTTTATTAATTACCAAAATAAATTAGGTCTTGTTTTAAATTGGTATCTCCCACTATTTTCTTCAAACTATATTACCCTCAATATATATAGTTCGGCAAAATCTAATTAAAGATTTGCTAGTGAGAATAAGGATCCCATTTCAAATGTATATAGCCTTGTGGTGACACAACAAACTATATATAAATAAATAGGTAGACAACTTTTGTCAATTACATCAACTATCTGACTCCTTTTCTTTTTGCCTCTTAGATTATTTTGATCAGTGGTGGCACATCAGAATCAAAATTATCCAAGTTAAGTCGACCTAGTACTCCATATATTCAAAAAGAAAAATATCATCCTTGTGGTGACACAACAAAACAATATTGTTCAATTTTCTTTATAAGCATCAAATGTGATAAATTATCATCTTAAATACTTAATACTTGCCTTGTGGTGACACAACAAACTCATATTAAATATTTAATACTCTATTAATTTTATCATGCTAGAAAGCGACGTTCGATATTCAAATATCTTTGAGCGCTTAGGACTTAATATAAAAAATTGAGGGGTTTGTTATTAATTTGTCTCATCTTCTTTTAGCGGCATGCATATATATATATAAAATACGCGTCGTATTAATTAACATGCGAAGCATGTTTGTATAATATATAATATATATAGTATAAGCATGCACATATAGAATACTATATTCTACGGATTGATTATGGACTTTTATTCTAGTTTGGTTCACTAGAGCCACCAAGTGAACAAAAAGGTCAAACCCCAAGGGGTGCAAGAAATAATATTTAAATATAACTATTACATTTAAACTCGGGCTCCATTACAAAGCGGGTCTTCAAGCGCTCCTTGCTCCTTGATCTCCAATTTTTCAAAATTAATTCTAACTATTCCTATTACAAAACTATTTAAAATAAATAGAAACCTTGATCGTGATCTAGGGAAATACATAGGAGGAGATAGAATTTACATTAAGAAAAAATTAGAGAAGGCGAAGTCTGTGAGACCCCATTTAATAAAACTCATACATTCATGCATCCAACTAAAATAAAATCCAATCACATTTGGTCGATTGTCCATAATCAATCTCATTTATTATCATACGTATCACCGTATGCATCAATACATAACATTCATCCGATAAATAATAAACATTTAATATATATATATTGATATCATTTAATGGGCAAATTTAGTTAGTATAAAATCTAATTTTGAATCAAAATAAACTCCTTTATTTTAATCCAAATTTAAATTAAAATAAAACTATTTTATTTTAATTTATCCAATTTTGAATAAAATAAACTATTTTATTTTAATCAAAATTTTAATCAAAATAAACTCCTTTATTTTAATTAATTATGGAATCGATTCCATATATAAAAAAAAAATTATTAAAGGAAACACGGATTATCTTTTCCTATTCACAAATAAACTCCTTTATTTTGAATAATATGAAATCTTATTTCATATCTAAATAAACTCCTTTATTTAAGGAAGTAGGATTCTTTTTCCTATTCACAAATAAACCTTTTTTATTTTGAATAATATGAAATCTAATTTCATATCAAAATAAACTCCTTTATTTAAGGAAAAATAGAATCCAATTTCAACTCCAATTAGTTATCATGGAATCCAATTTCAACTCTAATTAGTTAGCATGAAATTTAATTTTAAAATTAAAATAAACTTTATATTTTAATATTAAAATAAACTTTTTATTTTAAAATTAAAATAAACATTTTATTTTAATTATAAAATAATTAATAATAATATATATATATATATATATATATATATATATATATAACTATATATATATATATAATATAATAACCATATATATATATATATATATATATATATATATATAAAGCTATATGCGTGAGAGTTATATATATATAATCAAGCTTACGGTATAAGGATTATATATATATATATATATATATATATATATATATATATATATATATATATATAAATAGTTTATAAGTGATCTGCATGATAACGAATCTATTAAGTCATGGACCAATTAACCAAGTCGTGGATCACGCAGATCAGCTTTTAAAAAAAATGGGCTTGAATGTTTTTTTTTTTTAAAATAAATTTTATACAATAAAATTATACCCAATTAAATTATTTAAACACATATCAATATACATATCAAATTTAAACAATTAATAATTAGCATAAAGGTTTTGGCTCGATACCCTTTATTAGGTTTGTAATATTCAAGAACGCCTTGATCAAATTGCATAAATAAAGCGGAAGCGATGTAAAAATCGAGTTTAAAATTTTACAAACCATATACGGATCACCCTTTATGCACAATTATTAATTAAAAAAAAGGATGAATAAAAAACATACCCTTGAAGATCGAGCTTCCTCAGTACAAGTTCACCTCAAATCCTTTTCGCGTTCAACTTGAATCCACCGGGTTTGGTTCCTTCCTTTGATCAACATTAGCCACCCAAATGTTTGGCCTCAGAGGTGATCCTTTGAGGAAGAAGAAAGATCAAGAAGATGGGTGGTTGGCTAAAACCCTAATTTTTCTATCTACATAGAAAAAGGCGTACTCTCAACCATTGGAATTATTACATTGTCTTAATATCGATATAAGACTCTTCTTATAAAGATATCAAGTAACCCTATTAAAATAAGGTATTATTTAATTAAACTCTTTTAATTAAATAGGCTCCATAATCTTATTAGGGATAATTAATGAAACTTCTTTAATTAATTTTCCCTCCAAATCCTATTAGGAATAAATGAAGTACTTATATTAAATTAATTCCTAAACTCTTTTAGAAATTAAAATAATAATAATTGTAATAATATTAATAAGACTCCTCTTATTAATTTATATTTAATATTTCTAAAATATTAAATAATAAATATTAAGCTATTTAATTTATTCTATCACCATAGATTAAATTAAATATACTTAACTATAATATTACGATTATACCATTAACTTCTTAAATAATTATTCTTCCTTTTATGGTGTGACCCTTTAGGTTCTCCATATTAAACCGGTTGTGAATAAATCAATTAGAACAATTCTAATCTTATTTAAATAAATAAATTAAACAATTAATTTATTTAAATAAATAATATTTATTCTCTGATAGGGATAAGCCTCCCTAGCGATCAGCGACTTTCCGGATAATATAGATTTCAACATTAATCATAAAAAGAACCTTTGAGTAAATAATTTACCGTACAATTCAATCCTTCCACCATCTGATGTCCCGATTAAATATAAGGCATGAAATTCTTGTCAAGTCTTATTTTATTTAATTATATGTATTTCGATCCTTAAATGCACAACACCAAATAATGCAAATTAGAAACTCCTTTCTAATTTCATTACGCCTTGCCAAGGACTCTTTGGGTTGTCATTTATCGAATCACATAGGACATTTCTCTTCTTTTAATAAGTGGTAGATTCTTTATTGATCATACATTATCTCCATGTACAACTTATTATACCCAAGCATACCCTTTGATATACGCTAAGGGTCTTAAGGAATAAGTCAAAGTATAACTCATCATACACAAGATACTATGATGATCTCAAGTCAAGGATCACTTGTACTACTATCACTACTGAGAATTTCTATTGACAGCAAGTAAAACTCCATTAGGTATTCCTTAGCGAGCCACGTTCGATTGAACTTATTCTCTAATAAGCACCTACATACTTGCTTTAGTGTCTCCACACAAATGATCATGAGATCAATCATCCTCATTCAATGAGCAAGCAACGTATGTACCAATCTATCTGGATTCACTAATCCCCAATTTAGTAATCCAACGATTGGGAACTATTTTAGTTTTAAGCTTTCTAAGAATTTAGATCTCATTAGAATGATCATCATCATTATTCTAAAAGCATTGCTTAAAACTATGGGTTTATCAAATATTATAAAACAGCATCATGTAGATAATTAAAAGCCTTTAATAAATTAATACTTTTTATTAATAAATGAATAAGATTGTTACAAAGTATATGCTTTATCATCAAACATGATTGGCTTGTGTGCATATTACTTTCAGTATCATTCTGAGCATGTTACTTTGGTTAGAATATGCATATAAATGACCCTAACATGTGGTTAGATATTGTTTTGAACATAGTACGTTGTTTTAGCTTGATGTAAGTTGAGTTTTCAAGAAAACTCCAAGATTTGGAAAACTTGAAATGGTAAACTTGGAATAATGTATATTCTGATTTTGTGAGCATGTGTAAATAATCTAGGTATGCACATACATGTGTATAACATAAGGCATGAACTTGTTTGGTGTATAGTAGAGTTTTTTGGTTTGGTTTTAATGGATTTCTAAATGAAAACTTGAAGTTTTGCAAAACAAAGTATGATGAGCATTATGTTTCAAATTCTGATATTTCTAGCTTATATAAATAACTTGAGTGTGTGAACAAATGCGTACGAAAGTATGATTTGGACAATGTGTGCTTATCTTGTATACTTAAATAAGTTTTACTAAAGAGACTTATAATTTCAAATATAAACTTGGTAAACTATGCACATTGAGTTAAGATTGTGAGCATACTTATGTGGTTTAAATTGTGCATATGAGACATCACGATTAGGTGTGTTATGCATGTAGATATGATTAATATGAATGCCTAGTGAGTCTTATGCATAGTAAAACTAGTTAAATGTGGCTTAGAACAAGCATGAATAAACTAGAACGTCATAACTTATAATACATGACAAATCTAATGCAAACATAAGTTGTTGAAACCTATGGATCATATAGTATGTGTTCAACAATTAAACATAAGAAAATTATGAATTGAGCCCTTAAAGTCTTGATTAAATGAGAATAGATGGTGACCTATGATAATGCTATGATATGAGGTCAAACTTGGTTATCCACATACTAACATGTGTGTATTGCATGATTATTTATGTACGTATAGGCCGAGTGTGCACTGAACTTCTGCAGGAGCATCCAGCTCTGGTTTGAACTGAGAGTCGCGCCGCCGCACGACTCCTTAGTACAAATCAGGCACGGTCGCGCCAGTCTGCAGTAGGATCAGTTTTCTGCTATAAATTTGTAGAAGTTGCATACTTGTATTATTACTCTAGCATGTATTATATAAATAGTACGTGTCCAATGTGTTAAGAATCATGCTAGATGATAGGAGTGAATGTTTAATGATGTGATTATAGGCTTTCAAGTGATACGTCCAAAAAAGTATTTGCAAACTATAAAGCAACAATTAAAGACTATGTTTTTTTGATTTCATGGTGACTATAAACTGATTTTGTGTTATAAGTATGTAAGGTGTGGAATGAAATATGTGAAGAGTATACGACTAAGTTAAATGTTTAAGTATGCATGTAAACTTACGTATCAAGCATGAGCACATGTATCTAATGGGCATCCTATACTTATAATACACTATAAATAGTATTCAAAAGTAGTGATTTCTTAACGAGGATAATCCACGCTTGAGGCAAATATCTGAATTATCCTTTACATTGTGCGATTATTCTAACTCTTGCATTACTTTGTCCAACGGATATCGTAAGCTTATCTCATTGAATGCAAGTTATCCTACTTATTCGTGCAATTGAGCTAGTATGTTTAAAAACTCTTGTGGAAACTATTATTCATGTTGAACTTGGTATTGTTCTTGAATATTATGAAAGGGTCTATGTCATTGATTCGGCTAGACTATATACATGTTTATAAAATTGTCCAAACCAATTGATTGGTGCGAAAATGTGACGCCCCCAAATCCGGGTATCTTTCAACCCGACAGATGGTGCTACACGGTGCTACAATTCACACAAACATTCAATTGAAATACCTCAAAAGAATGAATATGTCTTATATATATTCAAAATAATATTAATATTCCCCCAGGTTCTTTATAACCGTTACAATTGTTCTTGTCATAATATCAAATATTATCATTACAAACCTATACTATTACATAGGTAATCTACGGGTTCGCCTTAGCCTTCCCTTTATCCTTGTCGGATCCGTCGGTACGTTCGATCTTAGCTGCATTCATATGGTTCAAGCAAGAGTGAGCCTAACTAGCTCAGCAGGTACAATAATTCTAATAAAATAGCAAACTTGAAACATAGGAATCGTATATCTTCAATAACTGAACAATAGTTATGAAGTACTATAGATAATTCAAAATACCAATTCTTTTCTTTCAAAACATTTTACAATAATGATATTCAGTAAAACATCAATTCCGGTCTAAGACCATGAGCATTTCATATGTTCTTTGAAAAGGACATCCCGGCACGAAGTTCGTAAGTCCGGCATAGCTTATGAGCATGTCTAGGTGATCAGCCTATAGTACTCTATGTTGATCAACACTACATTTATTAAACGTGTGCACGTTTAAGTTGTGGCAACCTCACGTGCCTGTCGTTTGATGAAAAAATAATTTAGCATACTCAGTCTTCATTTGAAAACCACACCAACATAGTTTGGTAAAACATTGAAAATACTTTGATAGATTATAAGAAATCCAACATATCGTAAGCGTTGACTTCATCAGACATTAACTCATGCGTAAGAATACATGAATCACAAAGCTTCTCCAGATTGAACTGAAACAAGGGATAAAATACTTGCCTTTAGCGTCTGCTACAGTTATAACACGTGCACTTTAAGTCTATAAGGTCTCTATAGTGGATGACAACATCACATAACACATTAGGTCATGAATAACATACATGGTTCCTAAAGAATCTTACCCTTCTTCTCAAACTAATTATGACTTAGATTTGTTATTATTGGTTCCGGCTTTCCTTTATGTCATTATTACGTTCATATGCAATTGAGTTACTTCAACCCTAAGTGATCATACTTAAGGTTTAAACATGTCTTAATAATATTATAATTAAGCTTTAGTTCATTACTAATGAATTACCATTCATGCTCCTCTTACAAACATTTTTCAATGTCAAAACCCTAAGGTTGGCACTTACTCTGGCGCTTGACTCCCTTTACTTCACCCAGCGTTGCACGCCATACCTGAGGGCTAAAGCCGGACTCGGCACAACGGCCTGAGTCACCTTCATTCTGATCACATTGTGGCGCAAAACTCCAGTAGGTCACATCATTTTCTGACCAGGCTCAGCGCTGTGGCGCCACCTATTTGGCCTTGGGTTGGCGCCGCGGTGCCAACATTGTGCACTAGAAAACTTAGACAATTTTTCTACTTTGCGAAACTCCCGGGCTCGTAACTTCTTTGTTATAAGTCTGAATTGGCTCGTTCAAGAGCCTACGGTTCATAAATTATATACTCTACGTGCTCATGTAAGCATTTTATTTATTTGACTTTGTTAACTAAAAATTCACCTATTAGTCCATTCTTAACGAAAACGATAAACGTTCGTGAACGTTCAACGCTTGTTTCTTCGTTCTAAGTAGGAATACGGTCATTTTCTAGTCCGCAACTCTATAATGCCAAATAAGACTTGTCTCCATCAACAACTAACGCTTCCGAGCTCAAACACAAATTCGACTTCCATTATGAGAATTTCACGAATTTGACGATTATCGTCCAATCGTGTGAATTCCGACAAAACTTCATTACTTATGATTTGTTCATCTTTCCAAATAGATTCAATCCATTAATTAGACATCTCAATCTACATAATACAACAACTTATTTTCATGTTAAGTCATTACATGTTCTTCATGAGCTTATAACTTAATAATTTATAAATTACAAGGTTTCATTCCTTATAACTTATTATTGAATTAATTCCTTTAACCAACATTCTTACCTCTTATCAATCGTACTCACTTCTTTAAAGTATACATATGACAAGTTCATATATGTTCATCATTAGTTCATAACTTATGTATGTTTGAATTACTTATTCATGACTTATACGGCTTAAGTCCATTGATTATTCAATTGTTATGTGTTCTTAGCATACATGTTCATTAAGTTACACTTCTCTTATCACCCTACAATGGTAGAGATAGAAGATATAAGCTCATAAGATCATTACCTTTGATGACTAGCTTTCTTCTTCTTGAAAATCTAACAATGTAAGTTGGACTTTATAAGTGCTTATTCTCTCTACCAATTAAGTTGTTTAACTTGGGTGAAAATGAACAAGTAAATAATGAACAAGCTCCTCCTCTATTTATAGGCTTGCTAAGTTAGGGTATTATGGACATTAGGACATCCCACCTCCTTAACAAACCTCCTTACTATTAACTACTTAACCCATAAGTAATCTTGCTAACCACATAACTTTCTTGGTCACCAAGTTCACCCATGGGTTGCCCCATGGATCCTAATTACCCAATGGATCATTACATGGGCTTAGGTTTTAAATTGCTTATCCTCCCTTTGAGCTTGCATTAATTTACATTGGGCTTCACATTAGCAATTACTTGGGCTAAACATTACTACATCTTGGGCTTGCCCCTTAATGTTTAGTGGACTTGCACTTCATACAAGATTCCACAATTCCATTTCATTAGACTTTAATCCTTAACATTCTTAATTTTAAGTCCGCATGCAAAATATTGTGTTTTCCATACTTGAATTATTATTACATAATCCATCTCATCTTGTTATTCTAACGTTACATATTTCTCGAAAGTTCAAAAATAATTCCCGAGCGAAAATCGATGAATAGTGTTTTTCGAAAAATTTCTCGAAAAGCTTTTATTTTCGTCTTAGAAATTCAAACACTTTAATTCCTTTACGTAGTTAAAATACTACGACGATCCGACGTTTCTAGTTTATAAAACGACATTCATCTTACTAACACATAATAATAACAAATAATATTATTTTATTCATTATAAAAGTATTTATAAAAGGTTCAATTTTCTGGGGTGTTACAGGAAATCTTGAAAACTGAGTTGAACATCCCTTATGGTAAGGGGAGTGTATGTTGTTGGAAACCCCAACACATGAATGGTTTATTACTGTGGTGTTATGCATAACATAAAGTATTGTAGATTGATCATCTAGAGTACTTGATATTTGGGTTATCAATTTAATATTGTTAATTCTAGTAGATGTTCAATAGTCTTTAGTGACTGCTCAGTATAAGTTGTTTATCCAGTCGGATACATTAATAGTCTTTGAATTCATATATGCGTCTGTTGATTTATATTGAATTATCGTTCTTATTCCAAGAATTGTTGATATTCATTGTTCATGATATTATTCTGAAACTTTGAACTATCTTAGAGATGATACTTTGATATTTCACACTCGTGTTATAAAACTCTTTACCCTTGTTGAATATTACTTGCTGGGCAATTTGTGCTCATTCTTGCTTATTTAAAACCTTTCAGTTAAGGCATAACAGGGAGGTGTCTCTGGGAAAGACAAGGGCAAGGGCAAGGCTACCGACTAGCTTGTCCCTTTATGTTTAAGACTTATGATGTAATAAAACTATTTTCAGACCATGTTTAAGCTTAAGTAGGATTATATAATAAGTCTCTATTCGATATTATTATGTAATCTATTAAGCACTATAGGTTTCGAGACTTGGGTGAATAATTATAATAAATCATTATATATTTTTCTAAATTAGATCTTTCATTGTGAATGTGTAATTTTTGTTATTATGGTAATACTTTGAGCACGTGACGAACCGAATTCGAGTGACCAAGTGGTGGTCCGAATTTGGGGGAGTCACAGAGCTGGCGCCACAGCGCCATCACCATGTAAGGCACAGAGAAGATGGCTTATGAACATGAAGAATAAGGAAGTGAATGAAGGGAGAATTATATACTCAAAATGACCTAAAGTAACATCATTAAAGAATGTTTATAACCTTAAGTTAATGACTGAATGTTAAAGAAAAATTAATTGAACGTAAGTTATTATTAATGAAACGATGAACGATACTAAGCCGTAAGGGCGGATAAATACTTGAGACGAGTTTGTTAATGAAATAAATTCGGTTAAGTTATATAAAGAAAAAGATAACTGATTGATGATGAATTAATTACTTAATTAACTTAAAATAGCATCTCCGATATTGACTATAACGTGGAGAATTACAACTAAAAGTTGTTAACGATTACGTGAACGTAAAATAATACGATAAACCGTAACTAATATTAACAAATCTAATGAGCAATTAGATTGAGAAGAAGGGTAAGATACGTTAGGAACCATACATGTTTGTTCATGACCTAATGTGGTATGTTATGTGGTTATATATTGTAGAGACTGTAAAGACAAAGAATTATTGAATATTTATTTGAAGACGCTTGAAGGCAAGTTTTCTTAACGCTTATCTAACCTTCATGTTAACCAAGTTTTCTGTGATTCATGTTACGAGATGCATGAATTGTTTTACGAAAGGGTCGATGCCAGTTTTACCTCAGCTAGTCTAAATCTTGAAGAGTTGAGTGATTTATTTACAAGTCTTTCATTATAGAATTGTTAACGCTATCATACGCCAATTGTTTGGTACGGATTCAAGGTAAGCCTGAGTATGAATAAATAAATGTATTTTACATCGATTATTCGATGGGCACGCGAGATTGCCAAAACTTAAACGTGAATACGTTTAATGGATGAATGTTGATCAATATAGAGTATTATAGGCTGATCACCTAGATGTACTCGTAAGATATGTCGGACTTACGAACTTGGTGCCGGTTTGTCCTTTTTATAAATGGAAATCAAAGAGAATGTTCATGGTCTTTTGACCTACTCAAAATTTCTAAGTCACTATATGTACTTCGAAATTACTTTATGAGACGAGAAGTGCTATTCAATGTTTTATAGTACTTCTTAACTACTTGTTCAGTTATTAAAGAATAATCATATGATTCTCGATGTGGTATTTATATTATACATTGTTAGACTTGCCGAGCTACTTATGCTCACTCCTTGCTTGAATTACATGATTGCAGCTATGGCCGAACGAACGGAGGGTTCTAGTAAAGATAAAGGCAAAGCGAAGATGAATAATTAGTTTATCTTGTAATAGACTAGTATGTTTGTATGAAATATATTATGGTAAGCAAAGAATGTATGGGTTAACAAAACTTGGGCAAGGATTTATTATTATTGTAATAAGAATGTAGATGATACACTCATTTTAATGTTGTTTCAATGGAATAAATGTATAATTAGTAGTACCGTGTAGAACCATCTACCAAGTTAGAAGATACCCGAATTTGGGGGTGTCACAGGTTGGTATCAGAGCATTAGGTTATAAAACTTAAGGGGGAGAACCTCAGGCTAATAACCTCGTTAAATGAGTTAATTAAGTATTGAGGAAATTTAGTACCGAAAGATTTAAAAGATGGAAATTAACCCTAAATAAAATAAATGTGATTTTTGCTTATACTATTGTGTATTATGTACTAATCAACATGTTATGTGTTATTGTAGATGCCCATCGATAGCTTCATGTTTAGGGATATGTTGGTCGATGTGGATGAGGAAATGGAGGTAACATTGTTTAATATTGTGGTACCTGCATTAGAGCTAACACCTCTAGAGGCAATGACGGAATTGTATCTGGCAGTGCTTGACCGGAATGTGCAACTGCGCACTATTGTGCAGAACTAGAGGGAGGAGATTAGTGATCTCCATAAAGCTAAGGAATCTGCAGGAGTAGATTTTAAGAAAGAGCATGATGAGAAAGTGCTCATGAAGGATAAAGCGATGGAGTTTAAGAAAGAGGCCGATGAGCTTCATAAAGAACTAGAAGAGAAGGACCAGAAGATAGCACGGATGTCTTACATCCATGAGAGTGCTCATAAGGATTTCAAACTGAAAGTTGCTTGTTATTCCATTGAGCCAGGACAAACCCGTCATACGATTAGTCGGGATATTGTGTCGACTCTTGCGAATGAGAAGTATGAGGATGCTGTTATGCATTATTAATAGTCTAGAGAGGTAAATATATGTGCAGTGACATAAAACCCTCTTTTGTAAAACTAAAAGGTAGTCTTTTTGTAAATCCCAACTTTTGTGAAATTCTATTGCGGGATAGAAATGTAATAGCTTTTGCCTATGGAAATGAATTGTAAATAGTTTCAAAGTATTAAGAAGCATAAGAATATAATGAAGTCTTATTAAATGTGCTTGGTTGTGTATAAGTTATTGTTTGGCGAATAATAACTAAGTAAGCAAATAAGTAATAATGAAACTTATTTATTTAATCAAAAAAATTTTGCCAAGAAGAAGACAACGTAATCAGGAGGCTGAGTCCCATAATGATAACTAAGGGGGTCAGAATAACCCTATGCAAGAGTTTGTTAATTTATTAACGGCTGAATTTAACCAAACTGAGGTTAGAGCACCCGCAGTACCTAGGGTAGCCAGAATGACTACCTTTAAAGAATTTAAAAGTGTAGGTCCGCTAGAGTTCAAAAGAACTATGGACCCAATAGAGGCCCAAACATGGGTAAAGGAAATTGAGAAGGTGTTTGCTATTACAAACGTAGGAGAGGCGCAAAAGACTTCTTTTGTGACCTATATGATGAAGGGAGAAGCCAACTTCTAGTTGGAGACTCACCAGGGTGGGGCTAGGATAGATGCGATAATGTGGGAACAGTTTAAGAAGGTTTTCTTTGAGAACTATTTCCCTACATGCATCCACGGGAGGATGGAGATTAAGTTCTTAGAACTTAAGCAAGGGGACATGACGGTTCCCCAGTATATGGCCAAATTCAATGAATTGGCAAGGTTTGCTCCACACCAAATGGACACTTAGGAGAGGAAGGCTCGTAGGTTTGAGTAGGGATTGAAACCCTGGCTCTATAGTAGAATTTATATGTTCCAGAGTGCTTCCTACGGGACCATTTTGGAGAAAGCAATTATTGCGGAGGGTGGTAGTGAGGCTTTGAGCCAATACCACAAAGAGAGAAAGAATAAGAGTAAAGGAGAAGGAGTACCCAAGGTGGAGGGAGCTAGTGGCAGTGGAAGTATGCCCAAGAGGAAGAGTTTTAACTCTAGAAATACTGGAGTTGAACAAGGGGATCCTAAGCGTAGGATCGAAGCATGTAAGACATGCAGAAAGGCTCATTTAGGAGTATATCTGAAAGGGAAGTCAGCTTGTTACAACTTTGGGTGGGAGGGGCATATATAACCCAATTGTCCTAATCCTAAGAAGAACCAGAGATGTTTTGTTTGTGGGTCGATGGACCACATGGCAAGAAATTGCAAAAAGAAGAGGCCAGAAGGTAGCAAGGGTACTAGTAGTGGTAAGTTAGCCATTACTGGATTAACACCACCGGGTAGACCCATGGCCCGTACTTTTAATATGACTATCCAAGATGCGGTTGCATCATCGGATGTAGTAACATGTATCATTCCAGTCAATAAAATGAATGTTTATATGCTGTTTGATTGGGGTGTTACTTGTTTTGTTATAGCATGGGAATTTGCTAAGCGATTGGGGTTTATTCCTTAAAAGATTAGAACTATCTTTAGACGTTAAGGTAGCGAACGAAGAGATAATTTCCATTGAACATATTCAGGAATTGTTCCGTAGATATTAGAGGTAACAGATTTTCGATAGATTTTATACTGGTACGGTTGAGAGAATTTGAAGTAATTCTCGGTATGGATTGGTTAATTAACCATAAAGCTATAATAGATTGTCATAAGAAAAGTGTGAATTTTTGGATTTCTAAGAAACCCAAGGTAGTGTTTTACGGTAGTAAATCACCGAGACGCTTGTGTTGTCTAACTATGACACAAGTTAGGAAGATGTTGAGGAGGGGTTGTATGGGATATATGTGCCATGTTTTGAATATCCAGAGAGTGGGAGCACCAACATTATTTATAAAGAAGAAGGATGGATCATTACGATTGTCTATCGACTATCGTGAGTGAACAAGTTAGAAAGTAAGAATAAATATCCATTGCCCAGGATCGATGATCTATTTGATCAGTTGAAAGGGTCAAAGTATTTTTCTAAGATAGATTTGTGTACGGGGTATTGTCGGTTGAAAGTAAGGAAGGAGGAGGTACCTAAGATTATGTTTAGGACTCGTTATGGTCATTACGAGTTTTTGGTTATAATGTTTGGGTTGACTAATGCACTGAAGCTAGACTTTTCGTAAGGGGCACCGAGCAAGTCAGTGGCAAATTGATAGGTACTCTGGTGAGGTGCGATGGTTGAAATTATCATTAGTGTCACAGAGTGTTCAAATAATATTTGGGCAAGTTTGTCGTAATGATCATTGGTGATATTCTAGTCTATTCTAAGACGCCAGAAGATCACGCTGAATATTTGTAGATAGTGTGGGAAACACTACGGAGGGAGATGTTGGATACGAAATTCACTAAGTGTGAATTTTGGCATAAAAGATATACAAATTTTAGGATATGTTATTGATAGGTATGTTGGGAATGAGAAATGAGAAAAATAGTTTTCAAGAACTAAAAATGAAGGTTAAATGAGGCACCTGTATTACCTTTACCAGATGATACGAAGAATTTTGTAATTTATAGCGATGCTTCGCATAGATGACGGGGTTGCGTGCTCATATAGCATGGCAAGGTCATTGCGTATGCGTTATGTTACGTCCCCAAAATAGGTCCACACGACCCATTCTGAGTCGCCAGATATCACACTACAGAAATCAAATACAAACTTCATTTATACAACTGTTGAACTGTCGTGCAGAGTACAACAACACACAAGTTATAAGTTTTAATACAAATATATCTAACTCTCATGGTACCTTGACCACAACACCTTACAATGGTACTTTACATAAAAGTACAATCAATAATTGTTTTAGAAATTAAAATCTTTAGAAAATGCTCAAGGAAACCTTCGTACATGGGAGGCCATGCATCTAAGTTATGATAGATATCATATGACTCGAGAATTATCCTTGGTTGACCCAATAGTCCCTAAAGAAAAACGAGCAGATTACTATCATGTTCTTTCCAATGGTGAGTCTTCTCTTGACATATAATTATCTCCATTGTCTCCAATTGAGAATTATATTTCAAGCAAACTCCAAGATTATATAGGTAGTGCTCATAGATATAATCAACAAGTGCATGTGCATAACCCTATCTTATGATAACATGAAGTTGTCTGTCATTAGACATTTTGTATGATAGTGGCAAAACACCATTCCAAATTTGGGTTCACCTCACCCTATTCGGTTCACCAAAATGAACGGTTAAAATGACGTATAAAATACGACACACTTATCTAAAATTCTCAATAAAATTATTTTCATACTATTTTAGGGGAAACCTCAACAGCTATAGACCACCGTTCTAATCTCATGTTACCTCCGCTCGACCCAGCTACACTCTTATTACCTGAAAGGAATTGTGAAGCAAAAGGGTGAGCACAACTAGCCCAATAAAAAATATCATGACTAAAGATAATTAAATTATCAATAGCCTTCGTCAGTAATAAATCAAAGATTTAGAACATATGATAAAACTTTTCAACCATAGTGGTAGCGGAACGAGCAATCCATTAGAAGAGTCAAATAGACCATAAAGTCTATTATCTTCTCCACGTTAAAAGTCCACCAATAATATTTTATCCCTGTAACATCAATCAACAGTTCATTTCCACAATCATGTGAATAACTCATAATCATAATTGTGATTCTAAATTCCTCTTTGCACTAGGACGACGATAATTTTCATCACCTGTCTTTACCTGAAACATCAAAGATCATGGTTATACAAAATTACAGTTCATGTTCATAATCATACTAATAAATTCATCTTTGCACTACGGGCAAAAGATATTCATTAACAGTTCATCTTTGCACTACAGGCCAAAGATATACAACTGTATTTTAGAAGAGTCAAGTAGAGCATGATATCTACTATCTTCTACGAATTAAAAGTTTATTATCAATATTTTATTGCTGGGACTCAGCTTAATAAATAATCCAAATCACCGAATCATCTCTGTACTATGGCCAATGATATTCATTAGTATCACAACCATGAATTATCCATGTACTACGGGCCAAGGATATTCGTATTTTCACTGATGGTCATGATCATGCCAAACAACAATTCATCTTTGCACCTTTGGCCAAAGAGAACGCATAGTTATGATCATATCAATATATGTCCATCAATGCACTACGGGCCAATGATGACTTTTACCACATTATTTGTAACATTACGGGTCATGATTATACCGAATGATCCATGGTCATAATCATACCAATCAATAGTCCATCTATGCACGTAAGCTAAAGATGACTTTCATCACAATATAAGCATGAGGATGGTGACAATGATATAAGCATTAATCAAACGAAATCAAGGATAAATATTAAAGACTTTAAATTTATCCAGAGTTTAAAAATATCCAAATTGTCAACATGATATTGCTTTGTAGAGTAAAATTCAAGAATAATATTCATGTATCAAAAATAATTTGGACAGAAAAGAAATATATTTTTCGGGTGAATAGTACTATGTGAATAGTACTTCGAGAATAGTACCTCGTGAATAGTACCCCGGCATGAAAAGTGCCCCAAATACCCGAGTGAATAATATAATAGTAAATAATAACCGGGTGAATAGTAACCCATGAATAGTACTCCGACACGAAAAGTGTCTCGAATACCCGAGTGAATAATATTTGAGTGAATAGTAAACTATAAATAGTAACTCATGAATATTACTCCGTGAATAGTACTTATAAAAGGAAAATACAAAAGAAAACAATATTCCATGACGAGTACAAAAGAAATGATTTTTTATACGAGTATAATAGAATATACAAAACTACAAATAGATTTTCACCCGCCATGCGGTAATCCACGTAGACAGATCATTTCCACAATTTAATAAAGAATGAATACGAAGGGTCATTCACCATGCATGCGGTAGTCCGCGTAGACAAGTTATTCCAACAGAATAATAAAGAATGAAATAACAGAAGAATTTCATCATGCATGTCGACGTCGGGATTTTTGGATGTCCCTTTTCGTTACTTGTTCTTTGGTGTTCTCATTTTAGGTGAGATTTGTTTGAAAAAAACAAGTGAAAAAGGTCTGACATGTATAATGTCGACGATGGACTGTTAAGAGTCACCAGTTGGTTTTTTAAATGGTTGTACCAACACAACCGAGAAAAGGTTAGCACATTGACCTAGTGATGTGACACTGCTATACGGGTCGGTGAAACCGAGATTCATTAGGGTCCGGGGACTTGGTTATGCGGGGGGAAGGTGTTGGGTACCCCCCCCCCCCTGACATCCGTGTTACCACGGTGATCGTCTCTTTTCAAGAAACTGTTATCTGAATGTATGTGTGTGTGGGTCAATGTGCTATTATTTGGAAGTAGTGCGAGGCCTCGTTCGAACCTATATACACATGGTTTGAATTTATGTAAAAATTGAATTTTTAGCAAGATATGGCAGTGATGTTTTGTAAAAGAGGTTTTTCAAACCCTGATGCTCAATAGTAATTGAGACCTTTTACACTCCCATTTTATTAAGTGCTCGGCTTGATTGATTTTATTTTACGAATGCGAGGCATCCGTATGAAAATAATGTACAAAATAATGCCGACATCCTCATGGGTATGAAAACCATCTGAGGAAATTCAGACACCGCAGAATAATTTACAAGCTACTTACAGCTGAAAATGTCCATCACGGGAACCGAATCTAGATTTAATAGGCTGAATCTGTGATCACATGATTCCTAGGCGCACAGAATACTGCAATTTATATGAAAGCAGTAAGCATGTATATATATAAAAGTTGTAAATATATATATACAGACAGGATCACCAACCACGAAGTACCTCCATGGGGGATCAAAAATGTAAATAAAGCTGTTAAAAGCTTTCAACCGCAACGAAGGAAATTCCATGCGGGACAAAACGTAAATAAAGCTGTAAATACGGTCAACCACCACGAAGAAAACTCCAGGCGGGACGAAATGAAAATAAAGCTGTAAAAGCGATCAACTGCCACGAAGAAAACTCCAAGCAGGATGAATATATATATATATATATATATAAGCAATAAACGCACCGGATGTAAAATCCAGGCTCATCGAACAGAGTTCGACCACAGTTCATATATATAAGTTATATATAAAAAGCAAATAAACGCACCGGATATAAAATTCAGGCTCATCGAACAGAGTCCGACCACAGTTCATATATATAAGTATATATATATAAAAACGAGTAAACGCATCGGATATAAAATCCAGGCTCATCGAACAGAGTCCGACCACAGTTCATATATATAAGTATATATATATAAGTGAGTAAACGCATCGGATATAAAATCCAGGCTCATCGAACGGAGTCCGACACACAGTTAATATATATAAATGTATATATATATATATATATATATATTAAAGCGAACGCGTGCGCATAGAAGTTCAGGCTCATCGAACAAAGTTCGATACACAGTTAATATATATAAATGTATATATCTATCTATATATATATATATTAAAGCAGATAAACGCTCCAGACCAAAGTCTAGGCTCAATTGAGGTATAACTCGATAATGTTAGTCAATACATATGTAAATATAATATATATATATATATATATATATATCTGATGAAATGAAACCACGGATAGAGAAGTCAAGGCAAAAGCAAACAACAAGACTGTCAACGTGTAGAAGGGTGTGTGCAGAGATGAAGAGAAAGACTCTAAAGTGTGTGAGAAGGCTTACAGCTGACTGCCAAAGAATGCTTCTATATCTTTAAAGTGGGTAAACACAGGCTTTTGTAGGTACAAAAGGGCTATATATGAGCTCACATTTGTTTAAAAGGGGAAAGTACACTTCATGGGGTGAGTGCAGAGCATATTGGGCAGGGCTTCCTCGCCTTTTTCTCTTGCAAAATGGGCAACCCAAGCCCTCTATTTATAGGCATTTTAGCCAGCAGTGTACAGTGAGGCAACCCAGTCGGCCAGAGTTTTTTGGTCGGGTCGATCTCAAGTATATGTGCACTCTCAAGGCCTTTGTAATGTCCACTCAAACTTTCATAAGTGCAATCCGGGCATCCGTTTGAGGTATACAAGACCTATTTCGGACCGTCGTTGTCGAGAGTTGTACGATGGCATGGGATTAGAGTTTGTACGAAGTCATTGAAGATGGGGACGATGCCCTTTGGTCTTCAAGCTTCAACTTTCATCCGTTACCCCCGCCATAATAGTCACTCGGGATTGGTTAGTCTTGTGGGACATTGTTGCGTGAGATGTTAAGAACGACGTGGCGTGGCATCGTGTTCGACGAGATGACGATGTTGCCCTCACCGGTGTGTTATCGCCGTACAACGATCAAAGCGACTTTTGCTCGAGACTTCGTTGAGATTGGACTGCTGCAATTATTGAAGGTCCTCATTGTCACCTTTGAGGTGTGCCTGTCTTCCCGATGTTATTGTCGGGTTGGTACAGTGCATCTCGTTGTGAGCGCCGAGATTGAAGCTGGTCGCATTTGAAACAAGTATTTCCGAGGTTATCGCCGAAACTGCATTCCTTGGGGTTATCACCAAGGTTGGTGGCTATTCCCATGGTTGGGACTAAGACTGGATACCTCGGGGTTATCTCCGAGATTAATCGGTCTTCTCCGGTGTGTGTTCCGGTATTGGATCTGCATGCCTCGGGGTTACATCCGAGGTTGGAATTGTTACTCCCAGAATGTGATCCTGAGTTGATGTTGAACTTCCTGTAGTATCCGATATGGATACGGATTGTCTTTCAGGGTTCCCTCTTAAAAGATGAATCTGTCCTCCTGCAATGTTAGTGACAGTAGTACAGAAAATTTTGAGTGTCTACAATGCATACAGTAGTCCGCATAGATAGGTTATTCCAACAGAATAATAAAAAATGGAATAACAGAAGAATTTCACCATGCATACGGTAGTTCGCGTATACAGGTTATTCCAACAGAATAATAAAGAATGGAATAACAGAAGAATTTCACCATACATACGGTAGTCCACGTAGACAGGTTATTCCAACAGAATAATAATGAATGGAATAACAACCCTTACGAGTATTGAAAGAAAATAACTCTCTTAATGAATATGAAAGAAATAATACCCTTTACGAATATTAAACGAAAATAATATTCATACGAATACAAAAAATAATTTCTCTTCGAAATATGAAATAAATAATACCCCTTACCTCAGAAGAAGACTGGATACTGGAATAGTGAAGTAGCAGACTTCTCTTCTTCTTTCTCTCTCTATAATTGCTCTTGTGAGCCTTAGTGAATTTGTGAGAATGAAGGAAGAATGAGCTTCTATTTATAGGAAAATATAGTTTCGATAATTGCACGTTTTGGTGCTCGAAATATTACAATGTAATACCTTCATCTTTTCCTTCATTTTTAATTTAGTCCTTCAAGTATTATCAAACTTGCACAACTTCCCCTAATAGTATATCATGTGAATCAATAGTACAATCATGTGACTCAATTGTTCTATACATGTGAAAAAAATAATTACAGTATAGTACTGTAACGACCCTAAAATCCATACAATTTAAATCTCAACTTCGGTCGTTAACCATACATTAAATCTCTAATTTTACATCATTATTCGATATTAAAAATACTAAAATTGCAGAATATTTAAAACGTTTATACATTTCCTTCTTTCTTGCCCTGAATCGCAACCTTTACATTACATCTCTTTGATTCAATCTTATATCATGAATCGTTACAACAAAATGACTATACAGAGTCTTACATTATAACTAAATATCCATATACATTGGATAGCTCAACTTACAATTCAACAACATGTTACGTTCAAAATTTGAAATATATTTCTCATAAAACATAAGTAATCTTCGTGAATATAGATCTCTATAACTCACTTAGCACATATCTTTACCTTAAAATCTTGACCTGCAAAAGTGGTTATTTGTAAGAGTGAGCTCGACAGCCTAGCAAAGTCTAACAGTTTTCATGCATCACATAGCACATAATAACATGCTCGATATACATCTCATTAAAGTAACATGGCATACATGCTTTTAATTCACATAGCAAATATAAAGATTGAGTTCCTTACTCAATCATCATTACTTAGCCAAAATAATGTAGTCATATATTGACTATAACATTTCATGATTTCAACATGCATAACATATTATGCAATTTAAAATAGTTCATCAAGTCCACGTAGAAAATAGGAACTGAAAAACTTTCCTTGATCGTTGTTTACCAATAATAGATTAACAGCTTACAGTTATGTGCACTTCACGTGCCCTTTTGTTGCTTAAAAATCCTTGCTAGAATACTTGAAATACACAACTCTCAATTCTCTCTCAAAACTCTCTTAAGCCTTTCTTTGTTTTCTTTTCTCTGTAACTTCTCTTTTTCCTTTCTTTTCTTAGTTATCAGTATAACCCAAGTACATTATACGTAAACTAAAAATAAGACAATCCAACGCCCGCTTTTCAAACGTAAAAACTGACGCTATATTAAATAATGCTAATAAGTTATCAGTTACTAATATATTGTATAATTATATTTATATTTTGTTTAATTTAATTTATATTACGAATAAATAAAATTTAAAAATCCAAAAGCCATAGGGATTTGTTTGGCAAAATTATTTAAATTTAAAGACTTAATATATTTAAGCCTTGTTTGGCAAGACAAATTAAAACTACTTTAATTTATTTTAATAACCACTTATAATATAGTTATTTGTCACACTTCTAATTAATTAAATTTTATACTTAATTTAATTAATTCTAATAACAATTTATTGCATAATATAATAATTTATTTAATCATTATAAACTCTCTAACTTAATTATTAAATTAAATTAGATTACTATTTCAAAATAATTACTTTCCTTAACTCATTAATTATTTATTAAACAAATAAATAATCAAATCACATCAAATCAATTAAACAAATACTTATTCAACGATAAACACAACCATTAAATATTTATATAATTCAATAAATATTTAAATATTATAATTAAAAATCTGGATTGTTACATCATTCCCTCCTTACAAGGATTATGTCCTCAGAATCACAACTCAAACCACTCATTCGTTACAATCTTCCCTACTTACAAAGATTTTGTCCCCATAATCGAAGATACAAATTAAACAAATAACTCAGAGTAATCTTTCATCATTTTATCTAAATATAGGTTTTATATTTCCTACTACATTCATTACTTCAACAAATTCTAGGTTTTCTTTCATAACTTTCACTTGAACTCAATTATATTCCGAGTATTATATATCTTTTAACCCATTCATTTCCTTTTCTAAGGATCGTTAACATCAACACTCGGGATATTACATTTACCCTTTCTTCTAAGAGTTTCGTCCTCAAAATTTTATTTATTAATCTTTATTCATTCAATCTATCAAAGTAGATTTTACACTAATACTTTATTCATTCCTTGGGTTTTATAACCACTTCCTTTCTACAAAGATCATTCTACAACTATTAACTTTTCTATTAAAAGTTTCATATTATTCTTTAATAACTCACATCCTTCTTACTTCAAAACCTCTTTTCTCACTTATTCAACATATTCATCATTCAGTGTCGCATTCTACGACTTACTTCTTTCTAAGGAATACTTTCCTTTTTCACTTCCATCTTGCAGAATAACAAGAATCTTCCACAATTGTTCAATAATTGGGAAGTAGTATGAATCTTTCGAGGAATTTAAAAGATTCCAAATCATCTTTGAGGGTCACAAGACCAGTGAACTCTTCTCTAGGTTTAATAGTGTTTCACCCCCGGTTCTTAACACTTTAAACCCTCTTTGGCATAATGTTTATCAATCACAAAGACTGAAAACACCCTCCGCAAGTACTCTAGGTGATCAACCTATTGTACATGTATTGTGCACAAACATTCGGTAGAAAGTATAAACTAAGCGTAACCTCTAATAAAAGAGTTGTTCATCTCAGAATTTAGAGTGCAAGAATTCAACTGAGGGTCTAATGACCACGAACCTTTTCCATAGTTATAAGTAATCTTTCAACTTTAACTTTTATAGTCATACGACTATAATGACTTTAAGGTACTTAGGGGATCAATCCTTCGTACATGTATTGTGCACAAACATTCCAACACAAAATATAAAACTAGGTGCAACCCCTAAATAATAGGGTTGTTCATCTCAGCTTTTCAACATCTGAATCCGCACCAAAACAATTTTGTTTGGCATAACTTCTCAAGAAACTCTTGAATTTCATGAACATCTTTCAATATTTGTCTAGCTGAATCAAATAGCATAGACCTCTACAATAATTTGGACATCAACCGAAATATACATATACATACATACATATGTATTCTCATATCTTAAAGAAATCTCAAAAATATTTTTATGACGTCATGATAGCGCACTGTATTTACAGTCCATTAAGGATTCCATCATTTGGTGATTTTATCATACTACATTATACCATAGTGGGCTGACGATCGTTAGATCACATCCAACACTAGGTAATACTGCATTGATGACTCCATCGTTTTTATCATCTTTGCACCAGGTTCCATGATACATTGATGATATATAAAATACATTTTGATATATTCCAAATCATTTTTGTATATAGCAGAAAGCAATTATATGAACATATGAATAACAAGATATTGTTGTTAAAACTCATTGGTTCCATCATTTGATCCAATGTTTTTCAAGAAAATAAAAGTGTAAACATCAGCACGAAGTCAATAAATTTCAAAAGTCTAGCATAGCTAGTAGATTTAGAATACTTATGCTTCCACCGTCAACTCCACTTTCTGTGACGAACGAGAATTTTTTAATTAATTTTAATATTTATTGAATTAAATAAATATTTTTCGATGATTTAATTATTAGATTAAATAATTAATTCGATTTAATTATGGTAGATTAATTTAATTATATGTGTTACATTTATTAAATTAATGTAAAGAGTTTTATTATCAAAGTATGTGATTATGTGAGCTTATTGTATTAAAAGAAATATTTAATAAGCATATTGGTATTTTAATTAATTTGATTATTAATTAGAGAATTAATAATTTGACATTATTTATTAATGAGTTATTTAATTATGTGACTATGTGAATTTATGAGAAATTATTATATTTTATTTATAATAAATTAAATAAGATATGAGTTTATTTTATAAAGGAGTGTGACATTAATTAAACTATATGATAAAGGTTTTATTTAATTAAATGAGATTAAGTCTTTTGAAGCTAGCCAAATAAGGCCCTAAGAGGAGTTGGTGCAGTTAACCCATGATTGGGCCAACCGACCACATCATGCGCTTCGATTATCGATCATTATATCGACGTCTTCTTTTTCTTTTTTTCATTTTTGCCTAAGTCTAAGAAATATTCAGAGAGAGTCTGAGAATTTCCAAGAAGAATTAAGATACTGTGAAAGAGAATTGAGAGTGAGGAAACTAAGCCTACTAATTATATCCTATAGGGTAATCTCCTCCTTCCCAAATTCTATTTTACGTATTTAGTTTTCATAAAATGGGTTTCATAGTTTTTGGCTTTCAAACCTCTGTTATGTCTCTGTAATTGAGAAATTGTGCTATTATATGGATATATGTAATAATAAGAGTAGCATAACATGTTTTATATATATATATATTGCATGATTCCATATCATCAGTTTCATAGTATTACATCGTATATGATTTCTACAAAATTACAGAGTTTGGGTTTTGGCCTTAAGGCCTTATACGTGATTTTAGTATGTCAAACATAAATGTTTTCGTAAAATTTACACTCGTATGATGTTATGCATGTTGATACTGAAGAGACCAAAGTTTAAATAAAGCGGATTGGTGTTATAACAAATCCAGAGTGACAATTTTCATGTTTTATTTTCAAACCTTCAAGAACATCAAGAAACGGTGAAAGTAAATGTGTTGATTTTGCAAATTATGTGTTGTAACTTGTTAAAAATCATGCTAGATGGGTTAAGTAATGATTATATATGTATTACAATGATTGGGTAAGTCTAAATTCGTGTAAAAAATAACTAATTGGAAGTTATGGCCATATTCATGTATAATTTTACGTGTGATGGATTTTGGCCTAATTTGGCCTTGTTATATGTTCATGAACTCATGTAATGACAGTAAACTCGCAGAAAATGAGTTCTGGTAACCCAGCTTCGTGGCGTTATAAACTAAATTACCCCACCCCTGATTGAAAATAAATAAATAAATAAATAAAATAAAAATAAATAAAAATAAATAAATAAATAAATATTTGATGAAAATTATTATTAAAATATTTATAAAATAAATTAAATATTTTAATTGAGATATTTATGAAATAAAATAAATATTCAATGATAATTATTATTAAAATATTTATAAATAAATTAAATATTTTAATTGAGATATTATGGAATAAAATAAATATTCGATGAAAATTATTATTAAAATATTTATAAAATAAATTAAATATTTTAATTGAGATATTATGGAATAAATTAAATATTAGATGGAAATTATTATGAAATAATTTATTCGAGTGTAATAATAGTAAGAGAATGAAAATATTCTAATTTAATTAAGTAATTAAATTAGAAGGGTAATGATTTGTTAAATAAAGTGGAGTTTATATTAAATAATTAAGTGAAAATGTAACTAATGAATGTCGTGAATACATATGGTATGTGTGTAGGATTTGTGGTGAGCGGAAGTAGTAATCGTTTAGCTTCACGACGAGGCAAGTTTCCTAACCCTACTTGTCATTATTGTTCAAGTTTATTAATTACCTCGAGTAAATTATCATTATTATTATTCATGTTCAAATGTTATATTAAAGATTGATTATCTTTTCAAAGCATGATTCAGTTATGCAATAATTGTCCTATTGTATACTTCACGAGATTATTATTCAATTTGAATATCATTATTATTGAACCTTATTAGACTAGCGAACCCTTATTGATTCGACTAGTCCATAGTTGATAAGCGTTCTAAATTTAACCCTTGATGAATTGTCCAAACCAAACTTCCTTTGGTGCGGACTCGAATGTCAACCGAGATGAACAACCTGCAAAGGGATTTACTTATCGTTAGCGTTAAGATATTGTGTATGATGATTGTACTAAGGGCTAATCCCCCCAAAATCACAGTAGAAAGGTCCATAGTCTTATGGTATTAAAGGTTTCAAGTATAACCCTTGATAACCTAGGATATAGTTCAAGGTCTTATGACCCTCGTAATTCTTTTGTTTCTTGTTATTCATTCTTGATTCAAAAGTTGAGCTTTTATTAGGATGTCTTTGATTTACTCGCATGTTATTATACTGTTATTTCATTATTATACTTATGGGCATTAGTGCTCACTCTTGCTTAATAATAACATTGCAGTTAAGAACGAAAGAACCGACGAACCTTCCACTAGTAAAGGCAAGGGCAAAGTTAGCAAGTGTTGAAGACTTGTTATTTTATTTGATGATGTATTTAGGTTAAACTTAAGTTAATGATGTTGTTTAAGACTTAATTGTTTATGATTCCGCACAAATGTTTAAGGTTAGAGTAACCTGGGATTGTATTTATTATGTAGTTGATGTAACCCCATAAGGGGAGATTTATTATTATTTCTATCTATTGCATGGTTTGCATTTATTATGGGTAGATAGATAGATGATATTTATATAGTGAACACCAAATCCCGTGGAATTGAAGTACCCGAATTTGGGGGTGTCACACTTTCTATAATGAGCCATTGCTTAATAGGTCTATCTATTCCTATCATCCTCAATACTGCATTTACATTTATCTATACCCAGTTCGTCAAACTTACCACACGTTATGAGTTCAGGAACTTGCCACAATCATATGAGTTTAAGAACTTATCCTAGTCAGACTATATGCGTCCATTCGATGAGGGGTTCAAAAACATATCATATAATTATGAGTTACGAACCTACCATAAGTATGAGTTTTAAGAACTCGCACTTAACCTTATAATATTCTCTAACTATACTCTACCTATCTGTTATACACATGAGAAAAGAATCACCTTCTCAACAGGCATATAGCAAATAGCACGACACAAACATTTCAATGATTATCAATGTGATAAACTGAGTGCAAGCACAAAACCCTCGCCCATACAAAGATTTGTACAACTCAGCCATCACAAGACTCCTCAATTGAAATCCCTCCTAACTCTATCTTGCTTATAACTTGCTCTTTGCTCGATAAAAATTCCTCGTATCACATTATCTATAACTCCTCATGAGTTTATCTCGTACTATCATAGTACATTATCTTCATAGCATTAAGCTATAATCATTCAAAAATTACATACCATCTTTCTTTTATAACTTAAACTGATCACACCGTGATCTTATTCTATAATCATCTCTCTTAAAATTCTTTTGTTAACTCATGATCGTTTTGTTTTATGATCCTCATTCTTTCTCTTTTTCATAATTTACGACATTATTCGTTATTTTGGCTTTTGGAGTTAGGAAACTCCCATTTCTTATCTTTATATCTCTTAGATTCTTCTTTGAATCTTCTTGTTTATAAAAAAAATTCTTCATTTAAGAATTTCTAACTTCAGTTACATCGCTCAAAATTTCATTCGAGTTCTACACTTTTATCATACGTATCCATTTCTACACTTGGTACACATCGAGTCTCTAACAGTTTTCAATATGGTACGCTGAGTGGTTTCCCATAAACAACAACCAAACTAGGTTCCGAGTTACTAGTTCGTATATACCTCCGCTCTATGAAGGAACCGTTTAGCCCATATACCATACATCAACTACTAAAGAGTACAATTGCACCATACTCTCTATTCTTAACTTCTTTATCATTCTATTTTTATAGACATTGTCTATTTATTATCACCTTACATCCTTATTATTGGAGTTGGGTAACCCCACATTTATAATCCTTATAACTCTGCGAGATTCTTCTTTGAATCCTTTCACGCAAGTTTTAATCCCTTATTGTTCAAACTCTATTTGAGCTTATTCGTTCATTATCTTCACCTCTCTTCTCTAAGGTTATAGCCTACGGTACTCCTACCTAAGGTTTATAACCTACGGCTTTGATACCAACTGTAACGACCCCAAAATCCATACAATTTAAATCTCAACTTCGGTCGTTAACCATACATTAAATTTCTAATTTTACATCATTATTCGATATTAAAAATACTAAAATTGCGGAATATTTAAAACATTTATACATTTCCTTCTTTCTTGCCCTGAATCGCAACCTTTACATTACATCTCTTTGATTTAATCTTATATCATGAATCGTTACAACAAAATGACTATACAAAGTCTTACATCATAACTAAATATCCATATACATTGGATAGCTCAACTTACAATTCAATAACATGTTATGTTCAAAATTTGAAATACATTTCTCATAAAACATAAGTAATCTTCGTGAATATAGATCTCTATAACTCACTTAGCACATATCTTTACCTTAAAATCTTGACCTGCAAAAGTGGTTATTTGCAATAGTGAGCTCGACAGCCCAGCAAAGTGTAACAGTTTTCATGCATCACAGAGCACATAATAACATGCTCGATATACATCTCATTAAAGTAACATGGCATACATGCTTTTAATTCACATAGCAAATATAAAGATTGAGTTCCTTACTCAATCATCATTAATTAGCCAAAACAATGTAGTCATTTATTGACTTTAACATTTCATGATTTCAACATGCATAACATATCATGCAATTTAAAATAGTTCGTCAAGTCCACGTAGAAAATAGGAACTGAAAGACTTGCTGTAAGACCCCAAATTATTAATAAATGAAATTTAATTTCCTATATTTATTATTTTGAAATAGTAAGGGTTGAATTGATTAATGTGGTTAGTTATGGGTAAAATGCGCATATATTTTAAAAAATAAGCAGGTGGTTATAAAATATTCATTGTTGTCGGGGAATATTCGTTTGGTCGTGGAATATTCTTGTTGTCGGGGAATATTCGTATGACGGCGCAGTCTTTTGTGGGCCCCATAACGGAAAGCGATTGGATGAAGAAAACGACAAGTATAAGTTGTTTATAAATAACGGCGATAGTGGTTACCGTTAACAATTTGGAATACCCTTGGTTAAAAACACGATGTCTGGCGTTATTGCACAAAGATAGCATTGCGGTATTGCACCAATTATTGATTCTTACGTAAGAAGGCACTACTCAATAATTATTACGAGTGAATTCTTGCAAAGATTTTATTTTATTGATTCAATAATTGTTGCGTTGATATTTTATATTACTGTTGTTTCAATAATTGTCACTACACAGTATTTTCCATTATCGAAGCAATAATTCATATTATCTGAATAATATTATTAGAAAACATTATTGGCAATGTCTAGAAAGTTACATCAAGGAGAGGTTTGGTCACCTAAATTACGCCAAGATGAGGAAAAATCCTTATCGAAAGCCCCTCTTTCACGGGAGCGACTAGTTGCAAGATCTGTGATTCTATAATATTATTTGTGAATAATTAATTATTGATTTATATGATGAGGAAAATATTGATTTTATGTGGTTATAGATGGAGAAAAATTTTTAAAGTGACGATTGTTAAAATTGATATTTTATCTTTTACGATAAAATAATATTTTATTATATTATATAATAATGATGATATTTTTACAATGAATGTGGGATATATGAGTATATGAGGAGGAAGAGTATTTTTGTTGTAAAAGTTGTTTAAAACATGTTAAACATGTCTCGTGGGCCCATTTCTTATTTGAAATTTGATTATAGCTTTGTAAAATCGCCTTGTTTATGGATTTTTACCAAATTTTGTTTGGAATTTGGAAAACTTTCTTTCGCAAAGTTGTAGAGAATTGAATTTCCTATAAAAAAAATGTGAGAATTGAATTTTCTGATAAAAGCGCTATTTATTATGAATTATTGAAGTTCCGAAGTTCCGAAATAATTGATTTTTGAAAGTTTAAAAATATTTTAATTTACAAAAACATTTTTTTTTGTGATGTAGGCTACTTGAGTGGCTGATCTTTGACTGAAATGTTGAGCGTAAAAAATTTATATATATATATATATATATATATATTATATTAAATTCTCCGCTTTGGTGATCTAAGTATTTTCCTATAAATAGGGTGCTTAGGTTAGAATTGAAAATCACACCAGAAACTACAGATTTCTCTCTCTATAATATCGAGCGTATTTTGTGAGTATTTTAGTACTTTGAGTATTGCTATACGATGCAAGTTCTTTCAGCACTATATCCAGTATTCTAGTTAAAAGTAATATTCTTCTGAGGTAAGGGATATTATTTTTTAAAAAAATTATATTATTTCTTCAATATCATTATGCCGAAATATTGGTTGGAACTTTTTATCAAATTTGGAACTTTTTCATGTCGGGGTTACTATTCATGAGTTACTATTCACGAGTTACTATTCACGAGTACTATTCACGAAGCGTGATGATTTTTTTTTTGTGAAATTTCTATCTTTTAGTGTCGGAGTTACTATTCACGTATACAGCACTATTCACGTATACGGCACTATTCATGAATACGGCACTATTCACAGAAAAATTAAATTTTCGTTTTTCGTTCAAAAATATCTATTATGGATACTAGCTTTGATTATATCCATGTTTTGATCATTCTTGAATTTTACTCCACTCTGATTATTCATGAGGTATTTTTGGATATGGAATAGCTGAAATATGAATCCTTAATATTTATTCTTTTGTTTCACTGGATTCGTTTTCTTTAAAATATTTTTCATCATCCTCAGTCCTAAATGATGATATAACTGAATATCTTTGGCCTGTAGTGCAAAGATGAATGATTTCTGATGAATATCTTTGGCCCGTAGTGGAAAGATGAATAGGTGTTTAGAGGAACATGACCAACTGATGAATATCTTTGGCCTGTAGTGCAAAGATGAATATTTGATTCCAGATATATATTGATTGATGTTACAGGGATAAAAGATAGACGATGAACTTTTATATTCATATATAGAAGTTAGTAGATTTCATTCTCTACTTAACTCTTCTAATGAATTATTATTTCCGCTGTGAATATTAATTTAAAACTTGTTGTCTATTGTATTCTATTAGATTTTTCCCTATTGAAGACTAATGATAATTTGTTCTGTATTATCTTAGTCATTATATTCTTTACTGGGCTAGTTGAGCTCACCCTTTTCCTTTTTGTTCCATTTTTCTTCTCAGGAGGCGAGAATGTAGCGAGTACTAGTCAGGGTATGGAATGATGGTTCTAGAAGTTATTTTAGTAGTCCTCACCATTTTTGTAAAATAATGTATCAATAATTGAAATGAGGACTTATTTGAGTGTGGATATTGTCTAGATGACAATATTACTATTTAAACTCACAGTTTTTATGTTGTTTTAATAAAGTTGTAGTTGTTTCTATACCATGTATTTTGACGACTCAGAATGGGTGTTGTATACCTATTTTGGGGGCGTCACAGTTGGTATCAGAGCTTAGGGATATGGTCTCTGGCAGAGATCGGGGAATAGTACTAGGAGGGGAGAGACGAGTAATCCTTCGCTAGTATGTCATACCTAAGCTTATTTGTTGGTCAGTTGAAGTATATGGTTAATATGTGATATGTTAATTTTTTTTAATTAACCCTTGTTTTATGGCAGTATTTAAGAATGGCAGCTGATAATATTAACGGTGGAGTTAATGAGATCGTTGAAACACCTTTAATCACCACCCAGGGGAACGTGCAACAGGAAGGCAATATTCCTCCTGTAACCAACACCACCGAAAGGACGATGAGCGACGGGTTGTTTAGGAGCTTTTTGCGATTCATGCAAAACCGATTTGAAGAGACTCGATCTGTAATACGGGTGGAAATGATAAGAACGCGGTTTGTCACTACCAAGCGATTCAAAGAGTTGGGACCACCGAATTTAAGGAAAGCGAGATCGATCATGGCGGAAGCGTGGGTCAAGCAAATTACCAAGATATTCGATGTCTTGGGATGCACGGAGGAACGAAGGTTCCATTTGCCACCTTTATGTTCCGTGGCGAAAGGCGACATGGTAGAGTGCGTGAAACGTACTCCGACCTACCGACTACGCATGTCTTGGGAAACGTTTGTAAACTTTTCAACAAAAAATACTTTCCTGAAAGTATTCGCCATATTAAGGAGGTAGAGTTTATTAGACTAAAACAAAACAACATGACGGTGTCCCAATACGAGGTGAAGTTCGCAGAGTTATCCAGGTTTGCACCTCATTTGGTAGATAATGAGGAACGAATGACGAGGATGTTTCTGAGAGGTTTAAAACCCGAGATTCAAACAATATCTTATCTCTCATAAATTTTCTTTATATTCGAGATGTTGTCAATGGGCTCAATTATTAGAGCGAGATAGCGAAATACGTTCAACCAAGGGACCGTAGAATTGTGGTCATACCGGTGGTGTATGATCTCGGAATAATGACAACCAATGGGAGGAAAACATTCGTATTAAAAGCAGTAACCACTCTCGGTGGAAATCGTGGCCATGAAAATATAAAAAGCGACTCGAGGGGAGATTTTAAAAAGAGATTGCACTGTAGCGAAACCAAGTCCAGCGGGGATGGTGACTCAAAAGGCTGTCCCAAAAAAGTCAAAGTCAACGGTTCCTGGAAGAGCGTTTGTCGTGACTGGTCAACATGCGAGGAACCCAAACGAGGTGATCACGGGTAAGCTAATCATAAATTCATGCGAAGTTTAAACATTACTTGATACCGGTGCTACCCATTCATTTATCTCTCCTGCTTGTGCTCAACGTTTAAACTTGACTCCGGAGAAATTAGACTTTGACCTATCTGTGGAAACTCCGTTAGGAGAAACTTTCATCACATCCACTGTTTATAAATTTTGTTTGATCCAAGTTGGCACCATCACATTACCTGTTGACCTTATCTCTTTAAAGATACTTTCTTTTGATGTGATTTTAGGGATTGATTGGTTAACTACTCATCATGCCAAAATTGATTGTTTTCGTAAGGTTGTTAGTTTTCATATTCCTAATCAACCTGTTGTGCGAATTCAAGCAACTAACCCATTAAAATCAATCACTGTCATATCAAGTCATAAAGCTATTCGTTTATTAAAAAACAGATGTCAAGCTTTCTTAGCCCATGTTATGGATTTGAATAAAGACACGTCAGATTTGAATAATATTCCTGTTGTTATTGACTTTCCTGACGTATTTCCTGAAGAACTTCCCGGTCTACCCCCAGAACGTGAAGTTGAATTCTTTATTGACCTTGAACCTGGTACAAAGCCCATTTCTAAAACCCCATATCGAATGGCTCCTATTGAACTTCAGGAGTTAAAGGTCCAACTACAGGAGTTGTTGGACATCGGTTTCATTCGTCCTAGTACATCTCCTTGGGGTGCTCCTGTTTTATTTGTAAAGAAGAAAGACGGGAGTATGCGACTTTGTATCGATTATCGGGAATTAAACCATGTCACTATCAAGAATAGGTATCCGCTACCTCGTATTGATGAACTGTTTGACCAGTTGCAAGGAGCACAATTATTTTCAAAGATCGATCTTTGTTCTGGATATCATTAGCTGAAGGTTAGAACTGAGGATATTCCAAAGACTGCTTTCAGAACTCGGTACGGGCATTATGAATTCTTAGTCATGTGTTTTGGATTGACTAATGCTCCTGCTGCTTTCATTGATATGATGAACCGAGTATTCAAGGAATAATTGGATCAGTTCGTTGTTGTCTTTATTGATGACATCCTCAACTATTCCAAAAGTCCTGAAGATCATGAGTGCCATTTGAAGCTGGTACTGCAAAGGCTTTCTGATAACATGCTATATGCCAAGCTGAAGAAATGCGAGTTCTGGCTTGAGGAAGTAGCATTCCTTGGGCACATGGTGTCAAAACATGGAGTGTCTGTTGACCCGGCGAAGATTGAAGCAATACAAAGTTGGGAGCAACCAAAGACGGTGACCGAAGTACGTAGCTTTTTGGGCTTAGCTGGTTTTATTGGAGATTTGTGGAAGGATTTTCTAGAATCGCTACTTCCGTTAACTCAGCTGACTCGTAAAGATACAAAATTCGTATGGAGCAAGGAATGCGAGAAGAGTTTCCAAGATCTCAAGAGGAGACTCATTTCGGCACCTGTTTGACAATACCATCGATTCGGATGGATTTGTTATCTCTGATGATGCTTCGTGCAAAGGGTTAGGATGTGTTCTCATGCAACGTGGGAAAGTCATAGCCTATGCCTCGCGACAACTTAAAGAATGAGAGGAATTATCCTACTCATGATCTAGAGTTGGCAGAAGTCGTTTTCGCGCTAAAGATCTGGAGGCACTATCTATATGGGGAGAAAATGGAGATATATTTAGACCATAAAAGCCTCAAATATTTCTTCACTTAAAAAGAACTCAACATGCGGCAACGACGTTGGCTCGAGCTGTTGAAAGATTATGACCACACTATTCAATACCATCCTGGAAAAACAAACGTGGTAGCTGACGCGTTGAGTAGAAGATCATATGCAGGAACGAGTGCGATGATGTCAAATATATGCATAGAACCAACTTTAATCGAAAAAGTTAAAGTTACTCAAGCCACAGACCCAGAGCTGATGCGTATGAAGAAGAAAGTGCAAGAATGTGCTATTCCAGAAGCAAGAATCGATAAAGAATGAATACTTCGAGTCCACTCCAGACTTTGTGTTCTTAACGATTCTGACTTGAAGCATAGAATCATGACGGAGGCACACAACACACCGTTTGCAATCCATCCTGGGAGTACCAAAATGTATCATGATCTTCGACATACATTTTGGTGGAACAATATGAAGAGAGAGATCGCGAAGTTTATCTCGAGGTATTTAACTTGTCAATGTGTAAAGGCGGAGCATCAAGTGCCTAAGGGTCCATTGCAACCACTTGAGATTCTGAAATGGAAGTGGGAACACATTACCATGGATTTCGTTATGGGTCTTCCCACGGTTTCTCAAGGCATAAATATTATTTGGGTTATTGTTGATAGATTAACCAAGTCTGCTCATTTCTTGCCGATACGGGAGACTTATTGTTAGGTTTGTAATATTCAAGTACGCAATCAAATTGCATAAAATTAGCGGAAGCGTGGAAAAATCAGAGTTTAAAATTTTTACAAACCATAAACCCGGATCACCCTTTATGCATAATTATTAATTAAACGAAAAGATAAAGAATAAATCATACCCTTGAAGATCGAGCTTCCTCAGGTACAAGTTCACCTCCAAATCCTTTCGCGTTCAATCTTGAATCCACCGGGTTTGGTTCCTTCCTTTGATCAACGTTAGCCACCCAAATGTTTGGCCTCTAGAGGTGATCCACCAAGGAAGAAGAAAATTCAAGAAGAAGGGTGGTTGGCTAAACCCTAGTTTTTCTATCTCTATAGAAAAAGTGTACTCTCCCAACAATTGGAATTATGTCGTATTTTAAAAAAGTCAACAACCCCCCACCCATAATAAGACTCCTCTTATTAATAGATGTGGGCAACCCACCTTAACAATTAAGGAATTGGGTTTTATTTAATTAATTAAATTCTTTTAATTAATTAAGCTCCCTAATCTTATTAGGGATAATTAATTAAACTCCTTTAACTAATTTTCCTTCCTAATCCAATTAGGAATAAATGAAATACTTATATTAAATTAATTCCTAAACTCTTTTAGAAATTAAAATAATAATAATTGTAATAATATTAATAAGACTCCTCTTATTAATTTATATTTAATATTTCTAAAATATTAAATAATAATATTAAGCTATTTAATTTATTCTATCACCATAGATTAAATTAAATATACTTAATATATTATTACGATTATGCCATTAACTTCTTAAATAATTATTCTTCCTTTTTATGGTGTGACCCTTTAGGTTCTTAATATTAAACCTAGGTTGTGAATAAATCAATTAGAACAATTCTAATCTTATTTAAATAAATAAATTAAACAATTAATTTATTTAAATAAATAATATTTATTCTACAATAGGGATAAGCCTCCTAATGATCAACGACTTTCCGGATAATATAGATTTCAACATTAATCATTAAAGAACCTTTGAGTAAATTGTTACCGTACAATTCAATCCTTCCACCATACAATGTCCCAATTAAATATAAGACATGGAATTACCATCGAGGCTTATTTTATTTAATTATATGTATTTCGATCCTTAAATGCACAACTCAAATAATGTAAATTAGAAACTCCTTTCTAATTTCATTACTTAACGCCAAGGACTCTTGGGTTGTCATTTATCGAATCACATAGGACATTCTCTTCTTTTATTAGAAGTGGTAGATTCTTTATTGATCATACATTATCTCCATGTACTACTTATTATACCCAAGCATACCCTTTGATATACCCTAAGGGTCTTAAGGAATAAGTCAAAGTATAACTCATCATACACAAGATACTATGATGATCTCAAGTCCAAGGATTACTTGTACTACTATCACTACAGAATTCCTATTGACAGCAAATAAAACTCCATTAGGTATTCCTTAGCGAGCCACGTTCGATGAACTTATTCTCTAATAAGCACCTACATACTTGCTTTAGTGTCTCCACACAAATGATCATGAGATCAATCATCCTCATCCAATGAAAAGCAACGTATGTACCAATCTATCCGGATTCACTAATCCCCAATTTAGTACTCCAATGATTGGGAACTATTTTAGTTTTTAAGCTTTCTAAGAATTTAGATCTCATTAGAATGATCATCATCATTATTCTAAAAGCATTGCTTAAAACTATGGGTTTATCACATATTATAAAACATCATCATGTAGATAATTAAAAGCCTTTAATAAATTAATACTTTTATTAATAAATGAATAAGATTGTTACAAAGTATATGCTTTATCATCAAACATGATTGGCTTGTGTGCATACTACTTTCAATCTCCCACTTGCACTAAAGCCAATCGTCATGGTATCTTATACTCTTCTTCTCTAAGTGACGATTATCCTGCTGTTGGATAAGCTTTAGTTAATGGATATGTAATGTTGTTCTTGAGAGTCCACCATCTCTATAGTGATTTCCCTTCTTTCAATGATTCTTATAATCAAATGAAAGTGCCACAACACATGTTTAGATCCAAGACGAGACTTAGGAACTATTCCTAGTTACAGTAATGAACTTTTAATCCAAACAATCAACTTGCGCCTTCATTTATAGCTATATACTTTGTCTTTATCACTAAACCAAAGAACTCTTTTTCTTTGTTTGGAACCTTTCCCATTCACTGCACCACTGTTCAAGAGAACGCTTTACCTTAAAGTGGATTTTCTGTCATCTTGGTCTGTCTAAAAAACTTGAGTCTGTTAAGCCCTCTAGTTTTAATTTAGACCCACCATGAATATGATCACATCCTTAGTCTTAGGTTAAGCACTTTAAGGCGTTTTCAGCGACTCACAATGAACTTCTCGAATAATATGATCGATCAACATCGGTCTCAGATATTTCATTGCATACATGATAGTTACTCATGTGATCTCTCTTTTGGAGTCTGTGGGGACTATTAAGAGAGATACACTCCATAGCTCATCTACATGAGACATCTCTTGGAGTTTGCCATGCTAAACGACTTTAGCATCAAATAAATATACGTTCCTTGGGTTAAGTCGAGCATCCTCTTAAATCTATCTATATAGATTTATATCCCCAATTAAGATACTCTTCCAAATCATTCATGGAGGAATGTTTAGACAACTTTATCTTTACTAATTGTAGCATTGGTATGTCATTCCTTATCCGTAGTATATCAACATGTAGTACTAGGAATGTCACGATGCTCCCACTGACCCTTTTGTACACACTAGGTTCATTCTTATTTTTGATAAAATCAAACTCTTTTGATTTGTTTCATCAAAACGAATGTTCCATTTTTGAGAATATTGCTTCAATCAATTTCTCTGAGTGTCTACAACTCTTAACTCATCGTATGTAACTGGATCATCATCTTCTATGATGCGTACCTCATCATCATCATCCATGATGAATCCATACCTCCCAGGTATCTTCGGTAATTTTCCAGATTTACGATTCAGTCGTGGTACAATAGGTCCATCTACAGGTTCCTCTTATTTGACTTATAGTGTTTTGTGGTTCTTAAACTTTTCAAGATCTATTATCCTCCCACTAGCCCCTTTAATGATAAACATCTTTATCTTAGAAGGTAGCATGTTTCTCAACAAACACCTTTTGCTAAGTAGAATTATAGAACATATACCCTAAACTTACTTTAGGATGTCCCACAAATTGACACTTGTCAAATCTTGTCCCAAGCTTATCCTTTTGAAACCTTTTCACATAAGTTGGACAATCCCTTATCTTAACATACTTAAGATTAGAAATCCTCCCTGTCCATAACTTTTATGGAGTCTTGGGGCCGGATTTTGAGGTTACCATTTTCATAGATATGCAGCCATTTCTAGGACATTATCCCGAAGGATTTGGAATGTCGGTAAAATCATTATGGACCGCACCATGTCCAACAAGGTACGATTTTTCATTCAGATACATCAATCAATTATTGCGTATCAGGATGTGTCCATTATGAGAAAACCATTTGAGATGATCTAGAAACTTATTGCACAAGTATTTATTCCTTGATCCGATCAAAGAATTCTAATACTTTATCAATTTATTTCACTTCTGAATTCTTTGAACCTTTCAAATAATTCATACTTGTATTTCAGAAAATACACACATTCAACTCTTTGAATGATCATCTCATTTTCTTTTACTAGTTTGTTCAATTTGCAAAATATATTTTTCACGTAAATCAAGTATACAAAATCCATTAAGTAATATTTCAGTTCTATACAAAACATTATTATTATAAATAGAACAACAATTGTTCTTAATTATAATACCAAAGATTTCATTGTCCAACAATAAAATAGAAATAATATTTTTTTAACAAGAACTGGAATACAATAACAACTTATTGACTTAATAGATTTGCCCGTAGGCATTGCTAAACTATAAGTTCCTATGGCTAATGCAGCAACCTTTGCTTCATTTTCCACACATAGGATTACTTATATTTGTTTAGCTTTCTACTTCTGCTTGGTCCCTTCATAAATCTACATTTATGATAACCAAAGTCGGTATCCAATACCCAAGTAGAACCTTGACTTAAAGAAAAATTATTTCAATCATGAACAAAAAGCGTATTGTAAAGAAACTTCACTAAGCTTCTTTGGTTAGCCTACCGCAAGATGCTTCTTGCAGCTTTTTTTTTCCGGTGTCCGGGCTTATTGCGGTGGAAGCAAACTCCTTTGCTATCCGTATCGCTTTTGTTCTTATTATCCTTTGTTTACGCCTTTCTATTTACCTTCTTTGAATCGTTCTTCTTTCGGAAGATCCTTTGGCCCTACCAAGAAGACTTGATCTTTCTTGGTTGGAAAGTGACTCTCATCATTTTCAATATGTTAAGCAAATCGCCAAAGGTCGATATCTAGCTTGTTTACATGAAAATTCACAACAATTGTGAAAGGAGTCCGGAGTGAGTGCAAGATCAAATCTTGGCTCAACTCTCCATCCATGACAAAACTCGTTGTCTAATTGATCAATCAAATTGATAATGTTAAGGACTTTTATCTGCATCTTTGTAGTGTCACTTCCGGTCATTCTAGATCGGAAGAGCTCCTTAGATATCTCGATATCTATCTCGTCCTACTTTCCTCACCATCAACTACTTGACGTGCGGGGAAGTATAGTAGAAGTATCCATAGTTTCAGTCGACGTCAAGCTTGTTACTCATGGATACGAGCATGATGCATTGAGCCAATCGTGCATCATCTTGCCACTTTCTAAAAGTAGCAATCTCTTCCTCGAGGCATTATGCTCGCAACCATTGCGAGGATAGGCGTATTATGACATAAGATAGCTTTTCAAATTATGAGAACTATTCTCAAATTCCTTAACCAATCCATTTAATTTGGTCTCGATTAATTTAGCATCTAATATGCTTCACAAAGTGATAGTAATTTTAGACATTGTAAAATTCTGTAAATGAATTTGTAATTAACAACATTTTAACATACATTCTATTATTAATTACCAAAATAAATTAGGACTTGTTTTAAATTGGTATCTCCCACTATTTTCTTCAAACTATATTACCCTCACTTATATAGTTCTAGCAAAATCTAATTAAAGATTTGCTAGTGAGAATAAGGATCTCATTTCAAATGTATATAGCCTTGTGGTGACACAACAACAAACTATATATAAATAAATAGGTAGACAACTTTTGTCAATTACATCAACTATGCAACTCCTTGTATTTTGCCTCTTAGATTATTTTGATCAAGTGGTGGCACATCAGAATCAAAATTATCCAAGTTAAATCCAACCTAGCACTCCATATATTCAAAAAGAAAAATATCATCCTTGTGGTGACACAACAAAATAATATTGTTCAATTTTCTTTATAAGCATCAAATGTGATAAATTAACATCTTAAATACTTAATACTTGCCTTGTGGTGACACAACAAACTCATATTAAATATTTAATACTCTATTAATTTTATCATGCTAGAAGGCTGACGCTCGATATTCCAAATATCTTTGAACGCTTAGGACTTAATATAAAAAATTGAGGGGTTTGTTATTAATTTGTCTCATCTTGTTTAAGCATGCGTGCATGCATATATATATAAAATACGTCAATATATTAATTAACATGCGAAGCATGTTTGCATAATATATAATATATATATAGTATAAGCATGCACATATAGAATACTATATTCTACGGGATTGATTATGGACTTTTATTCTAGTTTGGTTCACTAGAGCCACTAAGTGAACCAAAAGGTCAAACCCTAGAGTGCAAGAAATAATATTTAAATATAACTATTACATTTAAACCCGGGCTCCATTACAAACGGGTCTTCAAGCGCTCCTTGCTCCTTGATCTCCAATTTTTCAAAAAATTAATTCTAACTATTCCTATTACATAACTATTTTAAAATAAATAGAAACCTTGATCGTGATCGAGGGAAGTACATAGGAGGAGATAGAATTTACATTAAGAAAAAATTAGAGAAGGCGAGGTACGCAGACCCCATTTAATAAAACCCATACATTCATGCATCCAACTAAAATAAAATCCAATCACATTGGTTCGATAGTCCATAATCAATCCCATTTATTATCATACACATCACCATATGCATCAATAAATAACATTCATCTTATGAATAATAAACATTTAATATATATATTGATATCATTTAATGGGCAAATTTAGTTAGTATAAAATCTATTTTTGAATCAAAATAAACTCCTTTATTTTAAATCAAATTTAAATTAAAATAAAACTATTTTATTTTAATTTATCCAATTTTGAATAAAATAAACTATTTTATTTTAATCAAAATTTTAATCAAAATAAACTCCTTTATTTTAATTAATTATGGAATCCAATTCCATATATATATATATATATATATATATATAAATTAATTAAAATAAACTCTTTATTTTAATTAATTATGGAATCTAATTCCATGTAAAAAAAATCTTTATTAAAGGAAACACGAATATTCTTTCCTATTCACAAATAAACTCCTTTATTTTGAATAATATGAAATCTTATTTCATATCTAAATAAACTCTTTTATTTAAGGAAATTAGGATTCTCTTTCCTATTCACAAATAAACTCCTTTTATTTTGAATAATATGAAATCTTATTTCATATTTAAATAAACTCCTTTATTTAAGGAAACACGGATTTTCTTTCCTATTCACAAATAAACTCCTTTTATTTTGAATAATATGAAATCTTATTTCATATCTAAACAAACTCCTTTATTTAAGGAAAGATGGATTTACTTTCCTATTCACAAATAAACTCCTTTATTTTAAGGAAAAAATAGAATCCAATTTCAACTCCAATTAGTTAGCATGGAATCCAATTCCAACTCTAATTAGTTAGCATGAAATTTAATTTTAAAATTAAAATAACCTTTTTATTTTAAGATTAAAATAAACCATTTATTTTAAAATTAAAATAAACTTTTATTTTAATAATAAAATAATTAAGAATATTATATATTATTAATATATAATAACCGTCCCATTTTATAAATTAATATATATATATTATATAATCCGTATGATATATATATATATATATATATATAAGATCACCGTAATTACATATATATATATAATATAACATGATACCATTATTTTAAAATCTCCTGGACCACGGGTCATTCCTGTTAACTTTTAATGAATCCTGCTGAACTCTTATTCCATATCCGTTCCTGTTTCTTTTTCATGAAATCCCTTGCAGCGATTTCCGTGCCTCATGCATCTCATAATTCACGTTATTTTTTTTTTTTTTTATTTTTTTAATAAATTTTATATAATAAAATTATGCCCAATAAAATTGTTCTAAACACATATCAATATACATATCAAATAAAACAATTAATAATTCGCATAAAGATTTGGCTCTGATACCACTGTTAGGTTTGTAATATTCATCAACGCAATCTAATTGCAAAATTAAGCGGAAGCGTGTAAAATCAGAGTTTAAAATTTTTTAATTAAACCATAAACCCGGATCACCCTTTATGCATAATTATTAATTAAACGAAAAGATAAAGAATAAATCATACCCTTGAAGATCGAGCTTCCTCAGGTACAAGTTCACCTCCAAATCCTTTCGCGTTCAATCTTGAATCCACCGGGTTTGGTTCCTTCCTTTGATCAACGTTAGCCACCCAAATGTTTGGCCTCTAGAGGTGATCCACCAAGGAAGAAGAAAATTCAAGAAGAAGGGTGGTTGGCTAAACCCTAGTTTTTCTATCTCTATAGAAAAAGTGTACTCTCCCAACAATTGGAATTATGTCGTATTTTTAAAAAGTCAACAACCCCTTCCACCCATAATAAGACTCCTCTTATTAATAGATGTGGGCAACCCACCTTAACAATTAAGGAATTGGGTTTTATTTAATTAATTAAATTCTTTTAATTAATTAAGCTCCCTAATCTTATTAGGGATAATTAATTAAACTCCTTTAACTAATTTTCCTTCCTAATCCAATTAGGAATAAATGAGAGTACTTATATTAAATTAATTCCTAAACTCTTTTAGAAATTAAAATAATAATAATTGTAATAATATTAATAAGACTCCTCTTATTAATTTATATTTAATATTTCTAAAATATTAAATAATAAATATTAAGCTATTTAATTTATTCTATCACCATAGATTAAATTAAATATACTTAATATATTATTACGATTATGCCATTAACTTCTTAAATAATTATTCTTCCTTTTATGGTGTGACCCTTTAGGTTCTCCATATTAAACAGGTTGTGAATAAATCAATTAGAATAATTCTAATCTTATTTAAATAAATAAATTAAACAATTAATTTATTTAAATAAATAATATTTATTCTACAATAGGGATAAGCCTCCCTAGCGATCAACGACTTTCCGGATAATATAGATTTCAACATTAATCATTAAAGAACCTTTGAGTAAATAGTTAAAATAATTCAATCCTTCCACCATACTGATGTCCCAATTAAATATAAGACATGGAATTCTTCGTCAAGTCTTATTTTATTTAATTATATGTATTTCGATCCTTAAATGCACAACTCCAAATAATGCAAATTAGAAACTCCTTTCTAATTTCATTCGCCTTGCCAAGGACTCTTTGGGTTGTCATTTATCGAATCACATAGGACATTTCTCTTCTTTTATTAGAAGTGGTAGATTCTTTATTGATCATACATTATCTTCATGTACTACTTATTATACCCAAGCATACCCTTTGATATACCCTAAGGGTCTTAAGGAATAAGTCAAAGTATAACTCATCATACACAAGATACTATGATGATCTCAAGTCCAAGGATTACTTGTACTACTATCACTACAGAATTCCTATTGACAGCAAATAAAACTCCATTAGGTATTCCTTAGCGAGCCAACGTTCAAAGTGAACTTATTCTCTAATAAGCACCTACATACTTGCTTTAGTGTCTCCACACAAATGATCATGAGATCAATCATCCTCATCCAATGAGCAAGCAACGTATGTACCAATCTATCCGGATTCACTAATCCCCAATTTAGTAATCCAATGATTGGGAACTATTTTAGTTTTTAAGCTTTCTAAGAATTTAGATCTCATTAGAATGATCATCATCATTATTCTAAAAGCATTGCTTAAAACTATGGGTTTATCATATATTATAAAACAGCATCATGTAGATAATTAAAAGCCTTTAATAAATTAATACTTTTTATTAATAAATGAATAAGATTGTTACAAAGTATATGCTTTATCATCAAACATGATTGGCTTGTGTGCATACTACTTTCACTTATTCCCTTGAACGTCTTGCTCGTATGTACGTAGATGAGATTGTGAGATTGCATGGCATGCCAGTATCCATAGTTTCGGATCGTGACCCAATATTCACTTCAAGATTTTGGGTTAGCTTGTAAAAAGCTATGGGCACAGATTTACAATTTAGTTCGGCATACCATCCTCAAACAGACGGACAATCAGAGAGGACTATTCAAACTCTTGATGATCTATTAAGACTCTGTGTCCTAGACTTCAAAGGCAGTTGGGATAAGTATTTACCATTGGTGAAATTCTCCTACAACAACAGTTATCAGTCAAGTATAGGTGTGGCTCCATTTGAAGCATTGTATGGACGAAAGTGTCGCTGTCCAGTATGTTAGGATGAGGTAGGAGAAGCAACGTTGTTGGGACCAGAGTTGGTACGAATGACTATGGAGAAGATCCAAACGATTCGACAACATATACAAATGGCACAGGATCAACAAAAGAGTTATGCGGATCTTCATCGAAAGGACGTGGAATTTAGTATTGGGGATCATGTATTGTTGCGTGTGGCTCCATGGAAGGGAGTTACAAGATTCTGGAAGAGAGGAAAGCTCAATCCATGATTTATTGGTCCATTTTAAATTCTTGAACGAGTAGGAAATGTGGCCTATAAACTCGCGTTACCTCCAAGTATGTCTCGTGTTCATAATGTTTTTCATATATCTGTGCTACGTAAATATGTGAAAGACCCAAACCACATTATTGTGTTAGAACCGGACGAGATAGCCGAAGACTTAACGTAAGAAGAGGTACTTGTCAAGATCTTGGATATGAAGGAGCAGGTCCTACGCACGAAGGTCATACCACAAGTTAAAGTTTTGTGGGGAAACCATGCTATTGAGGAAATGACCTGGGAGTTGAAAACGAAAATGAAAGCGAGGTATCCTCATCTTTTCGAAACACTAGGTACGTTTATCAATTTCGAGGACGAAAATTCATAAGGAGGGGAGGTTGTAAGACCCCAAATTATTAATAAATGAAATTTAATTTCTTCTATTTATAATTTTGAAATAGTAAGGGTTGAATTGATTAATGTGGTTAGTTATGGGTAAAATGCGCATATATTTTAAAAAATAAGTAGGTGGTTATAAAATATTCATTATTGTCGGGGAATATTCGTTTGGTTGTGGAATATTCTTCTTTGCTTGGGAATATTCGTATTTACGTGTGATCTTTTATGGGCCCCATAACTAAAAAGCGATTGGATGAAGAAAACAACAAGCATAAGTTGTTTATAAATAACGACGTAGTGGTTACCGAATTAACAACTTGTTGGAATACCCGATTGGTTAAAACATAAGTAATCTGGCGTTGTTGCATAGTAGCACACGGTATTGCACCAATTATTGATTCTTACGTAAGAAGGCACTACTCAATAATTGTTACGGTGAGTTATTGTTCAAGTATTTTATTTTATTGATTCAATAATTGATGCGTTGATATTTTATATTCGTTGTTTCAATAATTATAACTACACAAGATTTTTTCATTATCGAAGCAATAATTCATATTATCTGAATAATATTATTAGAAAACATTATTGGCAATGTCTAGAAAGTTCTGTCTAAGGAGAGGTTTGGTCACCTAATTGCACGCTAGTAAGGAGAAATCCTTATTAGAAAGCCCCTCTTTCACGAGGGCGGCACGGTTGCCGATCTTATGATTCTGTAATATTATTTGTGAATAATTAATTATTGATTTATATGATAAGGAAAATATTGATTTTATGTGGTTATAGATGGAGAAAATTTTTAAAGTGACAAATGTTAAAAATTAATATTTTATCTTTTTTGATAAAATAATATTTTATTATATTATATAATAATGATGATATTTTTTACAATGAATGTGGGATATATGAGTATATGAGGAGGAAGAGTATTTTTGTTGCAAAAGTTGTTTAAAACATGTTAAACATGTCTGTGGGCCCATTTCTTGACTAAAATTTGATTATAGACTGTAAAATCGTCCGTTTATGGATTTCGGTCAATTTCTGTTTGGAATTTGGAAAACCTTTCTTTTACAAAGTTGTAGAGAATTGAATTTCCTATAAAAAAGGCGCGAGATTCGAATTTTCTGATAAAAGGGCTATTTATTATGAATTATTGAAGTTCCGAAGTTCTGAAGTTCCGAAATAATTGATTTTTGAAAGTTTTAAATATTTTAATTTACAAAAACTTTTCTTTGTGATATAGGCTACTTGAGTGGCTGATCTTTAACTGAAATATTGGGCGTAGAAAATTTATATATATATATATATATATTATATTTTTTCTTTGGTGTTCTAAGCATTTTCCTATAAATAGGGTGCTTAGGTTAGACTTGAAAATCACACCAGAAACTACAGATTTCTCTCTCTATAATATCGAGCGTATTTTGTGAGTATTTTAGTACTTTGAGTATTGCTATGATTGCAAGTTCTTTCAAAGACTATATCCAAAGATTCAATCGGAAGTACTATTCTTTCCGAGGTAAGGATATTATTTTTTTTTAAAATGATATTATTTCTTCAATATCATTATGCCAAAATATTGGTTGGAACTTTTTATCAAATTTGGAACTTTTTCATGTCGGGGTTACTATTCATGAGTTACTATTCATGAGTACTATTCACGAAGCATGATAATTTTTTTTGTAAAATTTCTATCTTTTAGTGTCGGAGTTACTATTCACGTATACGGCACTATTCACGTATACGGCACTATTCACAGAAAAAATAAATTTTGTTTTTCGTTCAAAAATATCTATTATGGATACTAGCTTTGATTGTATCCATGTTTTGATCATTCTTGAATTTTACTCCACTATGATTATTTATGAGGTATTTTTGGACATGGAAATAGTCAAATACTGAATCCTTAATATTTATTCTTTTGTTTCTTTGGATTCGTTTTCTTTAAAATATTTTTCATCATCCTCATCCTAAATGTTGATATAATCGAATATCTTTGGCCTATAGTGCAAAGATGAATGATTTCGATGAATATCTTTGGCTGCCGTTGTGCAAAGATGAGCAGTGTTTAAAGGAACATGACCAGTCGATGAATATATTTGGCTCAGTAGTGCAAAGATGAATATTTGATTCAGATATATATTGATTGATGTTACAGGATAAAAGATAGACGATGAACTTTTATATTCATATATAGAAGATAGTAGATTTCATTCTCTACTTAACTCTTCTAATGAATCATTATTTCCGCTGCGAATATTGATTTAAAACTTGTTGTCTATTGTATTCTATTAGATTTTTCCCTGTTGAAGACTAACGATAATTTGTTCTGTATTATCTTAGTCATAATGTTCTTTACTGAGCTAGTTGAGCACACCCTTTTCCTTTTTGTTCCATTTTTCTTCTCAGGAGGCGAGAATGTAGTGAGTACTAGTCGGGGTATGGAATGATGGTTCTAGAAGTTATTTTAGTAGTCCTCACCATTTTTGTAAAATAATGTATCAATAATTGAAATGAGGACTTATTTGAGTGTGGATATTGTCTAGATGACAATATTTTTATTTAAACTCACAGTTTTTATGTTGTATTAATAAAGTTGTAGTTGTTTCTGTACCATGTATTTTGACAACTCAGAATGGGTGTTGTATACCTGTTTTGGGGGCGTCACACTTGCCTTGATCGTTGTTAACCAATAATAGATTAACAGCTTACAGTCATGTGCACTTCACGTGCCCTTTTGTTGCTTAAAAATCCTTGCTAGAATACTTGAAATCCAAAACTCTCAATTCTCTCTCAAAACTCTCTCAAACCTTTCTTTGTTTTCTTTTCTCTGTAACTTTTCTTTTTCCTTTCTTTTCTTAGTTATCAGTACAACCCAAATACATTATACGTAAACTAAAAATAAGACAACCCAATGCCCGCTTTTCAAACGTAAAAACTGACGTTATATTAAATAATGCTAATAAGTTATCTGTTACTAATATAACGTATAATTATATTTATATTTTGTTTAATTTAATTTATATTACTAATAAATAAAATTTAAAAATCCAAAAGCCATAGGGCTTTGTTTGGCAAAAGTATTTAAATTTAAAGACTTAATATATTTAAGCCTTGTTTGACAAAATAAATTAAAAATACTTTAATTTATTTTAATAACCACTTATAATATAGTTATTTGTCACACTTCTAATTAATTAAGTTTTCATACTTAATTTAATTAATTCTAATAACAATTTATTGCATAATATAGTAATTTATTTAATCATTATAAACTCTCTAACTTAATTATTAAATTAAATTAGATTACTATTTTAAAATAATTACTTTCCTTAACTCATTAATTATTTATTAAATAAATAAATAATCAAATCACATCAAATCAATTATACAAATACTTATTCAACGATAAACACAACCATTAAATATTTATATAATTCAATAAATATTTAAATATTATAATTAAAAATCTGGATTGTTAGAAGTACCTTAATCTATACCTCCATTTTTAATTTAGTCATGCAAGTATTATCAATCTTGCACCACCTCACCTAATAGTACATGCATGTGACTCAATAGTACACACATGTGAACAAATAGTTATAAGCATGTGAATTAATAGCAATTAATTGCTCATTTATCCGATTAATTACCCGATTGGTCAATATTGTTAGGTTTGTAATATTCAAGAACGCAATCAAATTGCAAATTAATGCGAAAGCGTGTAAAATAAGAGTTTAAAAAATTTTACAAACCATATACCCGGATCACCCTTTATGAACAATTATTAATTAAACGAAAAGGATAACTAATAGGAATCATACCCTTGAAGATCGAGCTTCCCCAGGTACAAGTTCACCTCCAATCCTTTTCGCGTTCAACTTGAATCCACCGGGTTTGGTTCCTTCCTTTGATCAACGTTAGCCACCCAAATGTTTGGCCTCTAGAGGTGATCCACCAAGGAAGAAAAAAATTCAAGAAGATGGGTATTTGGCTTAAACCCTAGTTTTCTATCTCTATAGAAAGGAACGTACTCTCCCAACTATTGGAATTATTACGTATGTTGTAAAAGTCAACAACCCCCTTAACAATTAAGGAATTGGGATTTATTTAATTAATTAAATTCTTTTAATTAATTAAGCTCCCTAATCTTATTAGGGATAATTAATTAAACTCCTTTAACTAATTTTCCTTCCTAATCCAATTAGGAATAAATGAGAGTACTTATATTAAATTAATTCCTAAACTCTTTTAGAAATTAAAATAATAATAATTGTAATAATATTAATAAGACTCCTCTTATTAATTTATATTTAATATTTCTAAAATATTAAATAATAATATTAAGCTATTTAATTTATTCTATCACCATAGATTAAATTAAATATACATAATATATTATTACGATTATGCCATTAACTTCTTAAATAATTATTCTTCCTTTTTATGGTGTTACCCTTTTAGGTTCTCCATATTAATCGGTTGTGAATAAATCAATTAGAACAATTCTAATCTTATTTAAATAAATAAATTAAACAATTAATTTATTTAAATAATATTTATTCTACAACAGGATAAGTTCTCCCTAAAGAATCAACGACTTTCCACATAATATAGATTTCAACATTAATCATTAAAGAACCTTTGAGTAAATAGTTACCGTATAATTCAATCCTTCCACCATACAATGTCCCAATTAAATATAAGACATGGAATTACTCGTCAAGTCTTATTTTATTTAATTATATGTATTTCGATCCTTAAATGCACAACTCCAAATAATGCAAATTAGAAACTCCTTTCTAATTTCATTACGCCGCCAAGGACTCTTTGGGTTGTCATTTATCGAATCACATAGGACATTTCTCTTCTTTTATTAGAAGTGGTAGATTCTTTATTGATCATACATTATCTCCACGTATACAACTTATTATACCCAAGCATACCCTTTGATATACCCTAAGGGTCTTAAGGAATAAGTCAAAGTATAACTCATCATACACAAGATACTATGATGATCTCAAGTCCAAGGATTACTTGTACTACTATCACTCTGAGAATTCTATGTGACAGCAAATAAAACTCCATTAGGTATTCCTTAGCGAGCCACGTTCAAATGAACTTATTCTCTAATAAGCACCTACATACTTGCTTTAGTGTCTCCACACAAATGATCATGAGATCAATCATCCTCATCCAATGAGCAAGCAACATATGTACCAATCTATCCGGATTCACTAATCCCCAATTTAGTAATCCAACGATTGGGAACTATTTTAGTTTTAAGCTTTCTAAGAATTTAGATCTCATTAAAATGATCATCATCATTATTCTAAAAGCATTGCTTAAAACTATGGGTTTATCACATATTATAAAACAGCATCATGTAGATAATTAAAAGCCTTTAATAAATTAATACTTTTTATTAATAAATGAATAAGATTGTTACAAAGTATATGCTTTATCATCAAACATGATTGGCTTGTGTGCATACTACTTTCAAATATAACCTCCAGACATCAATTATTATCGAAATAGATGTCGATTTCCACCAACAATAATAATCCCAACACAATGGAACTATCAATTTCATCTTTAATCAACATAAACTTATTCATCATTAATATTATAACTCACAATATTTAACAAGCAGATCATTCTTATGAAAAAGGGGACTTTCCGATAAGGATTTCTCCCTATTGGCGCGCAATTAGGTGACCAAACCTCTCCTTGATAGAACTTTCTAGACATTGTCAATATTGCAAATAATAATATGAATAACTTTGTCGTCTCAATTATTGATTTAACAATAAAAAATATTATGCAGATGATATTGTGACAATAATTGAATTAGTAAAATGAGAGATATTATGCAGTAATTACTGTAGCAATAATTGAGTATAACTGAGTGACTTCTCACGTAAGCATCAATAATCAATACCGTGTGCTACTATGCAAACACGCGTATTACTATACTTTTATCACCGATTATTTTATGACAACTTGCTTACTTTGAAAAAATTTCAAATATCACCCTTAACTTTAACCTTTTATCAATTTAACCATTTACTAACTAGAATACAATTATCAAAAAATTAAATACTTTTATTTCATAAAATTCGGGGACTTATACGCTACGTCAGTTAAAGGATTATGAGAAGGTCTATCCTACTCATGATCTAGAATTGGCATCTATAGTTTTGAATTAAAAATATGGAGATATTATTTATACGGGGAGAAGTGTGAGATATACACGGACTATAAGAGTCTGTAATATATCTTCACACATAATGAGTTGAATATGAGGTGGAGAAAGTGATTAGAATTAATAAAAGATTACGACTATCGTATCTTCTATCATTTAGGGAAGTTAAACGTAGTAGTCGACGCGTTAAGTAGAAATGGTAGGGAAAAGCTATCAATGTTAACGACTCAGAATGAGTTAATAACGGAGATGGTGAGAACGGAGTTAGAAGTTAAATTACGGAATGAAGCGGTAGAAATGTTATTCATAATGTAGACTCAATCCATGAAAATAGAACGAGTTAAGGGAGTACAACTAGGTAACAAGGAATGAGAGAAAATGAAGAAGAGTATGGAGAATGAAGAGAAGATTAAGTATCATCTTGTTTTGAAGGAGGAATTTGAGTTCCGTATAATTCCAAGTTAAAAGAAGAACTAATAAAAGATGCCCATAGTTCGAGGTGATTGATACATCCAGGTAGTACTGTGATGTATTAAGACCTTCAATAGAACTTTAGTTGGCCAAATATGAAGAGAGAGATAGCGTAATGTGTTAATAAGTGCTTAACTTCTAATTCATATTATTGATAGGAAGGAACAAGTCTTGAGAAATAAGATAATACCTTCGGTGAAGGTGATTTGAAGGAACCACAATGCCAAAGAAGCAACGTGGGAATTCGAGATTAAGATGAAGGAAAATTCTCCTCATTTGGGTATGAAATTTTAGCGAGATTCTGGGGACAGAATCCTTATAAGGGGGGAAGGATGTAACGCCCGAGAAAATCGGATTTTTATGCGAATTAAATTTTTATTTTGATTATTTGAATTAAATGAATTTAATTGTTAAATTAAGTGAGTAAGTTGTTTAAAGGTCGTTCTATGACCTAGAATGTGCGGATGTGGTAAGGATTCTGGCTATGTGCTAGGATTAATTGTTATGAATTTTCAAGATGAAAATGGAAGTTTTCTGAGAAGTTCCGTAAAAACACTATTCATCCATTTCTGCTTGAAAATTAAGTTTGAATTTCTGAAAAACGCGTAATGATAGATTACTAAGACGTAATGGAATATCCAATAATATTTCAGTTATGGCAAACGAAGTTTTTGCCTGCGGACTTAAAACCTAAGGGTTGGGAAAAGTGAGTTTCGAGAATTAAATGATTACGTATAATGATTAGGGTTATTATATGTGAGAAATACGAGTATGATACTAGTTATTATACGAGTATAGTACGAAGATTATTACGACGTATAATACGAATATCGTACAGATAGTATACAAAGAGAATACAAGAATTATACGAGTAGAATACGAATAGTCATTAATGGACTTTAGTTATTGGACTTTGTAAAATCCAATTGAACTTGGATTATGGCAAGCCCAAAGTTATGAAATTCAAGCCCAATAAGATATTAAGCTAGGCCCAATATGATTTATGCTAAGGCCCAAATTAAGAAACTAAACCGCGGGTCGAACCAATGGGTCACCGAATGGATAAAACCCATTGGGCAACCCATGGGGGGACCCACAAGGCATGTGGGCCGGCCACTTGGAGCCCAAGTAAAGCCATTACTTGGTGGCTAAGTTGTTAAGGAGGTGGGGAATAGTAAGGAGGTGCCCTAATGACCAAAATACCCTCTATTGGATTTTTCTATAAAAAAGAAGCTTGGCTAGTTCATTTGTTATTTTACAAACATTAGCCAACATATATTGAGAGAGAGAAAGAGCTAGAAACAAGTAATCAAGCTACCTTGAAGTAAAGCATAAGAGTTTTTAGCAAGAATGCGAAGAACGTGAAGGTAATAATACATAAACCCTAGTTTTTAATCCTTTTCTATTTCTTTTTTCGTAGAAAAGTATGAATTGGTGGAGCATATCTCTTCCAGAGTAATAAGGATGGCTATTAATGGATTAAAACATTGCTAAGCCATGAATAAGTAAGAATCATAAGCGTTTAGGAAATTTTACGCGAAGAAAGTCGATAAGCGTTTATTTTGTTGTTGATGGACAAATTGAAAACAATCATAGGGTATGTGCATAATGTTTGGTTAGGTTGTAGATGATGAATCAATGGAGTTTTTCCATTTGATTTGGTATAGAAAACTCGAGTAACGAAGTTATGGCGGAATTTACGAGATTAGGCATTAAACGTCGAAATCATAAAATTTCCGGATTACTAGTCAAAAGTCGCCGCTTAACTCAGAAACCTTGGTTTTCAATGGCATATCGTAGAATAACATATTTGAGAGTTGTGGAATCAAGAATCGTCGAAATCCATCTTAGAACAAAAAAACGAGCTATGAACGTTCACGAACGTTTTTCGTTTTTGTTATAATGAACTAATTAGTGAATTCTGAGGTAAAAGATTCAAAAGTGAAATATTTTCTAATAAAATCATAGAGAATGTGATTTTTGAGCTAATAGATTTTGAACGAGCCAATTCGGATGTAAAACGAATAAGTTATGAGCCCGGGAAATTCATTAAATAAGAAAACTGCAAAATTTTCTAATGCTTATATCCGTCTTGCAGCAGCGACCGGAGAGTAAAGGTTTTCAAGCGTGCAAATTGCCGGTAGGAGGTGAGATACTACAGAGTCACGCCAACTTGCCGAGAGTGTTATATAGAGGGAGGCAGTGGCCACAACACAAAGACTATGCAAGGCACATAGAAGAAGGCTTATGAACATGAAGAAAAAGGAAGTGAATGAAGGGTGAATTATATACTCAAAATGACCTAAAGTAACAACATTAAAGATTGTTTATAACCTTAAGTTAATGGCTGAAGGTCGTAGAAAAATTAATTGAACGTAAGTTATTAATAATGAAACGATAAACGATACTAAGCCATAAGGGCAAATAAATACTTGAAACGAGTTTGTTAATGAAATAAATTCGGTTAAGTTATATAAAGAAAAAGATAACTATTTGATGATGAATTAATTACTTAATTTACTTAAAATAGCATCTTCGATGATGACTATAATGCGGAGAATTACAACTAAAAGTTGTTAACAATTATGTGAACGTAAAATAATACGATAAACCGTAACCAATATTAACAAATCTAATGAGAAATTAGATTGAGTAGAAGGGTGAGATACGTTAGGAACCATACATGTTTTTTCATGACCTAATGTGGTATGTTATGTGGTTATATATTGTAGAGATTGTAAAGACCAAGAATTATTGAATATTTATTTGAAGACGCTTGAAGGCAAGTTTTCTTAACGCTTGTATAACCTTCGTGTTAGCCAAGTTTTCTGTGATTCATGTTACGAGATGCATGAATTGTTTTACAAAAGGGTCGATGCCAATTTTACCTCGGCTAGACTAAATTTTGAAGAGTTGAGTGATTTATTTACAAGTCTTTCATTATAGAATTGTTAACGCTATCCTACGCCAATTGTTTGGTACGGATTCAAAGTAAGCCTGAGTATGAATAAACAAATGTATTTTACATCAATTATTCGATGGGCACGTGAGATTGCCAAAACTTAAACATGAATACGTTTAACGGATGAATGTTGATCAACATAGAGTACTATAGGCTGATCAACTAGATGTGCTCGTAAGATATGCTGGACTTATGAACTTGGTGAAGGGTTGTCCTTTTTATAAATAGAAATCAAAGAGAATGTTCATGGTCTTTTGACCTACTCAAAATTTCTAAGTCATTATATGTACTTCGAAATTGCTTTATGAGACGAGAAATGTTATTCAATGTTTCATAGTACTTCATAACTACTTATTCAGTTATTGAAGAATAATCATATGATTCTCGATGTGGTATTTATATTATACATTGTTAGACTTGCTGAGCTAGTTATGCTCACTCCTTGCTTGAATTATATGATTGCAGCTAAGGCCAAACGAACGGAGGGTTCTAGTAAAGATAAAGGCAAAGCGAAGATGAATAATTAGTTTATCTTGTAATAGACTAGTATGTTTGTATGATTATATTATGGTAAGCAAAGAATGTATGGGTTAACAGAACCTGGGCAAGGATTTATTATTATTGTAATAAAAATGTAGATGATACACTCATTTTAATGTTGTTTCAATGGAATGAATGTATAATTAGTAGTACCGTGTAGCACCATCTGTCGGGTTGGAAGATACCCGAATTTGGGGGTGTCACAGAATATGTATGTTCGATGATGTATATATGATAAGTATGTGTGTAATGTAATATTCTCAACTTTTGTATAAGTTGTAGCACGAATTTTATGGTCACAAAGGGATAACGAATGTTTATGGCGATATATGATATATGATGTAAAACGCTACGAATTAGTTGAATGAATATGAATATATGTTGATTAAGGAAATAAGTTTTGTATTAAGATACATTAAACCAAGTTTTCAAAATACAATATTTTGAATACATGACTATTTGAGTTTGAAATTACGTGTGATATGTTAAACATATATGATAAGACATAGAATAAAGAATAATTTATGATTTTATTTAACCAGATAATGCCGCCAAGAAGACAAAATCGAAACCAAAGAGCAGAAGAATCTGTTAAAAATGCTGGAGGAGAACCAGACCCAATGTAGAACTTTACGAATATGGTAGCTCAAGTTATGCAGCATGAAATGCCAGCCGCGGGAAATCAGCCAGACAATTGATTGGCGAACTTTAAAGACTTCAAGGTAGTAGGACCGCCATAATTTAGAGGGACAACTGACCCTATAGAAGCCCAAACTTGGGTAAAGGAGATAGAAAAGGCGTTTATGATTGCTAGGGTGTGACACCCCCAAATCTGGGTACTTCAATTCCACGGGATTTGGTGTTCACTATACAAATATCATCTATCTATCTACCCATAATAAATTCAAACCATGCAATAGATAGAAATAAAATCTTCCCCTTAAGGGTTACAACATCCGAATAATAATACAATCCCAGGTTAAACTAACCTTAAACATCTGTGCGGAAATATAAACAATAAGTCTTAAACAACATCATTCACATAAGTCTAAACAGAAATACATCATCATATAATACAACAAGTCTTTATCACTTGCTAATCTTTCCCTTGCCTTTGCTAGTAGAAGGCTCGTCGCTTCTTTCGTTCTTAACTGCAATGTTATTATTACGCAAGAGTGAGCATGATTGCCCACCAATAAAATAATGAAATAACAATGTATAATAACATGCGAATGAATCAAAGATTTTTGAAATAAAAGCTCAACTTTTGAATCAAGAATGAATAACAAGAATCAAAAGATTTCTGAGGGTCATAAGACCTTGAACTATGTCCTAGGTTAACAAGGGTTATACTTGAAACCTTTAACGACTATAAGACTATGGACCTTTCTACTGTGCTTAGGGGATCAGCCCTTAGTACCATACACGCTGCAAAATATCTTAACGCTAACGCGCATAAGTAAATCCCTTTGCAGGGTTGTTCATCTCAGTTTGACATTCGAGTCCGCACCAAAGGAAGTTTGGTTTGGATAATTCAATAAGGGATCTGAAATTTAGAACGTTCATCAACTATGGACTAGTCGAATCAATGAGGTTCACTAGTCTAACAAGGTTCAACAATAATGATATTCAAATTGAATAATAATCTCAAGAAGTATACAATAGAACAAATATTGTATAACAATTTCATATTTTGAAAGGATAATAAATCTTTAATATAACAATTCGAACTTGAATAATAGTAATGAGGATTTACTCAAAGTAAATAATAAACTTGAACAATGATAACAAGTAGGGGTAAGAAACTTGCCTCGTGCGTAGATTATACGTTAATTAAACTCGTTCCTTGATTTAAATCCTACATATCATTTCCATTCACAACTATAGTTAATTATAATGTAACTCGTCATTATAAGTTCATTTTCTTTGTCTAACTTTGATTATGACTATACTTAGTCAATTTATCACATTCATTGCCATATAATTTACACTTCACAAATAACAAACTAATTATGTATTCAATAATTTAATCCACATGCAATTATGTTATTGATATGATAATAATCTGTTTTAACATCTTATTGTACTTCTAATATATTCTTATGTTCATTATATTAGATTAATATCACATTCATGGACTTAAACACTTTAAAATTTTAGTTTTGAACTTTCGGAGAGTGGTAAATGTATGGCAATTTGACGCATCTTGATTCTCGGCAAGAATATGCTGGCTTGTATTGCTGCACCGGGTCAATGGAGTACGTAGGCGTGGCTGCAGCTGGCAATACGACTCTTATGCTCATGGTAAAGATCATGCGGCTGGCGGGTACCTGCATACGAGAAATGGTAGTTCGCGAAAATCGCAGAACATGCCAATTTCTACCAATTTTTCTTATTTCTACACGAATTTAATCATACCCACATGTTAGAATTCGTATATAACTCAACATCTATAGAATGATTTTAACCCATTAAAACACATAATTACAGAATTAAAATATATAAATTTCACTGTTCTTTGTGTTCTTGAAGATTTTGAACAAAAACATAAAATTTTTAACACTACGGATTCGTTATAACACCGAATCAGTTCATTTAAGGTTTGGTCTCTTCGTAACAACATGCATAATCAAATAAGAGTGGGAATTTTATAAAAACATTTATGTTTGACATATTAAATTTACATATAAGGGCCATATGGCCATAACCCAAACTCTGTAATTTTGAAGCAATCATATACGGTGTAATATAATGAAACTGATGATAGGGAATCATACAATATATATATATATATATATATATATATATATATAACATGCTATACTACTCGAATTATTACATATATCCATATAACAACACAATTTCCCAATTATAGAGACTTTATAGGATGAATGAAAGCCATTTTTATAAAAACTTTAATACATAATTTAAAATTTGGGAAGGAAGGGATTACTCACAGCTTAGTGTAGATAGAAGAGATGAACTTTCTCAATTAATCAAACAACTAACAATTCTCTCAAATTCTTAATTCTCTCTCTCTCTTTGTGATTTCCTTATAGAACTTAGAAAATGAAGAGAATAAGAATACGTATAATAATAATAAGGAAGGAATCGACGTTACAGGTCGATTACCCGATCATGGGTAAATTCCCTCAACTCCCACTAAGGCTATGTTTGGCTATCATTTTAAAAGCTTATACCCCATTAATTTAATAAAATCTCTTATACTATAGTTAAATAATGTCACACTCCTTTATAAAATAAATCAATATCTTATTTAATTTACTTTAAATAAAATATAATAATTTCTCATAAATTCACATAATCACATAATTAGATTTCCTCTAGATTCTCCCAGTATTAGTACTGTTGTGATTCAGCACTCAGCACAGTACTTAGAGCAGAGTCTTCATCTGATGACCTTTGAGAGAGATCAGGCTCGATCTATGATGTTGACTGCTCTTGATGGGAGAGACGCAGCTCTATTAGAGAGAGACGAGGCATTAGCTCGCAGAGATATCGCTGTTGTTGAGCGGGATGAGGCTAGATCAGCCAGAGACGCAGTGATAGTTGAGCGGGATAGTGCTATATCTTCCCAGGATGTAGCCATCACAGATAGTACTGTCGTGAGGTCCCTTACAACTGGCATGATAGCAGAGATGAGCGCATATATTGATGATCATATGGTCACCATGTAGATGGTTGCAGATCTGTTGGGTCGTGTAGATATTCTCGTACAGGAGACCACAACTTCACCTCCTTCATCTGAGAAGGACGCCATGTTGGGCATGTTAGCTCGTATATACCTTGACTCGTAGATGAGCTTGTATTTACCTGCACAGACTAGCTTAGCCATTTTGTCCTGTACAATTTACATTGTATATATCAAACAGCATTATATATATGATAGGGAAATATATTTTTGGATCACTTCCCTTTTAGATATGCCTTGCTATTTGCTTGATATTTTTCCTACTGCTTTAGGGCTTGTGATCTTGATGTATTCTGAATTCCTCCTGGGTGGATGGACATGGAGTTGTCTCTGGATAGTTCAGAATGGATCATCGATCTGTATGTATCCCTACCATCTTTGGTGTCTTGGGACTGGTTTCTGTATAAAAATATAGAGAGGAGTTTGGCTTTCCTCTCTGAGGTTGACCGCACCACAAATGGTCGCCAGTACTTCTATTTAGGAGAAGCCTAGTTAATTCCACCGCTTATGGATTGGTGTTGCTCTTCAAGGTATGATCGCAACTTAGATGGTCGCCGAATCTCCTATTTGGGAGGAGTTCAGGTAATTCCATCCCTTTGGTCTGAAGCCGAATGAAATGTAGTGGATTGAAATTTTGATCCCAGTACTAACTGAAAAGGGTTTGTGTTTTGGTAGGGGGTGAGACCGCACCATGAATGGCTGCCTACGTACTCCTATTGAAGAGGAGATCAGGTCTGCGTAGTTCAAACCTGGTGTAAGAGGTTCAACGCTGTATATGGTAGAAATGGTGTAGGAATGTTTTTGGTTGTAGGTATGAGAAGTTTGATCCCGTGTATGGGTAGCCAAACTGCAAGTACGAGAGGTTCAATCCGCGGTGGGATGACCTAAGTCGTAGGAACGGAAAGGAGAGCCAGGCTCCTGGCTTGAAATGTATGTTTCCCTGAGGGGAAAAGTGTAGAAAAGTTTTATGTGGTAAAGGGTTAAAGAATCGGAATGACTGGCGATCTGATGGTTCCGCACCAGGGTGTTTGCGAATTACTTCAGACATAGTACCGTCTCACGACGTCTGAGTTGATGAGTTGTGGAAATTCATCGCCGTCCATTTCTTGTAATCTGAGAGCGCCTCCTGTCAATATTTCTTTGACAATAAACGGGCCTTCCAAGTTAGGAGCGAATTTCCCCTTTTAGATTGATCTTGGTTGTCAAGGATCTTCTTCAAAACCAAGTCATGTTGTTTAAACTGCCGTAGCTGGACTTTTTTGTTGTAGGATCTGGCGATCCTTTGTTGATATAACTGACCATGGAAGATAGCCGCGGTTCGCCTTTCGTCTATTAGAGACAATTGGTGATACCTGTCTTGTACCCATTGGTCTTCATCCAGCTGAGCATCTATGAACACTCTAAGGGATTCCATTTCAACTTCTATGGGGAGCACTGCTTCCATCCCATAGGTTAATGCATAGGGGGTTGCCCCAGTGGAAGTGCGCATTGAAGTTTTGTAGGCTAACAGAGTCAGAGGCAATAGGTCAGGCCAATCTTTGTGGTTGGCGGACATATTTTCCATAATCTTCTTGATGTTTTTGTTAGCTGCTTCAACAACACCATTCATCTTCGGACGATAGATGACAGAGTTAAGATGTTTGATGTGGAATTTACTGCATAATTCCTCCATCATTTTGTTGTTGAGGTTCTTGGAATTGTCTGACACAATCACCTCTGGTTGTCCATATCGACAAACGACATTATTTCTGATGAAAGTAATGATGACTTCTTTAGTAACTCTGGGGAAGGAGGCTGCTTCTTCCCACTTGGTAAAGTAGTCGATCATGGTGAAGATAAATCGATGACCATTACTGGCTTTAGGCTTAATGAGCCCGATAATGTCCATTCCCTACATTGAGAAGGGCCAACGTGAACTCATATTGTGGAGTTCTCGTGGAGGGGCGTGTATATCATTCCCATGAATCTTGAACTGATAGCATCTCTTGACGTGGTCATTGGAATCAGCTTTGAGAGATAGCCAATAATGTCCTGTCCTGAGGACTTTCTTGACAAGGAGGGGGCCACAGACTCCACCATAGATTTCATCCATAAGCCTTTGGGCTTGATCTTTGTCTAAACATCTGAGGAGGCCTAGTCCTGCATCTCTTTTGTAGAGCGCATCTCCACTCAGGTAGAATTTCATAGCAAGTCGATGGATCCGCCTTTTCTCAGTTGGGCTCGCTTCCGCGGGTGTAGATCCATCTCGTAGATATTCCTTGATATGCTGATACCAAGGATGTTGGATGGGAGGTAGTTCATCTGATACTTCTCCAACGTAATTCCCATAGGCCGGGGCCTTGTGCAGGGAAATTGTGATGCTTGGCAAGTGTTCCTTATCTAATATGCGAATCAAGGAGGCCAAAGTTGTTGACGCGTCCGTAAAGTCATTCCTATTATGAAGAATGTGTAGAAATGAGATTTCTTCGAACTCCAAAGCCATCTTCAAAACCTGTCGATGGTAAGGCAGCAAATGTAGTTCCTTGGTTTGATAGATTTCGGTGGATTGTCGATTACCAACTCAATCTCCAAAAAGACATTAACCGCTTGATGCCCATTAAACGGCAAGTTTTAGCCCCATGAGACGAGCCTTCATACTCGGTAGTATTGTTGGCCGACAAACCGTAATTTGGCAAGAACGAGATCTCGCTCCCCATTACAGATACTAGAATTGCTCCGGCTCGTAACCTTCCATATTAATGTACTCCATCAAAATACATCTTCCATGATTGGCGATATCATACCGATGGTGTGTTGCTTGCACTATCATTACTCCTTCGTCTTGGGAAATATGTTTCCACGGGTTTGAAATCCCCCGAAAGGTGCTGACGATTGATCCACGATTCCTTGACCTTTGATGGACTTTTTGAGTCACATATACGATGTCAAATTGTTGTAGGATCAACTGTCATCTGGACAACCGGCAATTTAACATGGGTTTGTTGAACACATATTTGAGAGGATCCACGCGGGATATGAGATGGGTTGTGTGACCGTGGAGGTAATGTTGTAATCTCATGGAAGCCCATGCTAAAGCACAACACATCTTTTCGATCAGAGTGTACTTGTGTTCAATGCTGCTGAACCTTTTGCTGATGTAATAGATAGCTCGTTCTTGGCCTCTATCATCCTTACGTCTCAAAGATGCAAATTTCATGGCATTGTCACTTATGGATAGGTACATGAACAGAGGAACATCATCCCTGGGTGGTACCAACACGGGAGCTTTGACTAGCTGTTTCTTGATTGTAAGGAAGGCATTATGGCACTCATCATTCCATTTCATGGAGGAGTTCTTCCTTAATAGCTTAAAGATTGGCTCACAGGTTGCTGTGAGTTGGGAGATAAACCTGCTAATGAAGTTGATTCTTCCCAAAAATCCCCGTATTTCCTTCTCCATCTGAGGAATGGGCATTTCAGTGATGGCTTGGATTTTGGCAGGATCCAACTCAATCCCTTTGTGGCTGACTAGAAATCCTAGCAACTTGCTCGATTTAACACCAAAGGCGATTTAGAATGGATTCAACTTCAAGTTGTATTTTACATGAACCTGTTGAACAACTTCCTAAGATGGTCTATATGGTCATCCTCCTTCCGGACTTGACAATGATGTCATCCACATAGATCTCGATCTCTTTGTGCATTAAGTCATGGAAAAGAGCCATCATAGCTTCTCACGATAGGTGGCTCCAAAGATTGATGAGGCCGAATGACAACCGTCTATAGCAAAAGGTTCCCCAAGGTGTGATGAAAGCAGTCTTCTCACGATCTTCCTCAGCAACCATGATCTGATGGTACCCCGCAAAGCAATTAGCAAAGGAGTACATGTCGTATTGCGTAGTATTATCAATGAGGATGTGGATAAATGGCACGGGAAAGCTATCTTTTAAGCAAGCTTTGTTCAAGTCCCGGTAATCCAAGTAAACTCCCACCTTCCCTCCAGGTTTAGGTATGGGCCCAATGTTGGATACCCACTCATGATATGTAGACACCGTGATGATGCCAGCTTGAAATTATTTCACAATTTCTTCTTTAACCTTTAAACTCCACTCAGGTTTCAATCGCCTGAGCTTTTGCTTGACTGGTTTAAATCCCTCTTTAATGGGAAGGCGATGAAGGACAATGGCAGTGGACAAACCCACCATGTCTTCATGAGACCATGCAAACACATCCTGGAATTGGGTTAGTAGTGTAACCATGTCATTCCGGTTGGTCTGGGGTAAGGCCTGAACCAATCTGGATTAACTTAGGGCTTTCTAAGATTCCGAGATTGAAAGAAGTGGTTTGATCAAGGTTGGGTTTAGGTTTGTCTTTAACCCATTCTTGAATTTCTGGAGGCACCTCAATGTCATCCTGTATATCCATCAAGGCTGAATTCATCTCTACATCAAAGGTACAATCCTTGTGGAGAAGAGGCACCGTTGTTATGTTTGTAATATTCATGAACGCGATCAAATTGCTCAAAGTAAGCGGAAACGTGTAAAAATCAGAGTTTAAAATTTTACAAACCATATACCCGGATCACCCTTTATGCACAATTATTAATTAAACGAAAAATTGAAGAACAAGAATCATACCCTTGAAGATCCGAAGCTTCCTCGGTACAAGTTCACCTCCAATTCTTTTCGCGTTCAACTTGAATCCACCGGGTTTGGTTCCTTCCTTTGATCAACGTTAGCCACCCAAGTGTTTGGCCTCTAGAGGTGATCCACCAAGGAAGAAGAAGGATTCAAGAAGATGGGTGGTTGGCTAAACCCTAGTTTTTCTATCTCTATAGAAAAGGAGCGTACTCTCCAACCATTGGAATTATATATCGTCTTGATATCTGATATAAGACTCCTCTTATAAAGATATCAAGTAACCCTATTAAAAAATAAGGTATTATTTAATTAAACCCTTTTAATTAAAGGGGCTCCCTAATCTTATTAGGGATAATTAATTAAACTCCTTTAACTAATTTTCCTTCCTAATCCAATTAAGAATAAATGAGAGTACTTATATTAAATTAATTCCTAAACTCTTTTACAAATTAAAATAATAATAATAATTGTAATAATATTAATAAGACTCCTCTTATTAATTTATATTTAATATTTCTAAAATATTAAATAATAAATATTAAGCTATTTAATTTATTCTATCACCATAGATTAAATTAAATATACATAACATATTATTACGATTATGCCATTAACTTCTTAAATAATTATTCTTCCTTTTATGGTGTGACCCTTTAGGTTCTCCACATTAAATCGGTTGTGAATAAATCAATTAGAACAATTCTAATCTTATTTAAATAAATAAATTAAACAATTAATTTATTTAAATAAATAATATTTATTCTACAATAGGATAAGCCTCCCCCTAGCGATCAACGACTTTTCAGATAATATAGATTTCAACATTAATCATAAAAGAACCTTTGAGTAAATAGTTACCGTACAATTCAATCCTTCCACCATACAATGTCCCAATTAAATATAAGACATGGAATTACTATCAAGTCTTATTTTATTTAATTATATGTATTTCGATCCTTAAATGCACAACACCAAATAATGCAAATTAGAAACTCCTTTCTAATTTCATTCTGCTTTGGCCAAGGACTACTGGGTTGTCATTTATCGAATCACATAGGACATTTCTCTTCTTTTTAATAGAAGTGGTAGATTCTTTATTGATCATACATTATCTCCATGTATAACTTATTATACCCAAGCATACCCTTTGATATACCCTAAGGGTCTTAAGGAATAAGTCAAAGTATAACTCATCATACACAAGATACTATGATGATCTCAAGTCCAAGGATCACTTGTACTACTACTATCACTACAAGAATTCCTATTAATGTGCAAGTAAAACTCCATTAGGTATTCCTTAGCGAGCCAACGTTCAAAGTGAACTTATTCTCTAATAAGCACTTACATACTTGCTTTAGTGTCTCCACACAAATGATCATGAGATCAATCATCCTCATCCAATGAGCAAGCAACGATGTACCAATCTATCCGGATTCACTAATCCCCAATTTAGTAATCCAATGATTGGGAACTATTTTAGTTTTAAGCTTTCTAAGAATTTAGATCTCATTAGAATGATCATCATCATTATTCTAAAAGCATTGCTTAAAACTATGGGTTTATCACATATTATAAAACAAAGATCATGAAGATAATTAAAAGCCTTTAATAAATTAATACTTTTTATTAATAAATGAATAAGATTGTTACAAAGTATATGCTTTATCATCAAACATGATTGGCTTGTGTGCACACTACTTTCAATCTCCCACTTGCACTAAAGCCAATCGTCATGGTATCTCATACTCTTCTTCTCTAAGTGACGATTATCCTGCTGTTGGATAAGCTTTAGTTAATGGATATGTAATGTTGTTCATGAGAGTCCACTATCTCTATAGTGATTTCCCATCTTTCAATGATTCTAATAATCAAATAAAAGTGCCACAACACATGTTTAGATCTAAGATGAGACTTAGAACTATTCCTAGTTTCAGAATGAACTTTTAATCCAAACAATCAACTTGCAGTTTCATTTATAGCTATATACTTTGTCTTTATCACTAAACCAAAGAACTCTTTCATTGTTTGGAACCTTTCCAATTCACTTCGCACTAATCGCTCAAGATAACGCTTTACCTTAAAGTGGATTTTTTCATCATCTTAGTCCGTCTCGAAAAACTTGAGTACTGTTAAGCCCTCTAGTTTTAATTTAGACCCACCATGAATATGATCACATCCTTAGTGCTTGGGTTAAGCACTTTAAGATGTTTTTCAACGACTCATAGTGAACTTCGCATAATATGACCGATCAACATCGTGTCTCGTGACATTTCATTGCATACATGATTGTCACCATCACGACCTCTCTTTTCGAGAGTCTGTGGGGACTATTAAGAGAGATACACTCCATAGCTCATCGACATGAGACATCTCTTGGAGTTTGCCATGCTAAACGACTTTAGCATCAAATGAATATACGTTCCTTGGGTTAAGTCGAGCATCCTCTTGTATCTATCTATATAGATTTTATCCCCAATTAAGATACTCTTCCCAAACCATTCATGGAGGAATGTTTAGACAACTTTATCATTACTGATTGTAGCATTAGTATGTCATTCCTTATCCGTAGTATATCAACATATAATATTAGGAATGTCATAGCGCTCCCACTGTCCCTTTTGTACACACTAGAACTCTTACCATGTCGTATGTAACTGGATCATCATCTTCTATGATGTGTACCTCATCATCATCATCTATGATGAATCCATACCTCCTAGGTATTTTCGGTACTATTCCAGATTTCTGATTGATTGTAATGCAGGTACAATAGTCTATCTATAGGTTCCTCTTATTTGACTTATAGTGTTTTGTGGTTCTTGAACTCTTCAAGATCTATTATTCTCCCACTAGCCCTTCAATAATAAACACCTTTATCTTAGAATGGCGTGTTTCGCAACAAACACCTTTTGCTAAGAAGGATTATAGAACATATACCCTAAACTTACTTTAGGATGTCCCACAAATTGTACTTTGTCAAATCTTGTCCCAAGCTTATCCTTTGAAACATTTTCACATAAGTTGGACAACCCCTTAACTTAACATACTTAAGATTAGAATCCTCCACATCCATAACTTTTATGGAGTCTTGAAATAGGATTTTGAGGTTACCTTTTCCGTAGATATACAGCCATTTCTAGGACATGACCCTAGAAGAATACTGGAATGTCGGTAAAATAATTATGGACCGTACCATGTCCAACAAGGTACAATTTTTCCTTTCAGATACATCAATCAATTATTACGTATCAGGAGGCGTCCATTATGAGAAAACCATTTGAGATGATCTAGAAACTTATTGCTCAAGTATTTATTCCTTGATCTAATCAAAGAATCTTAATACTTTGTCAATTTGTTTCACTTATGAATTCTTTGAACTTTTCAAATAATTCACACTTGTATTTCATTAAATACACACATTTAACTCTTTGAATGATCATCTCCTTTTCTTATACTAGTTTGTTCAATTTGTAAAATTATTTTCACGTAAGTTAAGTATACAAAATCCATTAAGTGATATTCCAGTCCTATACAAAACATTATTATTATAAATAGAACAACAATTGTTCTTAAATATAATACCAAAGATGTCATTGTCCAACAATAAAATGGAAATAATGTTTCCAACGAGAACTGGAATACAATAACAACTTATTGACTTAATAGACTTGCCCGTAGGCATTGCTAAACTATAAGTTTCTATGGCTAATGTAGCAACCTTTGTTCATTTCCCACACATAAGATTATTTATCTTTGTTTAGCTTTCTACTTCTTCTTGGTCCCTTCATAAATCTATATTTATGATAACCAAAGTCGATATCCAATATCCAAGTAGAACCTTGACTTAAAGAAAAATTTATTTTAAATCTTGAACAAAATTATATTTGTAACCGAAACTTCATTAAGCTTCTTTGGTTAGCCACTGCAATATACTTCTTGAAGTTTCTTTCCAGTGTCCAGGCTTATTGCAGTGGAAGCAAACTCCTTTGCTATCCATATCAGTTTTGTTCTTATTATCCTTTGTTTATGCCTTTCTATATACCTTCTTTGAATCGTTCTTCTTTTCAGAAGATCCTTTGGCCCCTACCAGTAAGACATGGTCTTTCTTGGTTGGAAAGTAACTCTCATCATTTTTCAACATGTTAAGCAAATCAACGAAGCTGATATCTAGCTTGTTTATATGAAAAATTCACAACAATTGTGAAAGGAGTCCGGGAGTGAGTGCAAGATCAAATCTTGGCTCAACTCTCCATCCATGACAAAACTAGTTGTGTCTAATTGATCAATCAAATTGATTATGTTAAGAACCTTTTGTCTATACTATAGTGCCATTGCCCATTCTAGATCGGAAGAGCTCCTTAGATATCGATATCTATCGCCCCTACTTTCCTCACCATCAACTACTTGATGTGCGGGAATATAATAGGAGCATCCATAGTTTCATCGCCGTGTTTCAAGCTCGTTACTCATGGATGTGAGCATGATACATTGAAATAATTTGTGCATCATCTTGCCACTTTCTAAAAGTAGCAATCTCTTCCTCAGAGGCATTTATCGCAACCATTGCGAGGGATAGGCGTATTAAGGACATAAGATAGCTTTTCAAACTATGAGAACTATTATCAAATTCCTTAACCAATCCGTTTAATTCGGCCCGTTAATTTAGCATCTAATATGCTTCGCAGTTGATAGTAATTTTAGACATTGTAAAATTCTGTAAATGAATTTGTAATTAACAACATTTTAACATACATTCTTTTATTAATTACCAAAATAAATTAGGTCTTGTTTTAAATTGGTATCTCCCACTATTTTCTTCAAACTATATTACCCTCACTTATATAGTTCGGCAAAATCTAATTAAAGATTTGCTAGTGAGAATTAGGATCCCATTTCAAATGTATATAGCCTTGTGGTGACACAACAAACTATATATAAATAAATAGGTAGACAACTTTTGTCAATTACATCAACTATGCAACTCCTTTTCTTTTGCCTCTTAGATTATTTTGATCAAGTGGTGGGACATCCGAATCAAAATTATCCAAGTTAAGTCCGACCTAGCACTCCATATATTCAAAAAAGAAAAATATCATCCTTGTGGTGACACAACAAAACAATATTGTTCAATTTTCTTTATAAGCATCAAATGTGATAAATTAACATCTTAAATACTTAATACTTGCCTTGTGGTGACACAACAAACTCATATTAAATATTTAATACTCTATTAATTTTATCATGCTAGAAGGCGACGTTTGATATTCCAAATATCTTTGAACGCTTAGGACTTAATATAAAAAATTGAGGGGTTTGTTATTAATTTGTCTCATCTTGTTTAGCAAGTGCATTATATATATATATATAAATACGCGTTATATTAATGAACATGCGAAGCATGTTTGCATAATAGATAATATATATAGTATAAGCATGCACATATAGAATACTATATTTTACCCGAATTGATTATGGACTTTTATTCTAGTTTGGTTCACTAGAGCCACCAAGTGAACCAAAAGGTCAAACCCTAGGGGTGCAAGAAATAATATTTAAATATAACTATTACATTTAAACCCGGGCTCCATTACAAACGGGTCTTCAAGCACTCCTTGCTCCTTGATCTCTAATTCTTCAAAATTAATTCTAAATATTCCTATTACAAAACTATTTAAAATAAATAGAAACCTTGATCGTGATCGAGGAAAGTACATAGGAGGAGATAGAATTTATATTAAGAAAAATTAGAGAAGACGAGGTACGCAGACCCCATTTAATAAAACCCATACATTCATGTATCCAACTGAAATAAAATCCAATCACATTGGTCAATAGTCCATAATCAATCCCATTTATTATCATACACATCACCATATGCATCAATAAATAACATTCATATCATGAATAATTAATATTCAATATATATATTGATATCATTTAATGGGCAAATTTAGTTAGTATAAAATCTAATTTTGAATCAAAATCCTTTATTTTAATCTAAATTTAAATCAAAATAAAACTATTTTATTTTAATTTATCCAATTTTGAATAAAATAAACTATTTTATTTTAATCAAAATCTTTAATCAAAATAAACTCATTTATTTTAATAAATCATGGAATCAATTCCATGCAAAAAAAAAATAAATAACTCCTTTATAAAAGGAAACACAGATTCTCTTTCATATTCACAAATAAACACTTTTATTTTGAATAATATGAAATCTTATTTCATATCTAAATAAACTGCTTTATTTAAGGAAATTAGGATTCTCTTTCTATTCACAAATAAACTCCTTTATTTTGAATAATATGAAATCTTATTTCATATCTAAATAAACTCCTTTATTTAAGGAAAAATAGAATCCAATTTCAACTCCAATTAGTTATCATGGAATCCAATTTCAACTCTAATTAGTTAGCGTGAAATTTAATTTTAAAATTAAAATAAACTTTATATTTTAATATTAAAATAAACTTTTTATTTTAAAATTAAAATAAATTATTTATTTTAATTATAAAATTATTAAAAATATATATATATATATATATATATATTTATTACGTTATATATAATATATATATATCACGGAAGAAACAAACTGTTGTTCCTTTGATTTCAAAGATTTCCGTTATTCATAAACATAATATATATATATAAAAATAAATAAGGTGAATCACCTTAATTTCATGAATCCTGTTACTCCTTTTAACATGTTATAACAAGTATACCATGTGAACCCTGTTACTCCTTTATGATGGAGTAGGCCACGTGAATATCCAGCATCACTTTGATTACTTCTTCTCAAAATAAAAAAACGTGATCCTCGATATAACAGATTTTCGATAACAAAAGAATTCGGCTCCTCTTTTTTTTTTTTAATAAATTTTATACAAAAAAATTGTGCCCAATTAAATTGTTCTAAACACATATCAATATACATATCAAATTAAAATAATTCGCATAAATGTTTGGCTCTGATACCACTGTTAGGTTTGTAATATTCATGAACGCAATCAAATTGCTCAAAGTAAGCGGAAACGTGTAAAAATTAGAGTTTAAAATTTTACAAACCATATACCCGGATCACCCTTTATGCACAATTATTAATTAAACGAAAAATTGAAGAACAAGAATCATACCCTTGAAGATCCGAGCTTCCTCGATACAAGTTCACCTCTAATTTTTTTTCGCTCAACTTGAATCCACCGGGTTTGGTTCCTTCCTTCGATCAACGTTAGCCACCCAAGTGTTTGGCCTCAGAGATGATCCACCAAGGAAGAAGAAGGATTCAAGAAGATGGGTGGTGGCTAAACCCTAGTTTTTCTATCTCTATAGAAAAAGGAGCGTACTCTCCAACCATATCGAATTATATATCGCTCTTGATATATCGATATAAGACTCCTCTTAAAAAGAAATCAAGTAACCCTTTTTAATTAAAAGGCTCCCTAATCTTATTAGGGATAATTAATTAAACTCCTTTAACTAATTTTCCTTCCTAATCCAATTAGGAATAAATGAGAGTACTTATATTAAATTAATTCCTAAACTCTTTTACAAATTAAAATAATAATAATAATTGTAATAATATTAATAAGACTCATCTTATTAATTTATATTTAATATTTCTAAAATATTAAATAATAATATTAAGCTATTTAATTTATTCTATCACCATAGATTAAATTAAATATACATAACATATTATTACGATTATGCCATTAACTTCTTAAATAATTATTCTTCCTTTTATGGTGTGACCCTTTAGGTTCTCCATATTAACCAGGTTTTGAATAAATCAATTAGAACAATTCTAATCTTATTTAAATAAATAAATTAAACAATTAATTTATTTAAATAAATAATATTTATTCTACAATAGGGATAAGCCTCCCTAGCGATCATCAACGACTTTTCCGGATAATATAGATTTCAACATTAATCATAAAAGAACCTTTGAGTAAATAGTTACCGTGATAATTCAATCCTTCCACCATACAATGTCCCAATTAAATATAAGACATGGAATTCTTTATCAAGTCTTATTTTATTTAATTATATGTATTTCGATCCTTAAATGCACAACACCAAATAATGCAAATTAGAAACTCCTTTCTAATTTCATTCGCGCCGCCAAGGACTAGGGTTGTCATTTATCGAATCACATAGGACATTTCTCTTCTTTTAATAGAAGTGGTAGATTCTTATTGATCATACATTATCTCCATATACAACTTATTATACCCAAGCATACCCTTTGATATACCCTAAGGGTCTTAAGGAATAAGTCAAAGTATAACTCATCATACACAAGATACTATGATGATCTCAAGTCCAAGGATCACTTGTACTACTATCACTACAGAATTCCTGACGAAAGCAAGTAAAACTCCATTAGGTATTTCTTAGCGAGCCAACGCTCAAAGTGAACTTATTCTCTAATAAGCACCTACATACTTGCTTTAGTGTCTCCACATAAATGATCATGAGATCAATCATCCTCATCCAATGAAAGCAAGCAACGATGTACCAATCTATCCGGATTCACTAATCCCCAATTTAGTAATCCAATGATTGGGAACTATTTTAGTTTTAAGCTTTCTAAGAATTTAGATCTCATTAGAATGATCATCATCATTATTCTAAAAGCATTGCTTAAAACTATGGGTTTATCATATATTATAAAACAGCATCATGTAGATAATTAAAAGCCTTTAATAAATTAATACTTTTTATTAATAAATGAATAAGATTGTTACAAAGTATATGCTTTATCATCAAACATGATTGGCTTGTGTGCACACTACTTTCAACCGTATCAGCAAGTACAGGCACATCTAAACTCAGAGTCCTGAAACAAAATATGTTTTCACTTAGTATATATGAAATGTGTTGATCATACACAGAGTTAGCATATACTGGAAAAATAAACTACTAATGTTGTACAGAAAAGTAAGCAGTTATTATATCTACTGGGCAGAAAGAGTTTTGCCCGTTTTACCCTTGTCGACCAATGTAAGGAATACTGCTCCAATTGGTAAGGGTAAAGTCCAGGTGGACCGCAGTGATGGAGGGATTGTCATCATCCTCCCTATCCCGAATGATAACCATTACGTCTGGGCAATCATCGTCTGGGGTATATCTATTGGTATGCTCATCATGAACGATGATGCGTATGCCTAACATCATTCGGATGACGACTTGCTTGATTCTTCGTTCCTCTTCTTCCACTGCGGGATTTGGAACAAAGACTTCTTTCCCCTTCACCGGTACCGGCTTGGGAAATAACATAGCCGTTACATTAGCTGGAACCTTTACAGGAGGTTGTGCGAACTCAGAGCTTGAAGGCGAAGATAAACGCTGCATGGTTGAAGCTGAAGGAATCTGCTGATGCTTATGAAGATTCCTGTGACTAGAACTGGCAAAATAGCCTAGTCCAGCTGTTCCAGTTTGCTTGGTTGATCAAATAGGGTACTTGATACCCTGGCAATCTTTACCCAACCCTTGTTCCGGTTTATGACCCAATGACATTATTTCTTGAGTAGCCGACATTACCTCAGCAGAAATCTTGGGTTTGGGAAATGGCGTTCTAATAGCATGGTATTGGGTATTGCTTATTTCCAAAGTATGAAAACTGATCGATTCCACATCTGCATTGGTATTGATGAATGGCATGTCCCCGTGTTGAGGATACTCTGGTTCAGCGTTGACCGTGACCAGGCTATTATTGATAATGTATTTCAACTGTTGGTGAAGAGTGAAGGGGACTGCCCCAGCCATATGAATCCATGGTCGTCCCAAGAGCAGGTTGTATCCTGAGTCTATCTTGAGCACATGGAATGATACGCAGAATATATGAGGTCCAATTTTGATTGGCAGCTCAATTACTCCGACCGAATTACGGCGGGCTCCATCAAAAGCTTTGATGATAGTATGGCTACTCTGAATTCTGTTGAGATTGATATTCATCTTCACCAAGGTAGCGTATGGACAGATATTTAAAGAGGAACCTCCATCTATCAAGACTCCAGCTAGCATGTAACCGGAGGACAAGACCGCAATGTGCAACGGCTTACAATGATCGGTCCCTTCGGGCGATATGTCATCATCAGTGAAGGATATCACATTGTTGTTGAAAATATGTTCAACCATATGTTGGAATTTTTCTGTATCAACTGATGTCGGCAGATAGGTTTCTTCTAAAACCTTCAACAAGACCTTCCAGTGATTCTCGGAAGTTAAAACCAAGTCCAGAATTGATATTTGTTGTGGAGCTTCTTTTAAGCTTAAAACCACCGGGCTTCGTTATGACCCATAGATAGTGCGGAGGAATTTTTCAATTTTCTCCATGGGTATTTTCCCCTTTGATTTGGTGGTAGGCTTCATCACCCGTTGGAGAAGATACAGTGGATTTTCCTTCGACACTGTAGCAGTGGTATGTGAGGTGGATCCTTCACCTTCTCCAAAATTCCACGAAACTTTGCGCAAGCTAACAATAGGATATTGTGCTCTGCACGGCAAGTTGATTGGCTCGGGAGCGGCCACTTTCAAAGGATTGTTTCTTCCCTTTAATTGAATTGTTGGCATTGTGAGTGATTGATTAATCCCATCAGCTTCAGTGGATATGACTGCTACCACACTCTTCCACTTAGTAGGACCTGTATTCTCACTTGTACGTAACATAATATCGTCGTCTGCTAAGTGAAGGACACCACTGTCAATTAGATTTTGGATAAGGTAGCGGAGTGCCCAACATTCTTCTGTGCTGTGACCGCGAGATTGGGAGTGATATTGACATACTCCATCAGAGTTGTACCGCCCTGAACGAGGGTTGATTGGAGGTAAAAGAGAACTGATCCTTCCTTCATTGATTAACATATGAAGGATTTCCTCCATAGGTTGGCCCAAATTGGTGAATTCCCTTTTGTTAGCGAAATCCTGGCGGGCTTTGGCATTTGCTCTCTTTGTCACTTTGTCTTCCAGCATTTCATTTTTTGAAAGTGACGAAGGAATATTCATGACAAGAGGTAGGAGACTGGCATGCTCCTGGCTGATTAACTGACGTGTCACTTGATGCTGATAAGTCACCAGTTCCGCCAATTGCTCAATTTGCTTGAATAGAGCTTTCATCTTTCGTTCCATTGTGAACTGGAGCTTGGCATAATTCCATTTGTTATCACCGTCTTTGAGGGTTTGGGAGGATTCACAGTTGAAATTAGAATTCTGTCCATTACTCCAATTTATCATGTTAACCTCTTCTTCTTTGTGTTGAGGAAGAGGGTTATCTTGAACGTGAGGTTGATCTGGTTTGGTGACCACGATCTCCCCGTTGTCTATCAGGTCATGGATCTTGTGTTTCAAGGCCCAACAATCCTGATTATCATGTCCAGGTGCCCCGACATGATAAGCACATTTCTGAGCAGCATTGAAACCTCGTCCATTAGGGCTGGCCGGTGGAAGAAGATGCGTAATTTTCTTCTATGTTGTCAGAAGATTGAGAATGTTCTCGAGGGTATCCCCTAAGGGTGTAAACACTTGAGGGCGTTTGACTTCTACACCTTTTGGTATTGGAGGGTTCACAGACTATGCTTGAAAGGGAGTGTAGTTTTTCCTTTGAATAGGCATGTTTTGATTGCTTTTTTGCCCCTGTAGTATCAGGGAAACATCTTCCTCTTTCTTTTTATGGACCCTCCGGGGGTTGTTCCCATAATTTCTGGACTGGATGTAATCAGCAACAGCTTTGAGTGCAGCTAGGTCTTGAATCTTTCTAGACTTCAATCCCATCTCAGCCATCTCCCCATGTTTGACCATTTCAGAAAATGGTTTGCCGATGCCGGCTAAAACTCTCTCATATAACGAAGCTTCTTGTATGTCTATGAAAGTCATGACCATTTCTGATTCTGTCATGGAAGGACTTAACTTGGGCAGCCAGGCGTCTCCACCTTTGAGCATACTCTCTGAAAGACTCGTTAGACTGTTTCTTGATCTTGGTAATTTGATACCGATCAGGAGCCATCTGAGTTTGAAAGCTGTATTGAGTGAGGAAAGCATGTGCTAGCTCTTCCCAGCTATGGATCTTCGAATTGTCTAATCTTGTGCAGGTACCACGACCGAGCTTCTCCAGTTAGACTCTTCTGGAACAATTGCATTCTAAGCTTTTCGTCCTCTGCATAAGATCCAAGTTCTCCAATAAACACCTTTAAATGTGTGTAAGGATCTCCTAACCCGTCATATTTTTCAAAGTCAGGAGTTTTAAAATTTTTGGGATAATGAACACCAGGAAAAATGCAAAGATCAGCATATGAAACACTTCCGTGTGTTCCAATTCCTTTTATAACACGAAGGGTCTCTTCCATTTGAAGGACTTTCTTTTTGATGTCACTAGTGTCTGGATCTCCAGTGGAATGGGCAGCATCATGAGTTTTGTTGGTCGTATCCAACTGCAGTTCAGGTATTGTAATGACCTAGGTTCCCCCTTGTGTGGAGGATTCAGCATGTATGGGTATTTTTGGACCCTGATTAGACTGGTGTAATTCTTTGAGTAGAACAGCCAAATCTGTAATTTGTTTGCTTAATCCGTCGAATTCTTTGTGAGAAACTGGATTAAGGTCAGTCTAGTCAGATGACGACATGATTGACTGTAGGCATGTAGCCCTTTTGGACTTTGACCGGGTAGTAGGTCCGATTGGTTCCCTGTGAAAGACTTGCATAGTTTAGTCTTTAGGGAATGTGTATAATAACATGCTATGTGATGTGTCCATTTTAGGAATTTTATCCTGCAAAATGGATGTCAGCTGTTTGTAGCATGTTAATATGTAGGTGTACACATTTCTTCATATTTCTCATTACATGGAGATAGATATGGAATGTAATTACAAGTAATTAGAGCATGAAGAGACTTTCCTCCATTTTGGGTTTATCAGAGGCTGACTAACTGGAGAAAAAAGTGTGGAGGTTAATTGGTTACTTTGATATGACAGTTTGGTTACCTTGGTATGAAGATTTGGTTACCATCATCCAGGAAGCCCAGAATTTCTCTAGCAACATTCCAATTCCTTTCGCCAATTGAATAACGTCCAATCCGCTCTAACATCACAACAAAAAAGACCATAGTCTAGAAGTCCTGTTGCGTTCTTAGAACTTTTGGCTTGCAGCAAATTAAGTAAATGGGAATGGATGACAGACTTTTATCTCCATGTAGCAGTAGAACAAATAAAGATACAGTTGACTGATATTTTCCACATAGTCATCGTGAGTCTTACCAGTCATCGTGAGAGGGGACCATTTTAAAATATTAAAAACTCGTGTGCATCCAGTTGTGATATATATAATATGGACAGCAATGGCAATTAGTGGAAGATGGTGACGAGGCCAAAGTGTATCACTTCCCTCTCTCTCTCTCGAACTTAACTCACTCTATGTTGGTGTAGAATACGTTGAATGAAGAAGAAGGGTGATGACTAACTAATGCAGTTGTTATAGATGAGGAGAGAGAGAAGAAGCCCTAAATTAAGGAATCCTAATTGCATACTAATTCTCTAAATTAAGGAATCCTAATTGCACTAATATTGCAAATAAATATGAAAATGTATAAATTGTGTAAACATTTTATGAGTACACTATTGTTGTAATTATTTTCAAAAATATAATAAAATATGTAATTTATCCTTAAATATATAGGGTTATGTAAACTAAATGTATTGGACTATGATATTTATATGCCCAAGCAATTATTTAGAAAGCTCAAATGAATTAATTGGATAGCCCAAGCTTGACCCAACTTGGTAAGGACTTTTTGGTCATTTGTTTAAGCTAATTTAGCAATTAAAAGAAAAGAAAAGAAAAATTTATGAATTGCAAGGGGGGATGTCTGGATCTCCAAGGGGGGATTTGGCATGTGGTTTATTTGATTTTCCAAGGTGACTCACCACCCTACATTGCCTAGCCTTTGAGATTTTATTTGATTTGTTAGATTTTGCTAAGATGTCAAGCAACAAGAGAGAGAATATGGGAGATTGTAGGGAGATACTTCATATATGTATATGTTGTAACTATATATTATAATTCTATAAATACCTCCCTATTCATTCCACATTAAACTTTTACTTCATTCCCAAAAGCTAAGAAAATAAAATAGAAAGAGAGAATATATTAGAGAGAGAGAGAGAGAGAGAGAGAGAGAGAGAGAGAGAGGGTGAGGGGCTGTTGCTGCCGTGGGAATAAGAGAGGAGGAAGAGAAGATTTTCCTTGCCATCTAGGATCATGAAGGAGAAGAAGAAAGCCATAAGAATAAGGTATAAAATTCAAACCATAATAAGTTAGTTTATGTAATTTATTTTGGTTGGTTGTGATGAAATAATGAAGTTATATTTCTTGAACTCTAAAACAATAGATTTACATGTTTAATAGTGTTTTATGTTAAGATTCAACCATTTTGGGTGTTGAGAGTTTGAACAAAGAAAGAAAACAAAAGAAAAGAACAAATAGTGGACTGAAGAACCAAAAATGAAAATTCGGGAATAGTTAGATGTTCCAAAAACTTCTGGGCTTTTGGTATGTTATAGTACACTGAATAAGCTTTTCATAGACTCTGAAATGGACTAATTCTGACTTTGTAGCAAGAAGTTATGACATTTCAAAGTAGTAGAGTCGAAAATGTCCAAGAAATGAGGTGCAGTCTCCTTGCACGGAATTTCTGGCCTGATATGTTCAGAATATGGAAAAACATCAGAAAGGAAGAGTTGTAGTCCCAGAAGTTAGCTTCGTGTGGGCTCAAGAATCACCTAAAAATGTTTTAAAACGAAACAGTTATGACTGTTTTAGTTCAAGAGGGTCAAGCTGGAAAACATTTGAAAAAAGTTACGAGTGGATATTTTTGGAGCCTGTTTTAGGCTGCTTATGAGGTCCGAAATTAGTGGATTATATTTTTTAAAAATACTTTGGTATGCCATGTATAACAAATCTAAAAATCAGATTAATCAGAGTTACGAGTAATACGTATGAAAATCGCAAATTAGTCAAGCTACGCTTATCTTAACTATACCGGGCAAAGACAAACAAGCAGCAAAGACCAAGGATAAGCGCACCAGTAACTTGTCAGTGCCACTATGCTCTTGTCTTGAAAGTGCCGCTCTTTCGGGTTTTGACATGTTGTTTTTGATGGGTTCCGTGATTGGTTTTTGTGGTGTGAAATTTTTCTAAAATACTATAACATGAGGTCTATAACATGCACAAAATTTCACAGTTATATGACTAATGATTTGAGAATTTAAAATGAGCAAAGGAGCATGTCAAAACTTAAAAACGAGCGAACGCTGAGCGTCGGCGCGTCGAGCGACTTTGATGTTCGATGTTCCGAATCGTGTTCCGACGAAATAATAAGTCATAATAAATCTAATAAAGTCCTACGGGACGAGATTTGACTATAAATGATATTTTACGCCAAGAAACTTCATTTCAGGCATAAATAAAGTAATAAAAATTTGTAATAAATATAAATTACATATTTAAGTGAAATAAAAACTATAATTGCCTATAAAATTATTTTGTGGTGCAACGAAGAACGTAATGCCTTTGAAAAATTATATTAATCATAAAAATGAGATTTTTGAGCTGAGAATATTGTAACAGAACACACACACACACACACACACACATATATATATACATATATATGTGTGTGTGTGAGTGTGTGTGTGTGTGTATGTGTGTGTGTGTGTGCATGCGCGCTAAATAAGATGAGACAAATTAATAATAAACCCCTTAAATAAATTATATTAAGTCCTAAGCGTTCAAAGATATTTGGAATATCGAACGTCGCCTTCTAGCATGATAAAAAATAATAGAGTATTAATAAATTACTATAAGTTTGGTGTGTCACCACAAGACTTATCTTAATTTTTTGAGATGTTATTTTTATCACATTTGATGCTTATAAAGAAATTGAACGATGTTGTTTTATTGTATCACCATAAGGACAATGTTTTTCTTTTTGAATATATGGAAGTGCTAGGTTGGACTTAACTTGGATAATTTTGATTCGAATGTGTCACCATTTGATCAAAATAATCTAAGAGACAAAATATAAGGAGTTGCATGATGATGTAATTGACAAGAGTTATCTACCTATTTATTTATATATAGTTTGTTGTTTCACCACAAGGCTATATACATTTGAAATGTGATCCTTATTCTCACTAGCAACTCTTTAATTAGATTTTTGCCGAACTATATAAGTGATGGTAATAGTTTGAAGAAAATAGTAGGAGATACCAATTTAAAACAAAACCTAATTTATCTTGGTAATTAAATAATTAATAAAAGAATGTATGCTAAAATGATGTTAATTAAATTCATCTACTAAATTTTATAACGTTTAAATTACCATCATTGCGAAACATATTAGATGCTAATTATAACCAGACCGAATTAAAAGGATTGGTTAAGGAATTTGAGAATAGTTCTCAAGACTGAAAAGCTATCTTATGTCCTTAATACGCCTATCCCTGCAATGATTACAGACAATGCCTCTGAAGAAAACATTGTTACTTTTAGAAAGTAGCAAGATGATGCACATTTGGCTTAATGTATTATGCTTGCATCCATGAGTAACAAGCTTCAGCGTCAGCATGAGACTAAGGATGCTCTCACTATATTCCTACACATGAAGTAGTTGATGGTGAGGAAAGTAGGACTGATAGATATTAGATAACGAAGAAGCTCTTCCGATCTAGAATTACCGATGACACTACAGTATAGACACAAGTCCTTAACATGATAAATTTGATTAAACAATTAGGACAGCATGTTTTGTCATGGTTGGGGAGTTGTTTAAAGATTTGATCTTGCACTCACTCCCGGACTCCTTCTCACAATTATTGTGAATTTTTCATATGAACAAGCTAGATATCAGTGTCGCTGATTTGCTTAACATGTTGAAAAATTTTGAGAGTAAATTTCCAACCAAGAAAAACCAAGTCTTACGGGTAGTGGCCAAAGGATCTTCTGAAAAGAAGAATAATTCAAAGAAGGTAAATAGAAAGACAAAAATAAAGGATAATAAGAACAAGAATAGATACGAATAGCAAAGGAGTTTGCTTCTAACTGCAATAAGCCTGGATAGTGGAAATAAACTGCGAGAAGCATCTTGCAGAGGCCAACCAGAAGAAGATTAGTGAAGTTTCGATTATAGATACTAGTTTGCTCATGATCAAAATAAACTTTTCTGTAAGTTAAGGTTCTACTTGGGTATTGGATACCGGTTGTGGTTCTCATAAATACAAATTTATGTAGGGATCAAGCAGAAATAGAAAGCTAAACAAAGGATAAGTAATCCTATATATGGGAAATGAAGCAAAGGTTGTTGCATTAGCCATAAGAACTTATTGTTTAGCACTGCCTACATGCAAGTCTATTAAGTCAATAAGTTGTTATTGTATTCCAGTTCTCGTTAAAAATATTATTTCTATTTTGTTGTTCGACAATAAAATTTTTGGTATTATATTTAAAAACAGTTGTTGTTCTATTTATAATAATAATATTTTGTATAGAACTAGAATATTACTTAATGGACTTTGTGTACTTGACTTACATGAAAATTATTTTATAAATTGAACAAACTAGTATATGAAAAGGAGATGAACATTCAATGAGTTGAATATTTGTATTTGATGAAATACAAGTCTGAATCATTTGAAAGGTTTAAATAATTCAGAGGTGAAACTAATCAGCAAAGTATTAACATTCTTTGATTAGATCGAGGAAGAAATACTTGTGCAATAAGTTTCTATATCATCTCAAATGGTTTTCTCACAATGGACGTCTCCTGATACGCAATAATTGATTGATGTATCTGAAAGAAAAAATCGTACCTTGTTGGACATGATGCGGTCCATAATAATTTTTACCGACATTCCAGTATCCTTCTGGAGTAATACCCTAGAAATGGTTGCATATTTATGAAAAAGGTAACCTCAAAATATGCCCCAAGACTCTATAAGAGTTATGGACATGGAGGATTCCTAATCTTAAGTATTTTAAGATAAGGGGTTGTCCAGCTTATATGAAAAGGTTTCAAAGGATAATCATGGAACAAGATTTGACAAGTGCATATTTGTGGAACATCCTAATGTAAGTTTAGGGTATATATGTTATATAATCCTACTGAGCAAAAGTTGTTTATTGCGAAACACGCTGCCTTCAAAAATAAAGGTGTTTATCATTGAAGGGGCTAGTGGGAGGATAATAGATCTTGAAAGAGTTTAAGAACCACAAAGCACTATAAGTCAAAAAGAAGAACCTATAGATAGACCTATTGTACGACAATCGAATCGTAAATCTAAAATAGTACCGAAGATACTTGGGAGGTATGGATTCATCATAGATGACAATGAGGTATATATCAAAGAAGATAATGATCCAGTTAAACATGATGAGGTAAGAGTTATAGACACTCAAAGAAATGGCAAAAGGCCATAAATCAATGATGAATCTTTGAAGCAAATGGCAAGGTAGAGACCTATAAGACCAGACTAGTTTGAAAAGGTTTTAAATAAAGTCAAAGAGTTCACTGTGATAAAACCTCAATACCGGTAGTAATACTTGAGTCCATTTGGATTTTACTTGCGATTGCAGTTTATTATTACTAAATCTTGCAAATGGACGTGGATATGCCCTTCCTCAAATATAAATTATTGGAGGAAAATGTATGTATGATACAGTTAGATGGGTTTGTTTCAATGGTTGAAGCAAATTATGTATATTAGCTAAAACAATCCATTTTATGGATTGAAGCAAACTTCTCAAAAATAAAACATTCATTTTGATGAGATAATCAAAAGAGTTTGATTTTAACAAAAATGAAAATGAACCTAGTGTGTACAAAAGGGTCAGTGGGAGCGCCGTGACATTTCTAGTATTATATGTTGATATACTATGGATAAGGAATGTCATACCAATGCTACAATCAATAAAGATAAGTTGTCTAAATATTCCTCTATGAATGATTTGGGAAGAGTATCTTAATTGAGGATATAAGTATATATAGATAAATTTAAAAAGGATGCTCGGCTTAACCCAAGGAACGTATATTCATTTGATGCTAAAGCCATTTAGCATTGAAAACTCCAAGAGATGTCTCATGATAATGAGTCATAGAGTGTATCTCTCTTAATAGTCCCCCATAGACTACTGAAAAGAGAGATCACATGAGTAAGTATCATGTATGCAATGAAATATATAAGACTTGATGTTGATCGGTCATATTCTGGAGAAGATCACTGTAAGACAGTGAAAACCTCAGATTCGGTGCTCACGGTACAACATCCACATCTCATCTAACTACACATTCATTATAAATTACATTGACTTAATAAAAACATAACATTATCCTAGGTTTACTAACCTTAACTTAACTTACATACCCTTAGATACTCAAAAGGTTTACATAATTAATTTACATAAGGTAATATAACAATTAAAAGTTCACATTAAACTACTCTTGAGCTTTGCCTTTACCTTTGTCTTTCTTCGAACATTTGGGCTTAACTGAAATAATGTCATGATATAGCAAGGGTGAGCTACTAATTTGCTCAGCAAGTTTAAATACAAGAACGATATGTCATGATTAGAAGAGTTTAACTCTTTAGAACTTCAACAATATTCAAAAGATTGTGAAGCAGCTGAAACAATGAATCATATCCAAATCAAGGATTTTCTTAAATTTCATGCTGAATAACATATCAAGAATGAAAGAGTTAAGTTCTTTCGAGGGTTCAACTATATTCAATTGATTCTGAAGAATTAGCAATACTGCAACAATATTCAATAAATAGGAATATTCCCAGATTTTATACTGAGTGATCACAAATGGATCGTAAACTGCTAGATGAATTATCAGTTAATTAATATTGACTTAGCTCAAGAGTATAAGTTAACTGTAAAGATTAAATCATACTCTTTTGCATGTACGTGAAGTGATTAGCCGCATTGTACCCGTGATTATGCATAATACTCAAATATAGCGCGTGGGTCGTTTTCTGACAATAAAGTTCCCCTTGTTTTTTTTATAAGGGTTGTTCATCTCAGTCTTACATCATGAGTCTGTACCACAATAATATAGTTGGGATTGAATTCAAAGAAATGCTAAAAATTTCAACATATAATATCAATATTGATCTAGCTGAAATAAATGGCATAAATCTTTAATAATAACTTAGTTCAATTAATAGAACAATTTATGATTTAACAAATATTAGTCTAGTCAAAACAAATGGCATCGATCTCCAATAACAAATCAGTTCACAAATAATATAACGCTTCATCAATTATTAGTCTAGCCGAAACAAATGACATCAACGTGGTACTTAAACAATTCAGGTATAATCGAATTTTAAAGATACATTGAACACTTATACAAATATAAAATATTCGTATAAGTTCTAGGACTTAATGAACATTGAGCAAATGTAGAATTTTTAACAACGTGAAATAATTGTAAGAACAAAGTGAAATGAACATATGAACTTGCACACAATAATCAATTGTACAAGGTTAGACAATCAAAGAAATTAAGGAACTCGCATAACATAAAGTCTATAAAAGAGAAATAAATTTGCACAAGGTAATAATTTGTACATGATAATATATAAGAAAGTTCAAGAAACTTGTACTAGGTGCGAATATCAATAATCATAGATGTGGAATAATTGTCAATAATAAATCCACTAGCATGCTTGAAACATAATAACTCGAGTTTGAGTTAAGAAACTTGCCTCGGTTGATTACTACTGCTACACAATTTAATATAACTTCTTATAAAAGACCTATCATTAATAAGATCGATCTCTCAATTAGCATCACATATCTTACTCATAATACCATTATTCCATAATATTTTATCTAACATGTAATCACATAATCAAACATTTGATACTACCATAAATCATTAATAATATTATTATCCTTTGATAATATTCTATCACATAACCATCATCTTAAAATCATATTTAATATCAAATCACTTCTTAACATTATTAATCACTTAATAATATTCTATTCCCTTTTCAATATTATTAAACACTTAATAATATCTTATTCATTGACAAGTATTATTAATCATTTAATAACATCTTACTCACCTCATAATATTATTAATCATTTAATAATATTTTATTCACTTACTTAATATTATTAATCACTTAATAACATTTTATCCTTAATTAATATCATTAATCATTTAATAATATTTTAATCCTTCACTAATATTATTAATCATTTAGTAATATTTTTATTTTTATTTAATTTAATATTATTAATCATTGAATAATATTTTAAATCATCTATATAATAAAACAGAACCTATTTTGAATTCTTCAATGGACAAAGCACAAGGACAGCAGTTCAGATTTCATTTCAATTCTTCCAACTTAATCTAAAGGCTCACATTTCATCTCACACTAAAAAATTCCGCTCAAATCAAATTCACCCCTAAAAATTTCCGCCCAGATCAAATAACAATAATAATAACAATAATGATAATAATAATAATAATAATAATAATAATAATAATAAAGATAATAATAATTATAATTATAATAATAATAATTATGAAAAAATAATAATAATAATAATAATAATAATAATAATAATTAAAATAATAGTAAAAAATAATAATAATAATATCAAAAATAATTATAATAATAATAATAATAATTATTATTATTATTATTATAATAATAGTACTAATAATAAAAATAATTATTATTTTTATAATAGTACTAAAAATAAAAATAATAATAATAATAATAATAATACTAAAAGTAATAGTAATAGTAATAGTAATTATTATTATTATTAGTACAATTATAATTACTAATTATTATAATAATAGTAATAATTATAATAATAATAATAGTAATAGTAATAGTAGTAATAATAATATTAATAGTAATAGTAATTATAATACTAGTAACAGTAATAGTAATAATAATAATAATAATAATAATAATAATAATAATAATAATAATAATAATAATATACTACTACTAATAATAATAATAATAGTAATAATTATAATAATAATTATGATAATAGTAATAATAATAGTAATAATAATAACAACAATACTAACAATAATAATAAAAATAATGACAATAATAATAACAACAATAATTATAATTATATAATAATTATTATTATTATTATTATAATAGTAATAATAATTATAATAATAATATTACTATTATAACTATAATAGTAATATTAATAGTAATAATAATAATAGTAAGAATTTTAATAATAATTATGATAATAGTAATAATAATAACAACAATAATAATAAAATAATAATAATAATAATAATAATAATAATAACAACAACAACAACAACAAGAATAATAATAATAATAATAATAATAATAACAATAATAATAATAATAATAATAATAATAATAATAATAATAATAATAGCTTAATATAATTAATTAAGACTCTAAACTATAAGCGTATATTCCACTTCGATGATCCACCTTTCAATTTTTTAATCGATTAGGTGATTAAACTATCAATTTTTTCAATTATACTATATCGAATGCTTACGTAATGTGAAATCACGATATGGCTATTTTTAAATACCATTAATCAGCTAAGGTGTAACTAAAAATAGTATTTTATTTTTTCTTAACACATTTAAAGGGCAAATTTGTCAAATAATTTTATATTAGACATTAATACTAATCATAAACAACAGATCAGACATATTTTTCGGTGAGATCTGATGATGCTTTCCGGCGAAGATCTAGTAGGAGTACCAAGCGGCGGTGAGCTTGTGAGAAGAAGATGACGATTGTTTGGAGAATTTAGATGAAAAGGCCGGTGGTTTGGAGGATGGACGAGAGATTGGTGTCTCTATTTATTCGTCGTCAGCGAAGCTGAGGAGCTTCTTAGGGGTTTGGTGCAGCGGTGTTTTTCTAGGTTTAGCAGCGGCGGCCTTAGTCGTGTTGGTTGATGCTGAGGTGGGTTTTGATGACAGTTGGGGTTTTCTGGTGATTGTGTTGTCGGAGGAACGGAGGTAGTATGACGTGCGTGCGTACATACATACATGATACATAATACATGACAACGATTTTGGGTCTTTCTTTCCCATTTCTCTCAGTACTCTTTCTAGTTTCTACTTTTCCAGTCAGCTGAAGAGTAGAGAGAGAAAGTAGTTAGTGAAGCTTAGCCTCAGATTCAGACAGAATCAGCAGATCAGCAGCCATGGCTTCCTCCACTCAACGCGACACCTTCGTCTACATCGCCAAGCTCGCCGAGCAAGCTGAACGCTACGACGGTTAGCTAACCCCCTCCCCCTTTCTCTAGATCTGAAATCTAAACTTCCAACTCTTCCATTAACTTAATATATCAATTAGGGATTTTAATCTTCTAATACAACACTAACGCAGTAACAATTTTTGAATACATAACACTGAAACATGGTACAACTTTTTGATATTCCTGCTCCTGGTGCTCATGCTTGGTGGTGGCTTTTACTACCCGATGAATCTAGATGCGATGGTTGCTCTATTTGCCTATTTCTTTCTAGATCTCCTTTCGCCATATGCCCAAGGGTCGAGATCGATGAAATCACAGGGAGATCGATGAGGTAGCCTCCAGATCTGAGAGTGGTGATGGTGGTGGCGGCGGAGAGTGGTGGAGTGTGGCGGAGAGTGGTGGTGGTGGTGGAGAGTGGTGGAGGGAGGCGAGCGGCTGTGGAGGAGGAGCAGATTTTGTGGTTTATTTTTGTTTATTTTAATTTAAGTTTATATTGTGTTTTGACCATTTTACCGCTTATTAAATCAGACTTATTTATTTTATGATTAAAAAATTATTTTTTTTCCATATCACCTTCTTAAAGTCCCATTGATTAATTACCACGTCGTAATTTCGACGTAAGCAGACTCAATTGGTGTAATTGGAAAAAATTAATAGCTTAATCACCACAATCGACAAAATTGAAAAAGGTGGATCGCTAGAAGTTGGAATATCTTTTATAGTTTAGGAGTCTTTAATTCATATTTAAGTCATAATAATAATAATAATAATAATAATAATAATAATAATAATAATAATAATAATAATTGTTATTGTGGTGGTGTGGTGAATTATGAAAATTGTTATTGATGATTTGTAAGTTTTGTAGACAGATTTAGATTTTTCTAGATATCTATTTTTAAAGGAAAATTAATTATTGTGGCGGTGTGTTGAATTATGATAATTGTTATGTGTGGTTGTAAGTTATTTTAGGTTATAAAAAGTCTTTAGGTAATGTAGTATTTTTTGAATTTTAATCTAATTTTTCGTTACATCGTGTCTTCAGGCACGAGCAATTACTCGTTATCTAATATTATTAATTATTTAATAATATTTTAATTTAATTTGAATATAATATTATTAATTATTTAATAATATTTTAAATCATTTATTAATGCTTTAATCTAATATTATTAATTATTTAATAATATTTTAATCTAATATTATTAATCTCTTAATAATATTTTAATCATATATTAAACAAATAAACAATTTATTCTAATTGTTTACCCTTTACTAATTCATTTATTTAATAAACTTAAAATGCAATACACATAACATTGTATCAAAAATGACCAAAACACCTTCCAAAAATCTGATCATATAATATTAAGGGTCTTTAAGCCATAAAATTATATTTTTGTCATTTATGACATCACATAGCTTATTATTACCATTTATTCATAACACAAGCATTTACATGAAAAATACCAAAAACAATCTGAAAATTTTTCTTTTATGGGAATCAGCAGAATATGGTTCCTTCATGAACATATATTTTTTTTGAAATTTTTCAAATTCGTTTACTGTTTTTAAAGGGTCTAAAACAGTCTGATCTTTCCAAAATTATCATAAATAATTACTTTGTCAAAAAAATACGAACTTTTCAGAGTATACTCTTTTCATGATAACCTACAATAAAAAGTTCACAAGTTTTGGAGTTACACAAATAAAGTTATTTCAGTTCTCTTTTAAAATAATTCTTTATTGTAAAATCCATAAATCTTATTCTACACATCCAAAAATTCCCATCTTTTTATTGGACTCAGTTAAATCATCGTATTATCCTACCAAATTTTTATAGAATTTTTAAAGCAAAGAAAAATGACGAAACTACCACAACAAGGGACTGGCCAAGAACATGATTTACCCCTTTTTCTTTAACTAGACTATTTTTGACTAAAACAGCCACCATGGCTTGTAAAATTAACATTTTTGAGTGCTACAACTTGGGTTTAAAATTTAACTTACACATCTAACATCCCTCTTTCACGGATCGCAAAAAGAATGTGTAGATCTCAAATTATAACATTTCAAAGTAGCCAAATGTTAGGGTTTTCTAGCCTTGAAAAAACTAGTTTTTATTTTCTTTCTTTCGATCAAACTTTTGACACCCAAATGATTAGATCTAAACATAAACACTAAAAAATATTTAGATCAAGAGTTTTGGGGTTTTGAAATCATAAACTTATGATTGATTTAAAATACCAAAAAAAAATACATAAACTAGTTATTAAGGTTTATACCTTTGATCTTTGGCTATCATTCTCCTTCTTCCTTCCAAGTTAGCTATGAAGCTTAAAAAAAATCAAAGTCTCTTCTCCTATCTCCCCCCGTAAAGCCACGATTTTCTTTCTTTCTTTTTTCTCCTTCTTGGTTTTGTTTAGCTTATTTGGTGGAGAAATTGTAAAGTTTTAATAACAAATAATTTAGAGGATATGTATAGTTATTAAATATGTATATATATATTTTATGTATATACATACAAATCTCCCAACATCTTATCTTATCTTATCTTATATCTTCTTTCATTTCATGTTGCTTGCAACTTTGGTTAAAGTAGGTGGCCAAATAGAAGAGTGACACATAATGAGAGTTGTTCACTAACTTTTATGTATATACATACAAATCTCCCAACATCTTATCTTATCTTATCTTATATCTTCTTTCATTTCATGTTGCTTGCAACTTTGGTTAAAGTAGGTGGCCAAATAGAAGAGTGACACATAATGAGAGTTGTTCACTAACTTTGGATGAAAAAAAAATATCACATGCTAATTTACTCCCTCCTATTGCCGGATACAATGCACCATGTTTAGCCTATTTTTGATTTATTTTTAATGCCAAATTTTGCTTTGTAAAATGACTAAACAGTCCCTTCTCAAGATGGGCTAAGTTTGGGCCATCCATTTAATTCTTTTAGGCTTCCTAATTAATTGCTTAGGCCATGAAAATATTATGGGTTCAATATACTAATTTTACATTACCCTAATTATTTAATTAGGGTTCCTAATCTACTCATTTAGGATTTTAAATGATCACTTACATAAATTTAATTATATAACCCAATTAAACTTTCTTTAATTAGGTTCACAATAAATAATAATTTGAGATAGTAAAATTAATCTCTTAGATTAGTATATATTTTAAATATTAAAATTCTTCCATATTATAACCCTTAGGTTATTTAATTCACATTCCTAATATATAATATTAGGTTATAAAGCTTTCCTTTTAATTCACTATAAACACATCTATAATATATATATATATATATATATATATATATATATATATATGAAGAGGCTCTAAAGCGAACTTTAAAAGCGAACCAAAGACGCAACCGTAAGTCTTTTTGGTGTCTCACTACGACAGTTCAATTCTGTCATTAAAGACTACATGGCTATGGCGACGGATCGAACAAATGCCATAAACACCAAAGACGACGGTTAGTCTTTGGTTCGCTCTTTAAGGTTCGCTTTGAGACTAGATTGATATATATATATATATATATATATATATATATATATATATATATTTAGTCACATACATCTACTACATATGTCATACCATATTTATCATCATTGATAAATATTTATTATATCTATTTATCTACATATTTATTCTTTATATGCCACAAAATGTTCAATATCATCAATAAATAATCTAATATTCTTATTTCTTGGCTTTCCTTTTTGTTCCACTAATTCATTAGTTCAATTAGCCTTAGATGGCTTGATGAATTATTATACACTCATATAATCACTTAAAGATTATATATCTTTTTATTTACCATTCAAGGTTAATATCCAAGCTATGTTAATTTTTCAACATAAGCTTATCTTACATTTCTTCAATCCATTTAATTAGTTATTCATCTTTGCTTCATTTACATATCTTAGTGAACTTAAAATAAATAAATTGACTAATTTGCTTAATTCATATCACGTATTCACTCATATTCTCAAAGTAAATAAAAAAAATGATTCGTAAAAATATACATATATTATCATATAAAATTCTCGGTCCTTACATTCTCCCCTCCTTATAAGCATTCCGTCCCCGGAATCACTATTACCATGCGTTCAAATTACGTCTGTCGACGCCGGAAAGATTTGATCTCCCTTTGTTTATGTGTTTTCTTACGCTTTATGTTTTCTATCTGAGTTTGTTTGATCTGAAGGGTGAGATTTTCAGGAAAAAGACCGACATATAATGTCGACGATTTGAAAAGATTTTTTTTTGTTGGTCCGAATTAGACAGAGTCGCCAGTTGGTATGAGTTAAATGGTTGTACTAACTCAACCAAGTTTTGAAAGGTTTTGCAATATGGCCCAATCTTGGACTCTATTTAATTGGTCTTGGAAATCGAGATTCATAGAGTTCATGGGCTTGATTAAGCGAGGGGAAGGTCTTAGGCACCCCCCAACTTCCGTGAAACACAGTTACCGCACTTTTTGTTCCCTAATTTGTGTGTATGTATGTATGTGAGCATTGCAGTTAATTGGTCCTAAGTGCTTTATTTGGAAGTAGTGCTATGCCTCTTTTGTACCTATATACAAAGGGTTTGACTTATTGAAAAGTTCAATTTTAAGCAAAATATACACAAATGATGTTTTAAAAGTAGGTTTTCAAATCCTTATGCTCACATAGTAATTGAGGCCTTTGATACTTCCATTTTATTCCGTATTCGGCTTATTTTCATTTTATTCTCAAGATGCGAAACATCTTCGACAAATATATATATATATATATATATATATATAAGTGTCGGGCTCATTATGGGCATGAAATCCATCAAAGTATGCCCGAGCCCCACATATAGGGTTTTTACTATTACTGGAACCTTAAATCTGGATAACTGTTTTAAGGTCCCATATTTACAATTACAAATTTTGTAGGCTAGCTGTACAACTGAAAAGGGTCCATCATGGGAACCAGATCTAGATCCGTCAGCTGGATATTAGATCATGTGACTCCGAGGCTCACATAATACCACATAAATAGCCTGCATAGCCAATATACTGAAATAAAACAGATATATTTACTCTAAACGTCGCAAAACAAAGGATCCATCAGTCAAATCCTTGCATGCGCATATCCAAAGCTTCCAACATCCTCTAGATACAGATCTAGGGTCGCATGGTTGCTAAATATTTATAAAAACTAGAAAGAAAACTAGATCTGTACAGATCTTAGCCATTCTAGTTTCCAAGTTCAAGTTTTACAACTTTTGAACCGGCCTCAAAAGCTTGATCTAGCTAGATCCAGTACAGATCTAGTTTATACAGCTCAAATATTGACTATTTACAGAAAATGAACGGTTACAACTTCATATCTAATGAATATCAACCGTTAAAAAGCTATATAAAACACTTATATAACTATTAGAGCAAGCGAAGAAGCCAAATATGTCAAAATCTTATAGTTAGGCATGAGAATGGCTATCAAACGACTTTAAACGCCTTTAGGAACAATTTCCACTGGTTAAAACTTGATATGTTATAGTATACATGTGTATGAGTATTTGCAAAGAAGTTTTACAGAAATTAGAGCACGATTCGAGCTCCGTTTAGCTATTCTAGCCTTTATTTCTCTCGCATGGGCCCTCTTCTTTCCTAATCTTCTTTTCGAAGCCAAAGGGGTGAGGCTCTATATATAGACCCGGGTTGCCACGGGTCTACCTGTGGCTGGGCCTAGTGTGTAACGCCCCCAAAATAGGTATACATCACCCATCTTGAGTCACTAAATACATGATACAAAATTCAAATACAACTTAATAATACAACTGTCGTGTAGAATACGGCAAGACATAACTGAGAGTTTTAATACGAATATTGTCTTCTAGACAGCATTCAACTCAAATGGATTCCTCAATACATTTATTATCACACTATTTCATAGAATAGTGAGGACTACTAATGCTATCATCTGGACCGTCACTCCATTCTCTGACTAGTTCCGGCTACGTTCTCATTTCCTGAAGAGAACAATGAAAGTAAAAGGGTGAGCTCAACTAGCCTAGTAAAAAATATTATGACTAAGATAATGCAGAATAATTTATCGTTAGCCTTCAACAGTGTTAAACTGATAAAATATAACAAACATCAAGTTTAACTGCAGCGGAACAAGCAATCCATTAGAAGAGTCAAGTAGAATCTACTATCTTCTATGATTTAAAAGGTTTTTCATCACTTTTATCATTGAGACTCAGCTTAATAAATAATCAACATCATCCCTGCACTACGGCCAATGAGATATTCATTAGTATCACGACCACAAATTATCCATGCACTATGGGCCAAGGATATTCGTGTTTTCATCAATGGTCATGATCATACCAACAACTGTCCATCACTGCACTACGGGCCAATGAGGACTTTTACCACAATATTTGTAACAATACGGTCATGATTATACCGAACAATCCCTGGTCATAATCATACCAAGTCCATCTATGCACTACAGGCCACAAATGACTTTTAACATAATATAAACATGAGGATGATGACAATGATATAAGAATTCAATAAAATAAGTTCAATGATAGATTTTTAAAGATTTATAATTTAATTTATCCAAAAATCAATAACGTCCAAATTATCAACATGATACTGTTTTGTGGAGTAAAATTCAAGAATGCTCAGAAGAATATTTTCATGAAAAGATACTAGATGAAGCGCAAATATCGAGGATATTCCACTAATTTCATGGAGTATAGAAGCCAAAACTTTAACCCACTGAGTATAATAGAATATATGAAGCCGCAAATGGATTTTTGCCCGCCATGCGGTAATCCACGTAGACGGATCATTTCCAACAGAATAATAAAGAATGAAATAACAGAAGAATTCACCAGGCGTGCGTAATCCGCACAGACAAGTTATTCCAACAGAATAATAAAGAATGGAACCAGGTCATGCGTAACCCGTAAAGACAGGATATTCTAACAGAATAATAAAGAATGTAACTAGGTCATGCGTAATCTGCATAAACAGGATATTCCAACTGAATAATAAAGAATGGAATAACATAAGAATTCACCAGGCGTGCGTAATCCGCACAGACAGGTTATTCCAACAGAATAATTAAGAATAGAATAACAACCCTTACGAGTATTGAAAGAAAATAACTCTCTTCATGAATACGAAAGAAATAATACCCCTTACCTTAGTAGGAGATTGGATACTGCAATAGTGTAGTAACAGAATACTCTTCTTCTTTCTCTCTTATTCTCTCTATACTTTCTCTCTCTATAGCTTGAATGAATTGGTAAAAAATAATGAAGAAATGAGCTTCTATTTATAGGCTTGGCAGAGTAAGGGTAAAATAGTCTTTTTGCCATAATTTATGACATCATCGCTGATATCATCGATCATATTACATCATTGCTTACCTCATCGTCCGATGACATCATCGCTTGCATCATATGAATTCAAATTCAATTTGTTCTCTTCCACCTCCTTTTAGTTTTATACCATGAATTTACTATAATAATGCTACCATTCAAATTATAAAAAACGTACTATTATATAATCACATCATATTACTATAATGTAATATTATAATAATATATTTGAATGAATTATTTTATCGAAAAAGATAAAATACCAACTTTTAACAAATGTCACATGCTAAAATTCCTCAGTTTAAATCCACTTCGAATAAATATTTTCTTATCATATATATCAACAATTAATTATTCACAAATAATATTATAAAATTACAATATTGACAACCAGGTCATTCCCAGGAAAGAGGTGCTTTCCGATAAAGATTTCTCCCTATTGGCGCGCAAATAGGTGACCAAACCCCTTTCCTCGACAGAACTTTCTAGACATTGTCAATAATGTAAATAATAATATTATTCAAATAATATGAATTATTGATTTGATAATTTGAAATACTGTGCAATGACAATTATTGAATCAATAATATAAAATATCAACGTAGCAATTATTGAATCAATAAAATAAAGTATTGAACAGTAATTACTGTAACAATTATTGAGTAGTGACTTCTTACGTAAGCATCAATAATCCAAGATACTGTACAATACCGTGTGCTACTATGCAACCACACGTATTACTTTACTTTTACCACTAGGTATTTCAACAGTTAACGGTAAAAAGATAATTTTATCGTTTTCTATCTCCGACAATAATTCTTTTGTGGGGTCCACCAATGATTGTGTCGTCGTACGAATATTCCCAGACAAAAAGAATATCCCCCGACCAAACGAATATTTTATATCAACTTGCTTACTTTGCAAAATTTATAAATATTACCCACAACTATAACATTATAACAAATTCACACCTTAATATTCAAAAATGATATTTATAGAAAATTCATCTTTATTCATAAAAGTTGGGGTCTTACAACCTCCCCTTCTTATGAAATTTTGCCCTCAAAATTAGGGTACGTACCTGGTATGTCAAAGAGGTAAGGATACCTTGATTTCATTTCAGATTCTAACTCCCAGGTCATTTCCTCAACATCGTGGTTTCTCCACAAAACTTTGACTTGAGGTATAACCTTGGAGCGTAAAATATGCTCCTTCTTATCCAAGATTTTAACAGGAACCTCTTCATACGTTAAATCTTTCGCTATTTCGTCTGGTTCTTACTCAATAATGTGGTGCGGGTTTTTCACATATTTACGTAACATAGATATGTGAAAAACGTTATGAACACGAGACATACTTAGCGGTAAGACGAGTCTATAGGCCACAGATCCTACTCGATCGAGGATTAAAAATGGGCTAATGAATTGAGGATTGAGCTTTCCTCTCTTTCCAAATCTCGTAACTCCTTTCCATTGAGCATCACGTAACAACACATGATCTCCAATATCGAATTCAACGTCCTTTCGATGAAGATCAGCATAACTCTTTTGTCGATCTTGTGAGGTTTTTATACGTTGTCGGATCGTTTGAATCTTTTCTGTAGTCATACGTACCAACTCTGGTCCCAACAATGTTGCTTTACCCACCTCATCCCAGCATACTGGAGAACGACACTGTAATGACCGAGAAATTTGGATCCTTTGTAAAATATTTGAAAGAATTAAATAATTAATAAAATAATAATATTATTTATTATATGTGTTAATAAGATGTATGTCGTTCTATAACCTAGAAATATCGGAACAACGTAGTATTTGAACCACGTGAATGAATTAAAATGTTTGAATTTCCAAGACAAAAATAAAAGTTTTCCGAGAAAGTTTACGAAAAACACTATTCACCGTTTATCGCTCGAGAATTATTTTTGAACTTCCGAGAAATACGTAACGTTAGAATATCGAGGCGAGATGGATTATGTAATAATAATCTAAGTATAGGAAACACAATAATTTGCATGCGGACTTAAATTGAGAAAGTAGGTATTAAAACCTAATGAGATGAATTAATGTAACTTGGTATAAAATATAAGTCTATAAGCTTAAAGGTGTAAACCTATGTAGGATTTATACTAAGCCTAAGTGGTTTATAAAGTGAAGTCCAAACTATTATTAATGCAAGCCCAATGAATTAACCATGATCCATGGAGCAAACCATGTTATTATGGGTAGTCTTGATGGGCAAGAACTTTATGTAATAACCAAGTAAGTGATAAGAGTTGTAGTTAGCAAGTAAACTTAGGGATTAAGCAAATGAATAGTAAGGAGGTTAGTTTAAGGAGGTGGGATGACATAAAGATCATTATTCCCCAACCTTAGCCCTCTATAAATAGCAAGCTTGGATATCTTAAGTTGATTGTTAAACTTTCATCCAACAAACTCCTCTATCACAAACAACTTATTTGTTAGAACCCAAAAGCACTTTGAAGCTTAAACATTCCATTGTTAGTTTTTAAAGAAGAAGTACTAATTCATCAAAGGTAAATTATCTTGTCTCTTCCATCTCTATCATAGTAGGGTGATAAGAGAAGTGTAACCTAATGAACATATATGTTAAGAACATATGGGAAGTGGTTAAGCAATGAACTTAAGTCGAATAAGAGGAATAAGTACCTTGAACCTAAATAAGTTGATAACTTTGTACAAAACTTTCCATATGATGATTAGTAGATTCAACATAGTATGAGAACATTGATTGATGGACTTAAGTTCATAGTAAGTCATAAGCATGAGAATTTATAGTTAATAAGTTAAACAAGTCATTGACTTATGAGAATAAGTTAAAACCTACTTTGATAATAAGTTTGAGTAATAAGTAACTTGAAATGTTTATATGTTGACTAGAATCCACCTAGAATGATTCGTAATGAGGTTTCACCGGAATTTACACGATTGGACGATAATCGTCGAATTCGTGAAATTCTCAGAATGGAAGTCGTATTTTGTGTTTGAAGTCGTAAACGTTGGTTTTCGATGGAGACAAGTCATAATTGGCATTATAGAGTTGTGGACTCGAAAATGGCTGGATTCTGACTTAGAACGAAGAAACGAGCATTGAACGTTCGCGAACGTTTATCGTTTTTGTTAAAATGAACTAATAAGTGAAATTTTAGCAAACGAAGTAATATAGATAAAATTCTTGCGTGAATGCATAGAGTACATAATTTGTGACCCGTAGGCTCTTGAACGAGCCAATTCGGACTTATAACGAAGAAGTTATGAGTCCGGGAGTTTCACAAAAGTTTAAAAATTGTCCAAATTTTCTGGTGCACAGGGCTTGCGCCGGTGCCAGCCCAAGGCCAATAAGCCCTCGCCGCAGCGCCAAAATGACCCTCAGCCCCTGCAAACTCGCGCCACAACACCGAGTCCAGGTTTTTGAACAATAAGTGGTGACGCCATAGCGCGGCGCCAAGTGCAATAGCCGGCGTTGTAGTGCCAGCTTCATAACCTAGATAATAAAGAAATGTTTACATATTAAGCATGAAGAGTATTTGATAAACAATTAAATGAGGATCTTAATAAAAAATTGTTAAGACATAATTAAGCCTTAAAGTATGAACACTTAGAGTTAAGTTAAGTCAATTACATATGAATGTAAGAATGACCTAACGGAAAGCCGGAACCAATAATAACAAATCTAATACGTATTTAGATTGAGAAGAAGGGTAAGATTATTTAGGAACCATCTATATTATTATTCATGACCTAATGTACTATGTGATGTTATTATTCTAATGTAGAGATCTTAAAGACATAAAGTGCACGTGTTATATCTATAAGCAGACTCTAAAGGCAAGTACTCTAACCCTTGTTCCAGTTCGATCTGGACAAGTTTTTGTGATTCATGTATTCTTCGCATGAGTTAGTATCTGAGGAAGTCAAAGCCAATCCTTTCGGCTAGACGTATGTTATGTTATTCTATCAAGTGTTGATAAAGATTTACTAAACTAATATTGTTGTGGTTTTCAAAAGTAGACTGAATATGCTAAAAGGTTTTGTCGTCAAACGACAGGAACGTGAGGTTGCCACAACTTAAACGTATACACGTTTAATGAATGTAGTGTTGATCAACATAGAGTACTATAGGCTGATCACCTAGACGTGCTCGTAAGCTATGTTGGACTTACGGACTTTATGCCGGGATGTCCTTTTCAAAGTACTTATGAAATGCTTACGGTCTTGAACCGGAATTGATGTTTTACTAAATATTGTTGTTGTAAAACGTTTTGAATGAAAAGAAGTGCTATTTTGAATTATCGATAGTACTTCGTAACTATTGTTTAGTTATTGAAGATATACGATTACTATGTTTCAAGCATGCTATTTTCCTAAAATTGTTGTACTTGCTGAGCTAGTTAGGCTCATTATTACTTGAACCATATGAATGCAGCTAAGATCGAACGGACCGATGGATCCAGCAAGGATAAAGGGAAGGCGAAGGCGAACTTGTAGATTACATATGTAATAGTATAGGTTTTGTAAGGAATAATATTGATATTATGACAAAGACAATGTATTGGTTGTAAAGAACTTGGGGAATGTAAATATTCTTTTGATATATATATATAAGACATATCCGTTCTTTTAAGGCATTTCAATTGAATGTTTATGTGAACTGTAGCACCGTGTAGCACCATCTGTCGGGTTGGAAGATACCCGAATTTGGGGGCGTCACAGGTTGGTATCAAATCATTAGGTTATAAAACATAAGGGGGGAAATAAAACTTTAAGTTATAACCTTAAGAAAAGTCAAAGAATAAAAGATGGAAGTTAACCTTATAAAAATGCATTATATATGTTATGTGTTTTTATTATTCTACTAACGTGTACTAATCAAACTTTTGTGTTGTTGTAGATGTCAGGAGAAAATAGAGACGTACAAGTAGTCAGTGAAGAATCGGTTAATCAGGTAGAGATTATACCGAGTCCCATAGCAGCAGATCCCGAGATTGTGGTGGTTGAGTCTGGAGACTCAGAAAGTTTAGATCTCATGTCAGTATTTGATGGCATGATAAAAGAGGAAGTGGAAGCAGTGTCCTTCAACCCAGTAGCTATAGCAGCGGAGACGGCTCTGGGGGAGTCAATGATGTCATTATTCATGTCAGTGATAGATAGGAACATTCACTACTGCCAGGAGGTTAAGGAGCAGAAGGCAGAACTCCAAGCTGTTATAGAGGATAAGACGGACGTGGAGTCCATGTGGGAGCAGGAACATGATGAAAGAGTTTTGGCCAAGGACAAGGTCCATGGGTTGAAACAGGAGGTCTTTGAGCTCAGGGAGGAGCTAAAGACCACGAAGCAGAAGATATGAAGAATGTCCTATATCCATAGGAATTCTCATGAGGATTTCTAGTTGCAGGTAGCTGGTTACCTCGTAGAGACAGGGTAGACTCGGCATACTATCAGCCGTGATATTATTGCCGATCTTGCCAACACGGATTTTGAAAATACCTTAAGGAAAATGTAATCTAGTAGTGACTAGAGTAGTTAGATATGTACATATTTTTGTATCTAGTAGTGATGTAAGACCCCGAATTTTATGAAATGAAAGTATTCAATTTTCTTATAATTATTATTTTATTTCCTAAATGGTTAAATTGATAAAAGTTTAAAGTTAAGGGTGATATGTGAAAATTTTTGCAAAGTAGCACACAATATTGATTATTGATGCTTACGTAGGAAGTCACTCAGTTATACTTAATTATTGCTACAGTAATTGATGCATCATATCTCTCATATTATTGATTCAATTATTGTCACAGTATCATCTGCATAATATTTATTATTATTAAATCAATAATTGAGACAAAAAAGTTATTCATATTATTATTTGCAATATTGACAATGTCTAGAAGTTCTGTTAAGAAAAGATTTGGTCACCTAATTGCGCGCCAATAAGGAGAAATCCTTATCGAAAAGCCCCCTCTTTCCTGGGAACGACCTGGTTGTTAAATATTGTGAGTTATAATATTAATGATGAATAAGTTCGTGTTGATTAAAGATGAAATTGATAGTTCCATTGTGTTGGAATTATTAGTGTTAGTGGAAACCGACATTTATTTTGATAATAATTGATGTCTGGAGGTTATATTAACCAATCGGGTATTCGGGGCACTTTTCGTGTCGGAGTACTATTCACGGGTTACTATTCACCCGGTTACTATTCACTCTAGTATTGTTCACTCGGGTATTTGGGACACTTTTCATTTCGGAGTACTATTCATGGGTTACTATTCACCCGATTACTATTCACTCTAGTATTGTTCACTCGGTTATTTGGGACACTTTTCATGTTGGGGTACTATTCACGTGGTACTATTCCCGAAGTACTATTCATGGGGTACTATTCACCTGAAAAATATATTTCTTTTGAGTCCAAATCATTTTTGGGTACAATATTATGAGGAGATGTGATAATTTTTCAGACCGTTGGTTGAAGTTATAATAGTAAATCAATATGGATCGTTGGTTGAAGATATAATAGTAAATCAATATGGACCGCTGGTGGAAAGTTATAATAGTAAATCAATATGGATCGCTGGTTTAAAGTTTTAATAGTAAATTAGTATGGACCGTTGCTTTAAGTTTTAATAGTAAATCAATATGTACCGTCCGTTTAAAAGTAAATCAATCTTGACCGTTCATGAATTAGTTACTATTCAGTCCATTCTCCTATAAATAGAAGCTCATTCCTTCATTATTTCTTACGAATTCACTGAAACTCTAGAGAGAGAAACTATAAAGAGAAAGAAGAAAAGTATTCTGCTACTTAACTATATCCAATTTCTTCTAAGGTAAGGGATATTATTTGTTCTACTCGTAAGGGGTATTATTTCTTTCATATTCATGAAGATAGCTATTGTTATTCCATTTCTTATTATTCTGTTGGAATAACATGTATATGTGAAGTACCGCATACATGGTGAAATTATTCTGTTATTCCATTCTTATTATTATGTTGGAATAACCTATTTATGTGAAGTACCGCATACATGGTGAAATTTTTTTAATATTCCGTTCTTTATTATACGCCGGAATATCCTCGTCGTGCATTTACAGGACTGGTTCCATTATTTATTATTCATAGGAATATCACGCTCGTATGCTTATTATGGGACTGGTTCCATTATTTATTATTCATTGAGAATAACACATCATGCAAGGCCTATCGCATGCATGGTGAATTCTTACGTTATTCCATTCTTTATTATTCATTGGAATAACCTGTCATGTGGATTATCACATGCATGGTGAATGATCCTTTGTATTCATTCTTTATTAAATTGTGGGAATGATCTGTTTACGTGGATTATGATGAAAGTCATAATAAAAGCATTGGATTGATGAAAATCATGGGTATATGTAGTATTAGTAAGTGCTATGATGAGTTATGTTGGTTATTATGTGAAAACATGAAAGTTTCTTAGAAATCACAAAGGGTTGAAAATCAGATTTTGGTGAAAATGGAACATGAAATTCAATTGACCATATCTCCTATTATATTTTGAATTTTTGAGTGTGGTCAAGTTCTAGAGTTAGATCTATGAGTTTTCTAACTTATCCAAGTGGAATCACCGGAAAAGGTGATGTAGATTTTCGTGTGGACTGATTTTAGCAAAAGGAGTCAAAACTGCAAAGTACTAAATAGCTACTGCCCAAAAATTTAAAAGGGCATTTTCGGCCAGTTAATTTGTGAGAAAAATTCCGGCCTTTTGGGACATGGAAATATATGGTATAAAGTACCTTCTGTCCAAAAATGAGCTCATTCCGACTTAAAATGAGCAAGTTATGACTATTTCAATATTTAGGTTTTTCAACGAAAAAACACTATAATTTGAGTTCTATAACTCCGATGACCATGAAATTTAAACTGGAAGCTCATGTTAACATGTGTAAGATCCTGCAAAGATTTGGGAATTTTTGGAGTTAAACTTGAGGTAGCTAATTTGTTAAGGAATTAATTAGAAATTGATTTTTGAAAAATAGTAAATGAATTTTAAAAATTCCGAGAAAAATATATGTTCAATATGGGACAATATTCTGCTAAATCCTAGAAAAGAAATATTTTTGAGACTAATTTGGTATTTTTCATGAAAATAATCTAGTTTTGAGTAAATGGGTTAAATATGTTCTGTGAAGTAACAAAATTGGAAAATAGGATTTTATGGCTTGGGAATCCTATATAGGGTATATGCAGATTTTTGATAAGGTATTTGATCATTGGTGATGAAATCTTATGAGTATGTCATTTTTAAATGATTAAATGCATTATTTGTTAAAGTATAAACAATTTAAATAAATTGTTTATAAGTTTAAGAAATGATTAAAATATTGTTATAATGTTAATAATATTAGATTATGAGTTTATTAAGTGATTGATAATATTTGGATAAATTAAAGTCTTTAATATTTATCCTTGTTTTCGTTTGATTAATGCTTATATTATTGTCATCATCTTCATGCTTATATTGTGATGAAAGTCATCTGTGGCTTACGTGCATGGATGGACTTGGTATGATTACGACCAGGAATTATTTGGTATAATCATGACCGTAACGTGACGAATGATGTGGTAAAAGTCCTCATTGGCCTGTAGTGCATTGACGAACATTTATTGGAATGATTATAACCAGGGATTATTCGGTATAATCATGACCATTGATGATTACATGAATATCCTTGGCCGTAGTGCTCTACTTGACTCTTCTAAAATATAGTTGTATGTCTTTGGCCTATAGTGCAAAGATGAATTGTTAATGAATATCTTTGGCCGTAGTGCAAAGAAGAATTTATTAGTATGATTATGAACAAGAATTGTGATTTGGTATAACCATGATTTTTTATGTTTCGGTGAAGATAGGTGATAAAATTATCTTAAATCCCCGGTGCGAAGAGGAATTTAGAATCATAATTATGATTATGAGTTATTCATATGATTGTGGGCAGGAATTGTTGATTGATGTTACAGGGATAAAACATTATTGGTGGAATTTTAAGATGGAGAAGATAATAGACCTGATGGTCTATTTGACTCTTCTAATGGATTGCTTGTTCCGTTGCAACTATGGTTGAAAAGTTTTATCATCTACCATATGTTCTAAATCTCTGATTTATTATTGATGAAAGATATTGATAATGTAATTATCTTTTGTCATGATATTCTTTACTGGGCTAGTTGTGCTCACCCTTTTGCTTCACAATTCCTTTCAGGTAAGAAAAGTGTAGCTGGGTCGAGCGGGGTATTAAGAGGATTATAACGGTGGTCTATAGCTGTTGAGGTTCTCCCTAAATAGTATGGAAATAATTTTGTTGAGAACTTTAGATAAGTTTGTCGTATTGTATACGTCATTTGATATTTAATTTAGGTGAACCGAATAGGGTGAGGTGAACCCAACTTTGGAAGGGTGTTTTGCCACTATTATACAAGATGTCTAATGACATACAACCTCGTGTTATCATAAGACATGGTTGTGCACATCCACTTGCTGAGTATATCTGCAAGCACTACCTATATGATCTTGGAGTTTATTTGAAATATAATTTTCACTTGGAGACAGCGGAGATAGTTATATATCAGGAGAAGACTCACCATTGGAAAGAAGATGATAGTAATCTTCTTGTTTTTCTTTGGGGACTTTTGGGTCAACCAAGGATAATTCTGTGGACATATGATATCTATCATAACCTAGACGCATGGCCTCCCATGTACGAAGGTTTCCTTGAGTACTTCCCAAAGATTTTAATTTCTAAAACTATTTTTGACTGTACTTTTATGGAAAATACCATTGTAAGGTTGTGGTCGAGGCACCATGAGAGTTATATACATTTATATTAAAAATCACCGCTTATCTGTTGTCGTACTCTGCACGACAGTTCAACAGTTGTATAAATGAAGTTTGTATTTGATTTTTATAGTGTGATATCTGGAGACTCAAGATGGGTGATGTATACCTATTTTGGGGGCGTCACAAGTGACGTAAAACCCTCTTTTGTATAATCAAGGGTAGTCTTTTGTAAATCCCAATTTTTGGAAAGCAATGGCGTGAAAGTAATGTATTCGACTTAGGCTGTGTTATGTAACCGATGTAGTATTATACTACAATGAATTAATATTTTTTTTTTTCAGAAAATGTTGAGTAACGAATGTTTAAGTTATTGTTTAACATTGAATAATAACTAACTGGCCGAAAATGAATAATAACGAAATATGTGTTTATTATAACAGCAAAATGCCGCCAAGAAGAGTACCACGTAGCCAAGGTGCGAACACAAATCAACTGGAGGGAGATCTGGTTAACCCCATGCAGGAATTTTTGAACCTTTTAACAGCAACGTTTAATCAAACTGGGGCTAATATCCCCGTAAACCCTGGTGTAGTACGAGCTACTACATTCAAGGACTTTAAGAGTGTGGGTCCGTCGGAGTTCAAAGGAACTACGGACCCTATCGAAGCCCAAACGTGGGTAAAGGAGATCGAGAAGGCATTTGGGATAGAAAATGTCGACGAGGCCCAAAAGGTTGCCTTTGCAACCTACATGATGAAGGGAGAGGCCAACTTTTGGTGGGAGGCCAATCAAGCTAGGGCCGAAATAGATGGGATAACGTGGGTGAGGTTCAAGGAAATATTTTACGAGAACTATTTTCCCATGAGCATGCAGGGAAGGATGTAGATGCGGTTTCTGGAGTTGAAGCAAGGGGACATGACGGTTCCCCAATACGCTGCCAAGTTTAATGAACTGGCAAGGTTCACTCCACACCAAGTGGATACCGAGGGCTTGAAACCCTGGCTCTATAACCGTATCTCTGTGTTCCAAAGTACTTCCTTTGGAATTGTTTTAGAGAAGGCAATAATTGCCGAAGGTGGTAGCGAGGCGTTGAGCCAATACCATAAGGACAAGAAAATTAAGGGAAGGTGGATGGGGGAATAAAGGTTGAAGGTACCAGCGGGAGTGGTGAAGGGTATAAGAGGAAGGTGAGTAGCTCGAGGAATCGCATAGTGAAACTAGGGGACCTGAAAAGGAGGATGGAGGCCTGCAAGACCTACGGGAAGACTCATTTAGGAGTCTGTCTCAAAGGTAAGGCCGTGTGTTATAAGTACGGACAGGAGGGGCATATTGAGCCAAACTGTCCAAGCCCGAAGAAGAATCATGGATGCTTTGTATGTGGATTAACTGACCACATGGCAAAGAACTGCCCAAAGAAGGGGACAGACGAGAATAGGGGCACCAATAGTGGTAAGTTAACTATTAGGGGTCCAGTGCAGCCGAGTAGGCCGATTACCCGTACCTTTAATATGATCGTCCAAGACGCAATGGCCTCGTGGGATGTAGTCGCATGTATTATTCTGATCAACGACTTAAATGCATACATGTTGTTTGACTCGGGTGCTACTTGTTCGTTTATCGCATGTGATTTTGCTAGACGACTAGGATTACTTCCCGAAAGGTTGCCTATACCTTTAAACATTAAGGTAGCAAACGAAGAGATAATTCCTGTTGAAGATATTCATAGGAGTTGTTGCGTAGACATTCGAGGTTGTAAATTATCGGTAGATCTGATACCGATAAAGTTAGGAGAATTCGACGTAATCCTCAGAATGGATTGGTTGATTAATCACGAGGCAATTATAGATTGTCAAAAGAAATGCGTAAATATTAAAACATTAAAACAATCTCATGTAATATTTTATGGGAATAAATCGCCGGGACTTTCGTGTTGTCTTACCATGACACAAACTAGGAAATTATTAAGGAAGGGGTGTGTAAGCTATTTGTGTCATGTGGTTGATACCCAGAGATTGGGAGCGACCATGGAACAAATACCTATAGTGAGTGAATTCATGGATGTATTTTCGGGTGAGTTACCGGGTCTTCCGCAGGATAGGGAGACCGAGTTCGTAATAGATATTGTGCCAGGAGCGGTACCAGTTTCCAGGGCACCGTATCGTATGGCGCCAGTGGAGATGAAGGAGTTGATGATACAGTTGCAGGAATTGTTGGACATGAAGTACATTCAACCAAGTGTTTCGCCATGGGGAGGACCGGTACTGTTTGTTAAGAAGAAGGATGGATCGTTAAGACTTTGTATCGACTATCGAGAGTTGAACAAGTTAACGATTAAGAATAAGTATCCATTGCCCAGGATCGATGATCTTTTTGATCAGTTGAAAGGGGCAATTTTTTTTTCCAAAAATAGATTTAAGGATGGGGTATCATCAGCTGAAGGTTAGGAATGAAGACGTGCCAAAGACAGCATTCAGAACTCGTTATGGTCATTACGAGTTTCTAGTGATGTCATTTAGGTTGACTAATGCACCTGCTGCATTTATGGACATGATGAATAGAGTGTTCAAGCAATATTTGGACAAGCTCGACGTGGTGTTTATTGATGATATTCTAGTCTACTCTAAGACGCCAGAAGATCATGCTGAACACCTAAGAATAGTATTGGAGACATTAAGGAAGGAGAAGTTGTATGTGAAGTTCACTAAGTGTGAATTTTGGTTAGAGAGGGTACAGTTTTTAGGTCATGTCATTGACCATGAGGTGATTTCAGTAGATCCAGCAAAGCTGGACAAATGATGAACTAGGAACAACCGAAAATGATGACTGAGGTGCGGAGTTTCTAGGGTTAGCGGGTTACTATCAAAGGTTCATTCAGGACTTTTCAAAGATAACTACTGATAAGTAATATTTTTACTCACTTATTGTATATTAATCCATGCGAATTGTGCCCACCTCGAGTACAATTCATTTTATTTTAGTTGTATTTCACGTTATTTTGCATTGCATATACTTAAAACTCCTTTTGGTGAATAAATGCAGGAATCGACTTCATTTTGGTGGAAATCGAGGTATCGGTGAGTGGATGCGTGAAGGCTAGTTGAAAGGCGAAGATGTGCATGGCATGGGGGTACAATAAGGCATGGAAATCAAGCAAGCATGAGGATTAAAGCAAGTAAAGCAGCAGAAGTTGAAACCGCACTCAGAATTGTAGGACAAAGGCGCCTTGGCAAAGACAAAAGGACTACTGCGCGCCCATGCGAGTACAGAGCTTTACATAGGAATCTTCTGGAAGTCAAGCGCCCAATAGGCAAGGGACGACGCGCACCCGAGAGACTCACTTCACGCCGTCGGGGCATGGCCATAATCGCCATGAGAGAGGACGTCTGGTTTGGTTTGAACTTCATCGTGAGTCTCGCATGTATGCGTGAGCCGAGACATAGGGGGCACAAGGCATACAAGGCTGGCGTCTTGATGTTGTAATTTGTTTTATTTTTATTTCTCAACTTAATGATGTGTAATGTGGTAGAAAACGATTCTGACGTGTGTCAGAGAGGAGACTTAACTTTTATTACGTACTTTTCATAGTAGCAATTAGGGTTTACACTAGGGAGGAGATTCTAACGGAGGACGGAGCCATAACGTCTATTTCTCTTCCTCTTCTTGGAGTACTTCACCATTGTGGATTTTGATTATTGTTAATGAAATTCTTTGGGGTTTTTAATAGTTAATCATTAATTACTATTCAGCGATTGGGTTTGATTGTTCTTTCTCTCTTACTCTTATTCGTCTGTTTATTGATCATGTTTAACCTTGATCCCATAATAGTTTTTGGTTCAGTCATGAACTAAACTCCATTATGGGATTCTAACGGATTTCAATATGTAGTTTGGTTGTACATCTAAGTGTTAGATTTGTTTTGCATATCATATGGGTTATCTATCATGGTTGTTTTACATGTATGAATGACTGATAATCATTCGTTTTAGTATTTGTATGGAATTGGAAATGAACATATAAAATATGGATTGTAATCATGATAGCATGCGAATATGGGGCTAGATTAAGTCTTGCATATTTTGTGAATCAGATAGGAATATATTGTTTCACCGTATGAGCTAGAATAAGGGTTGTGCTTAAAATCAATAGGATTACAATTGCGCATAGGAATATGGTAATTGTGATGGTATTGGTGATTACATAGATTCTAACATCTGTAGATGATATGTGAGTTGGTTATAGTGCATTGGAAAATGGTTATAACTCTCTTTGTGCTCTTGGCTATTATCCTGTGATATGTGAACACTTCTTGCATTACATATATATGTATATTAAGTAAATATTGAATGAAGTTAGGATCCCATTGTTTCCACATTATATTTAGTCCATTTATACTCTTATTTTTAGTTGGTAATCATAATTAGTTTAAATCAACAATTAAGTCCATAGTCTTAACATATAAATATAGTGAGTTAATTAATGCATAGTAGTCTAAAGTTAACAACTTTCTCGTGGGATCGATACTTTACTTACTGTAGACACTTGTTGATTCGTGTATACTTGCAGATGAGTTAGAGCTCTTTATTAGAACTATAAAAGAGGCAACAAGTTTTTAAGCGCCAAGGACGGAAAGGCGTTAATGTAGATAATTATCATTAGTTTAAAGCTGTATTGTATGACTTAGACAAATCTGATCGTTTCTCATTTCTATTTTTTTGTTTTATTGGAATATTCAGGTACAATGGGTGATTTTGTTTATCAATGGCCTTTTACAAATACGACTCAACCAAGGGACATAAGCATTGAGGGACTCAATGTATTTTCTACATTGTCAGGACAAATTGAAAAACTTTCGGAGAGGTTCGATGTTCTTGCAGAGCAACCTACTCGAGAGATAGCAGTTACATGTGAATACTGTGCTGGCGAGCATCCAAGTTATCAGTGCAACATCAAGGTTGGACAAGTGCAGTTTAGGGGTGATTTCTTCAACAACGATGGTTATCCTGATTATCAGCAAGGTTGGGGGTATCATCCAGATTATGAATGGAGTTATAACTATCAAGATCAATACTGCATCTCAAGTCAAATATATCCACCAGATTTCTCATATCCACCTCCAGTGCAACAAGAAGAAAATTCAGAGTTGAAGGAATTCATGTCAAAAAGCATAGCCGACCATGAGGAGATGATGATGAGTCAGGAGTTATCAAGCCAAAATCTTAACAAAAAGGTGGAACTCCTGAGAAGAAAATTGGGGGTATGGAAAATGAAGAGCATGAGCCAACTTGTATTATACCCCAAGTGCCTTCTCAGTTAGAGTTGAAAAATTCAGTGAAATTTGCACACCCATGTCCCCTAGGTAGTCACATCCAAAGCAATAATTTCTGTGATTATGAGGCATCTTATAAACCATGGTGGGCTGAGGAAGAGATAATAGAAGAAGGAAATCCCATTGTATCCTTCACGCCTCAATGTAAAAATCTATTCACAGATACAACGGGAGAAGCACGTGGCATTACAATGGAATTAGGGACATCATGTACAGAAAATATGCTAGGTGGCTTAAATTCACAGACTCTCATGATGGGGAACCTACCAAAGCAAATAGCGGTTCTAATGGATGGAGGGTTCTTATCTTATCGTAGAGGAATTGGATAGCGGTGTCAAGAAAAGAGTCCATTTAATCTGGACTATAAGCCGAGCGCTAGATGGGAGGCACCCCATCCAATCTTTCTCCCTCTTTGTTTAATTCTTATTTACATTTCCATATTTAGTAGAGGTTAGATAGTGGTAAGTATTAATAATAGTTTGATTGTTTCTCCTCTCGTGTTCAATCCAATTGCTATAAGCATTCAGATCAAATGTAAGTCAAAAACCTAAGTCGCCAAAAGCATGGTGGTCGCTGCACGCTGCATGATAGCTCACCGCATGATTTTTTTTTTTGCTGAATTCTTAGATTTTCTGACTAAAGCGTTCGGACAGTTAAAAGCCCACACTCAGTTTCCAACTACAGAATATCTCAAACTTAGCCATCGCCTGATATACTAGCGGATCATGAGGAGGCGAACGGAGATGACATTGCCACTTAGGGGAGTATTCTTTCAATTTTAATTACAATGAGGGCATTGTTCATTTTAAGGTTGGGGGTATTGGAGTAATTACATAGTAGTTTAGTTTGCATTCTGTTTTAGCCTGTTTTAGTGTAATTTTGCATTATTGTGTGTTAGTAAAATTTTTGCATAACATTTTTAATTTTTATTCATTGTTAATTGTGTTAGTCTGTTTTAGTTTAATGTCTCACATAAATTCTTGCTTATAAATAGAAAATTTTTACTAAGCCAATGATGATAGTGAATTGTGAAAGCTTTCAAAATATGTTGCATAACACAATTTGGATATAATGTTTTACACAATGAGATTCTTGTTGCTGTTTATATGCTTTCGGTTTGCACAAATGTTTTCACAATCACTTGTAAGTCTAAGATGTGTGTCTTGCATTGCTCAATAGAACATGTAGTTTTAAAAAGAGAAACATGAGGAAAATGTTGTAGATTGTAAAGTCATTGAAGTGCAAATTTTGGGGAAACATGGGCATGCTGTGTATAAAAAAAAAGAAAAAAAAGAATAGCAATAACGTGACTAGTCTTAATTCGGGGCCCTAGCTACTTGAGTAAGTACGCCCGAGGGGATTGTCTCTACACCTAGCGCCCTAAGGTCTTTCATGGTCTGGGAGTCGTTAGTTGAAAGCTCGCTAAGGGGTAGCAGTGTGCCTAATGGATTAAGACATTGCACAGTCATGTGAAAACAAAAAAATAATAATAGCAATAAACACCGTGGGAAAGTGCAAAATCGCCCTCGTGAGTAGTAATAAAGCAATAAACCCATTGTTGAGCCTTAGTTTGTGGTGATATGTTTAAACAGTCTATGTTGCATGAATATACATGAATCTTGATTTAGACTATAATTTTCATTTGGAGCGATTGTAGGATATATAATCTTTGCTTGGATCAAGTTTACATGAACAACACACACACACAACATCTCTATACAAATGGTCATGAATTATCCGAGTGTATGATGTTATGTCTATGGTTTGGTTTGAAACTATGTTACGGAATCTGGATAGTTCACCGAGGTAATTTGAAATGAAATTACATTATGGCTAAGATTATGTGAGACTAGTTTGCATCATAGAGTAGTTGCATAGTTTAGTAGTTACATTTTCAGTGTTCATTCATATGCATTGCTTGATGGCAAACAACAGTTCAAGTTTGGGGGTATTTGATAAGTGATATTTTTACTCACTTATTGTATATTAATCCATGCGAATTGTGCCCACCTTGAGTACATTTCATTTTGTTTTAGTTGTATTTCACGTTATTTTGCATTGTATATACTTAAAACTCCTTTTGGAGAATAAGTGCAGGAATCGACTTCAATTTGGTGGAATTCGAGGTATCGGTGAGCGGATGCGTGAAGGCTAGTTGAAAGGCGAGGATGTGCATGGCATGGGGGTACAATGAGGCATGGAAATCAAGCAAGCATGAGGATTAAAGCAAGTAGCAAAGAAGAAGAAAAAACAGAAACCAGATTCAGAATTACGGGTGATACAAAGCCCAAGCACACGCCTAGCAAAGATAAAGAAAGAACTCATGGCATAGCAGCGCAAGTATAGAGCTTTACATGGGAATCTTTTGCAAGTCAGCGCCATGAAAGGCAAGGATGCATGCTCTGCGAGAGACTCATTTCATACCATGAGGCATGCGAGCGCCGCAACCGCGCGAGAGGACGTCTGGTTTGGTCTAAACTTATCTTTGTGAGTCTCTGCCATGAGCCGGAGACACTAGGGGACGTGTCGGCCGCAATGGCGAAATCTTGATCTTGTAATTTGTTTTATTTTTATTTCTCAACTTAATGATGTGTAATGTGGTATAAAACGATTCTGACGTGTGTTAGAGAGGAGACTTGACTTTTATTACGTACTTTTCATAGTAGCAATTAGGGTTTACACTGGGGATGAGATTCCAACAGAGGACGGAGCCATAACGTCTATTTCTCTTCCTCTTCTTGGAGTACTTCACCATTGTGGATTTTGATTATTATTAATGGAATTCTTTGGGGTTTTTAATAGTTAATCATTGATTACTATTCAACGATTGGGTTTGATTGTTCTTTCTCTCTTACTCTTATTCGTCTGTTTATTGATCATGTTTAACCTTGATCCCATAATGGTTTTTGGTTCAGTCATGAACTAAACTCCATTATAGGATTCTAACGGATTTCAATATGTAGTTTGGTTGTACATCTAAGTATTAGATTTGTTTTGCATATCATATGAGTTATCTATCATGGTTGTTTTACATGTATGAATGACTGATAATCATTCGTTTTATTATTTGTATGGAATTGGAAATGAATATATAAAATATGGATTGTAATCATGATAGCATGCGAATATGGGGCTAGATTAAGTCTTGCATATTTTGTGAATCAGATAGGAATATATTGTTTCACCGTATGAGCTAGAATAAGGGTTGTGCTTAAAATCAATAGGATTACAATTCTTGATAGAATATGGTAATTGTGATGGTATTGGTGATTACATAGATTCTAACATCTGTAGATGATATGTGAGTTGGTTATAGTGCATTGGAAAATGGTTATAACTCTCTTTGTGCTCTTGGCTATTATCCTGTTATATGTGAACACTTCTTGCATGACATATGGCGATTAAGAAAAATATTGAATGAAGTTAAGATCCCATTGTTTCCACATTATATTTAGTCCATTTATACTCTTATTTTTAGTTGGTAATCATAATTAGTTTAAATCAACAATTAAGTCTATAGTCTTAGCATATAAATATAGTGAGTTAATTAATGCATAATAGTCTAAAGTTAACAACTTTCTCTGTGCGATCGATACTTTACTTACTCTGTATTACTTGTTGACCCGTGTATACTTGCATGAGTTAGAGCTCTTTTATTAGAACTATAAAAGAGGCAACAGCTACTCCGTTAAATAACTTGACGAGGAAGATGGTGAAGTACGTATGGACTGAGAAATGCAAAGATAGTTTTCAAGAACTGAAGAAGAAGTTGAGTGAAGCGCCTGTTTTGTCATTGCCCGATGACACAGGAAATTTCGTAGTTTATAGCGATGCTTCACATAAAGGACTTGGTTGCGTGCTCATCCATCATGGCAAGGTCATTGGGTATGCATCTAGGCAGTTGAAGGATCATGAGAAAGTTTACCCTACTCAGGATCTGGAACTGGCCGCGGTGGTGTTTGCCTTAAAGATATGGCGACATTATCTTTATGGGGAAAAGTGTGAGATATACACGGACCACAAGAGTCTAAAATATATCTTTACACAGAAGGAGTTTAACATGAGACAGAGGAGGTGGCTGGAGTTCATAAAGGATTACGACTGTGAAATCCTGTATCACCCTAGAAAAGCCAATGTAGTGGCCGACGCCTTGAGTAGAAAGGGTCAGGAGAAGTTGTCTATGTTAATGGCTCAAACTGAGTTAATAACAGTGATGGCTAGGATGGAGTTAGAGGTGAAGTTGCCAATTGAGGCAGATCAGAGACTGTTTGTGACAGAGATTCAGTCTACCATCGTAGAGAGAGTCAAGGAGGTACAGCTCAAAATCGATGAATGTGACCAGATGAAGAAGCGGTTGCCCAATGAAAAAGATATTAAGTTTAGTCTTGATAATGAGGGATTATTAAGATTTGAGGGAAGAATTTGGGTTCCGAATGAGATAGAATTAAAGGAGCAAGTTTTACAAGAGGCTTATAGTTCGAGGTACTCGATTCATCCTGGTAGCACTAAGATGTATCAAGACCTTTGATGAGTTTTTGGTGGCGAGAACATGAAAGAGAGAAATAGCCGAGAAAGTGTGAGTAGGTGGTTGACTTGTCAAAGAGTTAAAGCCGAACATCAATGACCAAGTGGCTTGTTACAGTCATTGGAGATTCAGGAGTGGAAGTGGGAGCATATCATGATGGACTTTGTGGTGGGACTTCCGACGACTCAGAAGGGATATGATGTGATTTGGGTAATAGTGGACCGGTTGACAAAGTCGGCTCACTTTTTGCCAATTCGAGTTAAGTATAACTTAGATTAGTTAGCTATACTCTATGTTAAGGAAATTATTTCCAGACATAGAGCACCTGTGTCGATAGTGTCAGATCATGACCATGATTCACATCAAACTTTTGGAGAAGTCTTCAAGAGCAGTTGGGGATGCAGTTGAAGTTGAGTATGGCATATCATCCACAAACCTATGGACAGAGCGAGAGGACAATTCAGACTTTAGAAGATATGTTGAGATCTTGCGTCATGGATTTCAAGGGTAGTTGGGATGATCATCTACCATTAGTAGAATTTGCGTATAACAACAGTTATCATGCAAGCATAGGTATGCCGCCGTATGAAGCTTTATATGGGAGAAAGTGTCGAACACCATTGTATTAGGATGAAGTGGGAGAATGCCAAATGCTAGGACCAGAATTGGTGCAGCAAACAGCGGATGTCATGAAGTTGATACGTATACGTCTCGTAGCAGCTCAAGATAGACAGAAGAAATACGCAGACTTACATCGAGATAATATAGAGTTTGAGGTAGGCTCGTACGTATTTCTAAAGGTATTTCCCTAGAAAGGAAAGATACGCTTTGGAAAGAAGGGAAAACTAAGCCCAAGGTTTATAGGACCTTTTGAGGTATTAGAATGGGTAGGTGAGGTAGCTTATAGGGTAGCGTTACCTCCAGACCTAAAACGAATACATAATGTATTTCACGTTTCAGTGTTACGTCCTTACAAACCGGATTACAAGCACGTGATAGAATTTGAGCCTATTCAAATCGAGAAGGATTTAACATATGAAGAGATGCCGATTCAAATCATCGATAGAAAAGAGTAAGTTCTGCGAAACAAGGTAATATCGTCAGTAAAGGTGTTATAGAAGACCTACGATGTCGAGGAAGAAACGTGGGAATTGGAAGAGAAGATAGAGAAGAATTATCCTCTTTTGTTTGAGTAATGTAGGGTGAGATTCTGGGGACAGAATCTTTATAAGGGGGGAAGAATGTAACGACCGAGAAATTCGGATCCTTTGTAAAATATTTGAAAGAATTAAATAATTAATAAAATAATATTATTTGTTATTATATGTGTTAATAAGATGTATGTCGTTCTATAACCTAGAAATGTCGGAACATCGTAGTATTGGAACCACGTAAATGATTTAAAGTGTTTGAATTTGTAAAACAAAAATAAAAGTTTTTTGAGAAAGTTTACGTAAAACACTATTCACCGTTTATTGCTCGGGAATTATTTTTGAACTTCCGAGAAATATGTAACTTTAGAATATCGAGGCGAGATGGATTATGTAATAATAATCTAAGTATAGGAAATGCAATAATTCGCATGCGGACTTAAATTGAGAAAGTAGGTATTAAAACCTAATGAGATGAATTAATGTAACTTGGTATAAAATATAAGTCCATAAGCTGAAAGGTGTAAACCTATGTAGGATTTATACTAAGCCCAAGTGGTTTATAAAGTGAAGCCCAAACTATTATTAATGCAAGCCCAATGAATTAGCCATGATCCATGGAGCAAACCATGTTATTATGGGTAGTCTTGATGGGCAAGAACTTTATGTAATAACCAAGTAAGTGATAAGAGTTGTGGTTAGCAAGTAAACTTAGGGATTAAGCAAATGAATAGTAAGGAGGTTAGTTTAAGGAGGTGGGATGACATAAAGACCATTATGCCCCAACCTTAGCCCTCTATAAATAATAAGCTTGGATTTCTTAATTTGATTGTTAAACTTTCATCCAACAAACTCCTCTCTCATAAGCAACTTATTTGTTAGAGCCCAAAAGCACTTTGAAGCTAAAACCTTCCATTGTTAGTTTTCAAAGAAGAAGTACTAATTCATCAAAAGTAAATTATCTTTTCTCTTCCATCTCTATCATAGTAGGGTAATAAGAGAAGTGTAACCTAATGAACATATATGTTAAGAACATATGGGAAGTGGTTAAGCAATGAACTTAAGCCGAATAAGAGGAATAAGTACCTTGAACCTAAATAAGTTGATAACTTTGTACAAAACTTGCCATATGATGATTAGTAGATTCAACATAGTATGAGAACATTGATTGATGGACTTAAGTTCATAGTAAGTCATAAGCATGAGAATTTGTAGTTAATAAGTTAAACAAGTCATTGACTTATGAGAATAAGTCAAAACCTACTTTGATAATAAGTTGGAGTAATAAGTAACTTGAAATGTCTACATGTTGACTAAAATCCATCTAGAATGATTCGTAATGAGGTTTCGTCGGAATTTACACGATTGGACGATAATCGTCGAATTCGTGAAATTCTCGGAATGGAAGTCGTATTTTGTGTTTGAAGTCGTAAACGTTGGTTTTCGATGGAGACAAGTCATATTTGGCATTATAAAGTTGCGGACTCGAAAATGGTTGGATTCCGACTTAGAACGAACAAACGAGCGTTGAATGTTTGCGAACGTTTATCATTTTCGTTAAAATGGACTAATAGGTGAAATTTTAGCAAACAAAGTAATATAGATAAAATTCTTGCGTGAACGCATAGAGTACGTAATTTGTGACCCGTAGGCTCTTGAACGAGCCAATTCGGACTTATAACGAAGAAGTTACGAGTCCGGGAATTTAACAAAAGTTTCAAAACTGACCAAGTTTTACGGTGATCGAATCTGGCGCCACTACTGCGCCGAGCCAAGGCCAATAAGCTCGCGCATGATGCAAAATGGCCGTCATCCCTTGCAAACTTCATGCACAAAGGCGATATATAACAGAGAGACTCATGTGGCAGCAATACGAAGTCCAGGTTTTTGAACAATAAGTGGTGACGCCGCAGCGAGGCACCAAGTGTAATAGCCGACGCTTCAGCGCCAACTTTATAACCTAGATAATAAAGAAATGTTAAATGTTAAGCATGAAGAGTATTTGATAAGCAATTAAATGAGGATCTTAATAAAACATTGTTAAGACATAATTAAGCCTTAAAGTATGAACACTTAGAGTTAAGTTAAGTCAATTACATATGAATGTAAAAATGACCTAACGAAAAGCCGGAACCAATAATAACAAATCTAATACGTATTTAGATTGAAAAGAAGGGTAAGATTCTTTAGGAATCATCTTATATTATTATTCATGAACTAATGTACTATGTGATGCTATTATTCTAATGTAGAGACCTTAAAGACATAAAGTTCACGTGTTATATATATAAGCATACGCTAAAGGCAAGTACTCTAACCCTTGTTCCAGTTCGATCTGGACAAGTTTTTATGATTCATGTATTCTTCGCATGAGTTAGTATCTGAGGAAGTCAAAGCCAATCCTTTCGGCTAGACGTATGCTATGTTATTCTATCAAGTGTTGATAAAGATTTACCAAACTAATATTGTTGTGGTTTTCAAAAGTAGACTGAATATGCTAAAAGGTTTTGTCGTCAAACGACAGGCACGTGAGGTTGTCACAACTTAAAGGTATACACGTTTAATGAATGTAGTGTTGATCAACATAGAGTACTATAGGCTGATCACCTAGACGTGCTCGTAAGCTATGTCGGACTTACGGACTTTGTGCCGGGATGTCCTTTTCAAAGTACTTATGAAATGCTTACGGTCTTGAACCAGAATTGATGTTTTACTGAATATTGTTGTTGTAAAACATTTTGAATGAAAAGAAGTGCTATTTTGAATTATCGATAGAACTTCATAACTATTGTTCAGTTATTGAAGATATATGATTACTATGTTTCAAGCATGATATTTTCCTAGAATTTTTGTACTTGCTGAGCTAGTTAGGCTCATTCTTGCTTGAACCATATGAATGTAGCTAAGACCGAACGGACCGATGGATCCGGCAAGGATAAAGGGAAGGCGAAGGCGAACTCGTAGATTACATATGTAATAGTATATGTTTTGTAAGGAATAATATTGATATTATGACAAAGAAAATGTATTGGTTGTAAAGAACCTGGGGAATATAAATATTCTTTTGATATATATATATAAGACATATCCGTTCTTTTGAGGCATTCTAATTGAATGTTTATGTGAACTTTAGCATCGTGTAGCACCATCTGTCGAGTTGGAAGACACCCGGATTTGGGGGCATCACAGACACTTTCTTCCATACAATGCCTCGAATGGAGCCATGCCAATACTTGCTTGATAACTATTGTTGTAGGAAAACTCCACCAATGGTAAGAACTAGTCCCAACTTCCCTTGAAGTCAAGGACACATAGTCTTAATAGATCTTCAAGAGTTTGAATAGTCCTCTTCGACTGCCCGTCCGTCTGAGGATGATATGTCAAGCTAAATCGTAAATCCGTGCCCATAGCTTTTTGCAAACTAACCCAAAATCGTGAAGTGAATCTTGGGTCTGTAACAACCCAATATTTTCTATATAATTAAATCAGAAATTTTGCGTATAATTTTTTTTTTCTTTTAATGATGAGGATTTGTACAAGATAATGTGTATATGTATTTATGTGATAAATAAAAATATATTTATTCTATGAATATTTGCAAATAATTTTATTTTAGAATTATTGATTATTATAAAGTATATTCTTATAATAATTAATATAGTAGAAATGTTTTTATTAATTATTTTCCATGAAAATATAGTTATATATTATTTAAATAATATATGAAATGATTTTCTTTGAATAATTATTTTATTAAATAAATTTTAGTACATATTATCAAGTTAATTATTTTACCTTAATTATTAAGGTTAAATATGGGAGAATAAATCGATATGGAATCCAAACCCTAATTTTAGATTTTTATCAAGGGATGAGAATAATAATATAATATTAAGTATATTTTGATTTTTCAAGATTACTATGAATATGTACTGTATATACGTATTGATAATGGTTGATCAATTATGGTGTATAATATCAAAACTCTAGCATTAATTTGTTTAACCCTATTTTTAAATTCAAATAGGAAATTCAAATACTGTTATGTAACCGTGTTATATGATCTATGTTGCGTATTATATAATTAATTAGGTAAACCCTAATTAAAATTTAGAAACCCTAAATAATGTTTAGAAAACCTTAAGTTATTATAAAACCCTAATTTTGGAAATGAGAAACCGTAATTTGAAACCAAAATTAGAGTTTGTGATCAGTCAGCAATTGTGTTAATGTGATTAATATCAGGTATAATAGGTTTTATTGCTAATTATGAAAAATCTAATTAAAATTTTAAAACCCTAAATAACATTTTAAACCCTAATTTCTATATTAAGTAACCCTAATTAGTAATTATAAAATTTAATTACTAATTGTAAACCCTAATTTCTAAATTAGCAAGATTAATTATAATTAGTATATAAAACCCTAATGTTCATGTATAAAGTAATTAGAAAACTAATTTAATTAAGAAAACCCTAATTACAAATTTTAGAAACTAAGATTTTTAATTTTTTTATTTTGTGCAAACCCTAATTGCTAGATATTACAAATACTTTGTACTAAACCTTAGGGTTAAACCCTAAGGGTTTGCCAAATGATAAGAATTCCATTAAATTGGAAAAACAAATGACCATTATGCCATTTGCATTATTGAAGCTAATTTATAGATTTTGACCTTAGGTTTAGTTGGTGAACCACTTCAACCACCCCATGTGCTAACCACTCCAGCAAATCAGTCTCTATATCAGCCATACATGCATCCAAGACAAGTATATATAGATTGGAGAGAGAGAAAAAATCATTTGCTCACTTATTTTTGTCCAACTCTCATCCTTGAGCTTCTCTATCTAAAACCCACGAATTTCATAAGCATATCAGTCCCCAAGAACAGTCCCACAATCAACCATAACATATCATAAGCACAGAATCAAAGATTGCTCAAAGAAGGTATAAACCCTAGCTAAGATGTCTGTCCATCGATCAGTTGTTAGATGTTAAATTTTTTGTGTTAAATATGTTTTATGTAGTGTATAATGATGATCTGGGTTGATAGATATTAGATCCATAACATCTATAGGCTCAAATTTGATGTTCTTCAAAATCTGGAAAAAATTTAAACTGTGGTCTGACAACGAATGTCAGTGGCCACAAATCTTTCTCTGTTTGTGATTTTTCATGTTTTAAGTTTTGGATCTGTAGTTTGACATGGGGTCCTTAAGCTGGAACTTGAATCAAGTTCATATCATCAACAGATTGCAAGATAATCAAGGTCAAAAGTCGTTGACCGACCATGATCACCTTAAGCGTTTACAGGTAACCCTAAATGCAACCTAAACCGACAACGACTTTTAAACCGACCGGATCTTACATGTTGTTGATGTTTTGATTCTCATTGATATATCTATGTTGTAAGACGAGGTTATACTACATGTTTAGGCCTTAGCACGCCTAATAATTAACCTTAGTGATAGAGGGACGGTCAAAACCCAGTAAGTCGAAGATGTTCTCTGTTTTCTAGGTAACCCAGAAAACATAAGAACATGTCGACTAACATGGTTTGACCAGATCATAAATGTTGATTCTATTGAGGTTGTGTTGATGTTGTGTGATAGATCTACTCTCTTGTACGTTGGCTACAATCTGAAACTTTTAGATTGCTAAACCATTACATGATCAACAAGTTATGGAAGCCCAAAACTAGCCAGTCGAACTGTTCTTCATTTCTGGGTAACCCAGAAATGAAGAACAGCTCTTACAGCTTGTTTAAGGCTCCAGATCTCACTTATGTCATGCTTGGTTGCCATGTTTTTTGTTGGAGCTTGTAGTCTGACATTGGTACTACGATCTCTAACCAATTACGTGCTCAAAAACATCATAGTTTAAGATTAAAGCTTGGTCAAACTAGCTAGCTCGTTTCCTGACCTGAAGGTTCTAGGTTTCTTGAAGAACATAAAGAACATCTGTAGCGAAAGTTTTGTCACTATAGGTGGTCTTTAGCGACAGACAGTGTATTTTAATTAATTTAATTTTTGAAAATTAATTATTTTAATTAAATAAATAGAAACAAATAGTTTTTAATTATTAAAAATACCAAATTAATTATTTAAAATTATTTTAAATTCTGAAAATTAGTTTTTATTTATTTTAAGTATATTTCATAAATATTTAATATTTTTGAAATATTATTGGTATTTAATTTATTTAATTATAATATTAAATAAATTAGTTAAAAATGATTTTAATACTTGAAAAATCATTTAAAATTATATTATGATATAAGAAAATATTTTAGTTATTTTAATGACTTTTAATATTTAGTGATGAAATTCATTAATAAATTAATATTAATTATAATTGAGTTATTTACTAAATGAATTAAATTAATTAATTAAAAATAATTTTATTATATTAAAAATCATTTTAAATAATCATATGATATTTAAAAATATTTTAAGTTATAAAATATAACTTTTAATATTTAAAGATAAATTTCATTAATTAATTATTATTAATGATATTAAAGTTATTTAATAATTATATTAAATAAATAGTTTAAAAATGATTTTAAAATTATAAAAATCATTTTAAATAAAATAAAGTGTTTAAGGATATTTTAAGTTATAAAATATAGCTTTTAATATTTAAAGGACAATTTCATTAATAATTTAATATTAATGATTATTAATTTATTATTAATGATATTAAATTTATTTAATAATTATATTAAATAAATAGTTTAAAAATAGTTTTATTAATTTAAAATCATTTAAAAAGTATATAAATGAATTAAAAATATTTTAAGTTATAATTAATTGCTTTTAATATTTTGATAAATAGTACATTAATATTTAAATATTAATGATAATTATTTAAAAATAATTTTAAATGTTTTAAAAATCATTTAAGGATAATATTAATACTTTAAAAGTATTTTGAGTTATTATAAATAACTTTGACATTTTGGCAATGGTTTAATTAATAGTTTAATATTAATTAAATATTAATGATAATAGAATTGTTTAATATTTAAATCATTTAATAATGATTCGGTGTTTGAAAAATAAGCGATAAATTATAATAAATGTTTAAAAATTATTATAAGTCATTTAAAAATAATATGACCGATACTTACGGATATTAAACTACGAGGATAGAGTCTTAGACTCAATAATTGCCGATAAAGCCGCTTAAATTTTACAAGCGGTATGTTTTGTAAATTGATCTGGACTTGGATAATTTGATTAGATATGTGTTTATTTGTGATTCAATGGTTGTTGAACATATGTGATAATGTGATTAGGTTATGTACTGACTGCGAAAAGCAGTACTATGTGTTATAGTATATTGTTCTAATCGAACGAATGATTTGATTAATGATAGGTTGCTATATAAAAGATAAATCTAAGTTGTGTATTGTAAGCAGCAGACCAGACAAGTATCTTACCTTTGCATTTCCTTTATGCAATGGACATGAGTAAGAAGTTTCAGAATTATATTATTATTGTACTAGATTAATAACTTTATTTTCGGATATATTATATCCTATCATTGTTTATAAACATGATACTATATGGTAATCATATATATATATATATATATATATATATATATATATATATATATATATATATCGCCTATGCTATTTGACCGCCTAGACATGATTTGAAATATCGTTGAATATGATAAAACCTTTTGTATCCAATCAAATTGTTTTGGTTCGGATTCGGACTAAGTATGAACATCCCGATCAAGGAAAACTTTTATGCTGCATGGTAAGACAGAGTGAACGATCCTATCGTTCTTTGCAATGCAATATTGATCATCACAGGCTCATTGGGATGATCTCCTCTCTTCAGTAAGTTATGACGGTTTGCAGATGAAGTTCTGCTAAACCTTATCAAAAATTTAAAACAATGTTCATAGTGTGTCACTTAAACCCCCTTTATAGTCAATATGTAGTTTCAAAAATTTGAAATAGAATTGTTATGTTATTATTATCGGATCAGCTTACTTCACAACTATTCACTCGTTGTAGAAGTGATGTATAAAGAAAATATTTAATCATTTCAGTTAAATATAATTATAATTGCTATTACTTGCTGGGCACACAAATGCTTATCCTTGCTTAAATGTTTTCAGCTAAGTGCAAAGAACCAGAAAGCTCATGCAGAAACAAAGGAAAAGGAAAGCAAACAGAATAAGATTTTTGGTATTTTATGTAATAGTATTACTTTATTAAGACAATGATAACTATTAAGTATCAGGTAAATGAATGTTTAAAGTTCGCGTACTTGGGATTAGACTCTGATAAATGAAAATTAAGTTTGATTTTTATATTATTGTTCTTATTATTAGTATTATTCCGCTCATAGAAATGGTATCGTGAAGCATCAAGTTCGGGTTTCAAGTACCTGGATTTGGGGGATTTACAGGTTGGTATCAGAGCTTAGGGTTAAAAATCTTAGGTGGGCTAGACCTTAGGCTATAACCTTAAAATAGAGGGAAACGTTAAAAATATAAATAACTCATATAGAGTTTAAAAAGAGATGAATTGGATAAATTCATCTTCAAACAAAATAAAAGATAACTTATATAAAAACTCTTAAATGCTGTGTGTATATACTAAATGCTATTCAGGATAATTTATATGTGTAGATGTCTGGTGGAAAAAGGCTTGTTATATGCATATAGCATGAAGAAGGATCAAACCCATTCACCCGAGCTGATATCGAAGCCAATAGCTGAAATGGAGGCTCACAATGAAAATAACTCTGACGATGTGGTTATAGTTGAAAACGTAGTACCAGATCCGGAGATGGTGGAGTTGATAGATAGTGATTCGGACACTAAAGTTGAAGCTGATCAAGCATTAACGGAGGTGCAGGATCTGAGGAACAAGGTTTCTTCTCTGGAAAGGCCGTGGGAGATAGAAAAGCTGTTAAATAGTCAATTGCGTCAGGCGTTAATAGAAGCAATGGAAGAACAAGATAAGCTTAAAATCCAAATTGATTAAATGGGAGCCACAAGCAACACATCGTGTGCAGCTCCGAGCAAGAAGGGGAAAAGAAAGATAGTAGATCATGACTTAGGAAAATCCGGTAACAACCAAGAGGATGCTAACAAAATAGAAAAGTGTACAAACTGTGACAAGAAACATGAAGGCGTATGCAAAAAAGGGAGAAAGATATGTTACATTTGCGGACATGAGGGACATACCTCTCATCATTGTCCCAACTTTAAGCTAGGAGCATGTTTTATCAGTGGGATGGAAGGTCATCGAGCGAACGGTTGTCCAAGAAAAAGGCTTAGTAAATAGGTAGTATAAGTTCTGTTGTGTAGGCGTGTTTAAAATAATATGTGTGCTTAGTATGTTTGTGTAATGTAATATTCTAAATCTTTTGCATTAATCAAGGATGTAAATCCCGACTTTTGTAGTCACAGAGGGATAGCTGATGTTTAAAGCAATATGTGCTATAATATGTAAAGTATTTTGAAATCATTGAATGAATATGAATCTATGTTTAAGTAATGAAACAAGTTTAATATATTAAACTTATATGATAAGGCTTAGAAAGTAAGTTAATAAAGAATAATTTATGAGAATGTCGCCGAGACGAAAACTAAACTAAAGGATAGAAGAATCTGTCAACGAAACTGGAGAATAACCAGACCTGATACAAAATATCTCGAATGTTATCGCTCAAGCTATGCAGAATGGAATACTAGCCGCGGGAAATCAGCCAGACAATCAATTGACGAATTCCAAAGGCTTCAAGGCCGTCGTACTGCCAGGATCTAGAAGATCAACTGACCCCGTTGACGCGTGTGTGATAACTAGGGTAACGGAGGGACAAAAGAAAACTTTTGCCACCTATACGATGAATGGAGATAATTTCGATAATAACAGAATTAGGCTGAGAGTGTGAGACCCCAGATTTTATCAATAAAGATTTAAATTTTGTCAAAATAATTTTTTAATATTATGGTGTGAATTTGAGATAATATTATAGTTGTGGGTAGTATTTATAAATTTTTCAAAGTATGCAAGTGGTTATATTATATTCGATTGGCCTGGGGAATATAGGTTCGGTTTAGCAGGAATATAAGTACAACGGCTCAATCATTGGTGGACCCCTATAATGTAATTATTCATTCGGATTGAGAAAACGACAAAAAATATTTTATTGAAATAACGGCGAAAGTTTTTACCGTGGTTATCTTGTTGAACTACTCGGTAGTAAAAGTACGATAATAAGTGTGGTTGCATAGTAGCACACCGGTATTGATTATTGATGCTTATGTGAGAAGTCACTCGGTTTGATTCCATTATTGTCGATTAATAATATGAATTATTATAGCGATAATGACGTTTTGTTTTATTCGTATTATTAACGTAATAAAAGCGAAACATCTTTTATATAAAATAGAATACTTTATTAAAGTTATTCTATAAATAGAATATATTATATTTTATTATGCATAGTGTTGCATAGTATTTTGCATAGTGTTTTGCATAGTATTGCATAGTGTTTGCATAGTAAAATGTTTTTATATAAATAGAATATATTATATTTTATTTAAAAGATTTTCTTTAAATATGGACCGTCGATTAAAGTAAATCAATCGGGACCGTTCATGGATTAGTTCTTATGCATTCCATTTTCCTATAAATAGAAGCTCATTCCTTCATTATTTTCTTACGAATTCATTGAAACTCTAGAGAGAGAAATTATATAGAGAGAAGCTATAGAGACAAAGTTATAGAAAGAAGAAGAGTATTCTCGCTACTTCACTACTTCTATATTCAGTTCTTTTTACGGTAGTGGGTGTTATTCTTTCTTCTTGAAGAGAACTTACGTTATTCCATTCATTATTATTACATTGGAATAACTTTGTAAAAGTGGCATACCCTATACATAACTTTGATACGCAGCATACCCTATACTTGGTGAAATCCTTATGTTATTCCATTGCTTATTATTACATTGGAATAACTTGTATACGCTGATTTACCCTATACTTGGTGACATTCTTCTATTATTCATTTGGAACATCACATGCATGTGTTTTACAGGACCGGTTCCGCTTTTTATTATTCTCATTGGAACATCTCATGTGTGTTTTACACCGGAATCGGGTTAAAATCTTTATCATTCTCGTTGGAATATCCTATTCGTGTGTTTTACACCGGATCCGGTTCCATCTTTATTATTCTCATTGGAACATCCCATGGGTTTGAATTTCACCGACACGGGTTCCGTTATTATTATTCTCGTTGGAATAACTTTGTCATGGCTAAGTACCGCATGCATGGTGATTTCTTTTGTTATTCCATTCTTTATTATACCCGGTTGGTTAAAACTTTGACTTCTATACTCCATGAAATTAGTAGAATATCCTTGATATTTGCGTTTCATCCAAAGATCTTTTCATGGAAATATTCTTCCGATCATTATTGAATTTTACTCACGTAAACAAAGATCGTGTTGATAATTTGGACGTTAATAATTCATGGATTAAATAATTCTTGAACTTGTTTTATTGAATTATTATGTCATTGTCATCATCCTCATGTTATATTATGTTATCTTTGGCTTACGTGCATAGATGAACTTAGTATGATTATGACCGAGGATCATTCTAAGATAATCATGACTTGATATAAATGATGTGACAAAAGTCCTCGATGGCTTTGTAATGCAAATGATGGATAGTTTTTGGTATGATTATGACCGGGGTGATTCGGTAAGTATAGTCATGACCATTGATAATTTGATGAAAATCCTTGACCAAGTGGTACGGGGATGATTAGATGTGGTGGTTTATTTATTGTCGAGTCTCAAATGATAAAATTGATGAAAACCTTTTAAAACCTAAAAGATAGTAGACTTTATTCTCTACTTGACTCTTTTAATGGGTTGCTTATTCCACCGCAGATTAAACCTGTTGTCTATTGTATTTTATCGGTTTAACAACTTTGTTGAAGGCTAATGATAATTTATTCGCATTATCTTAGTCATAATATTTCTTCTTGGGCTAGTTGAGCTCACCCTTTCTTTTTCACCGTTCTCTTGTGAAATGAGAACATAGTCGGGAGGACAGTCTGGGAACGTAAGTAATGGTCCAGAGGATAGCATTAGTAGTCCTCACTATTACGTGAAATAGTGTGATAATAGTCGTAATGAGGACTCCTTTTGAGTTTGTATAATATCTAGTAGACAAAATTTGTATTCAAACTCACGGTTTATGTCGTATTGTATACTTACAGCTTATATTAGTAAGTTGTATTTGAATTTATGTACCATGTAAGTGGCGACCCAAGATGGGTGACGATACCTAATTTTGGGGGCGTTACGGTTGGTATCGAGCTTAGGATATGATCCTGGCTAAGATGTGAGAATAGTACTAGGAGGGAGAGACGGGAATTCCTTCGCTAGTATGACCTACCCAAGTTTATTTGGTATTTGATTGGCTCACGAGTATAGTGATAATATGTTGCATGTTAATTAACCTTTGTTTTGTGATGTTGTTTGTATTTAGATGTTGTGAATAGGGCTCTGGTTATTGAGCGCGATAATGAGTCAGCTCAACCAAAAGGTAACGACCAACAACACGATAATAATCATACCGGCGGTAACGACCATCGAAACAATGATGACCATCGTGGGAGAAATTATCATGCCAAGAATGGTAACCACTTCGGTGGTAATCATGGCCAAGATAATAGAAGTGGAAATTTCAAGAAGAGTAGGTCATTTAGCTCGATTTTGTCATTCACCAAAGTCAAGTCCAGCTGGGACGGTGGCACCAAAGGCGGATACGGATAAAACAAAGTCGTTGGTTTTAGGAAGTGCATTTTTCATGACTTCTCAAAAAGCGAGTAAACGAGAACGAAGTTAGCATGGGTTAGTTAATTATAAATCATGTAAGTCTATACCTTATAAGATATCCTGGTTCTACCCATTATTTTATCTCTCTTGCTTATGCGTTCAACGCTTAAATTTGACTCAGGAGAAGTTAGACTTTGACTTATTGGTTGAAACTTCGTTAGTAGGAGCCTTCATTACCGCTACTATTTTTAAATCTTGTTTGATTCAAATAAACACTTTCACGTTACCTGTCGATCTTATCTCTTTGAAAATACTTGCTTTTGAGGTAATTTTTGAAAACGATTGATTAACTACTCATTATTCTTTTTGTAAGGTTGTTAGCTTTCATATTCCTAACCAACCTGTTATATCTTAATTCAAAGTAACCAAATCCTAAAGTTAATCCTTTGTTATATCAAGTCATAAGAAAAGAGCCCGATCCTTTCGTTGTTAACTTCCTTGTGTGGAATGCAATCAAGCCGGACTTTTCTCGTAGGCGACGCCGTGGATTGAAGATGGCAAGTTTATAGGTATCATTGTGAGGTGCTATCTAGGTTAAGGGATAGAAGTCACAGTTGGTATCAATGTGACGTACTATCCAAGTCTTGGATGAGAGTCACGCTTTGAATGATATTTCTATTATTAATAAATTTCTGGGTATTCATGAAGACTTCTTAGCCTACTTAGAGCGTGAAATCGAATTTTGTATTGAATTCAAAGATAAAAAACCCATTTCTTAAACCCTCAAATATTTCTTCAACTAAAATGAACGGTTTACGAGGATTATGATGAAAGTCATAATAAAAGCATTGGACTAATGAAAATCATGGGTATTCGTGGTATTAGTAAGTTTTATGATGAGTTATGTTGGTTATTATGTGAAAACATGAAAGTTTCTTAGAAATCACAAAGAGTTGAAAAATCAGATTTTTGGTAAAAACGTAACATGAAATTCAATTGACCATATCTCCAATTATATTTTGAATTTTTGAATGTGGTCAAGTCCTAGAGTTAGATCTATGAGTTACCTAACTAATCCAAGTGGAATTACTGGAAAATGTGTTGTAGATTTTTGTGTGGACTGATTTTAGCAAAGGAGTGCAAAGCTGCAAAAACCAAAAAAAGCTTCTGCCATGATTTTAGAGAGGCTGTTTTGGCCACTTAAATTATGAGAAAAATTCTGGCCTTTTGGGACATGAAGGTATATGGTATAAAGTACATCCTGTCCAAAAATGAGCTCATTCTGACTTAAAATAAGCAAGTTATGACTATTTCAATATTTAGGTTTTTCCGATTTAAAACGCTATAACCGGGAGTTCTATAACTCCGATGACCATGAAATTTAAACTAGAAGCTCACGTTAACATGTGTAAGGTCCTGCCAAGATTTGGGAATTTTGGAGTTAAACTTGAGGTAGCTAATTTCTTAAGGAATTAATTAGAAATTGATTTTTAAAAATAGTAAATGAATTTTAAAAATTCGAGAAAAATATATTTTCATTATGGGACTATATTATGCTAAATTGCAGAAAAGAAATATTTTTGGGACTGATTTGGTATTTTTCATGAAAATAGTTTAGTTACTTAACATATGAGTTAAATATGTTATGTGAAGTAACAAAGTTGAAAATAGGATTTTATGGCTAGAGAATCCTATATAGAGTATATGCATATTTTTGATGAGGATTTGATAATTGGTGATGATATTTTATGAGTATGGCATTTTTAATGATTAAATGCATTATATGGTAAAGCGTAAACAATTAAGATAAATTGTTTATAAATTTAAGAAGTGATTAAAATATTGTTATAATATTAATGATATTAGATTATAAGATTATTAAGTGATTGAAAACATGGGGATATTCTTGAATCTCGGATAAATTATATTATAAATGTTTAATATTTATCCTTTATCTCATTTGATTGATTCTTTATATCATTATCCTCATGCTTATATTATGTTGAAAGTCATCTGTGGCCTGTAGATGGACTTGGTATGATTATGACCAGGGATTTATCGGTATAATCGTGAATCAGTAATTGAATACACAATTATCTTTGGCCGAAGTGCATGGATAATTTGTGGTCGTGATATCTTAATGAATACACAATTATCTTTGGTAGTAGTGCATGGATAATTCGTGGTCGTGATACTTAATGAATACACAATTATCTTTGGTAGTAGTGCATGGATAATTTGTGGTCGTGATACTTAATGAATACACAATTATCTTTGGTAGTAGTGCATGGATAATTTGTGGTCGTGATACTAATGAATACACAATTGTCTTTGGCCGTAGTGCATGGATAATTTGTGGTCGTGATACTAATGAATACACGATTATCTTTGGCCGTAGTGCATGGATAATTTGTGGTCGTGATACTAATGAATACACGATTATCTTTGGCCGTAGTGCTTAGGCCGTAGTGCATGGATAATTTGTGGTCGTGATACTAATGAATACACAATTGTCTTTGGTAGTAGTGCATGGATAATTTGTGGTCGTGATACTTAATGAATACACGATTATCTTTGGTAGTAGTGCATGGATAATTTGTGGTCGTGATACTAATGAATACACGATTATCTTTTGGGTAGTAGTGCATGGATAATTTGTGGTCGTGATACTAATGAATACACGATTATCTTTGGTAGTAGTGCATGGATAATTCGTGGTCGTGATATCTTAATGAATATCCTTGGCACGTAGTGCGGGGATGATTCGATGATATGGATTAATTATTGAAATTTGAGTCTCAAAGAATGAAATATTAATTCATGGATGTGGTAAAAGTCATCTTTGGCAGTAGTGCATTGATAGACTTGGTATGATTATGACCACGGATTATTCGGTATAATCATGACCAGTAATTGAAAACACGAATATCCTTAGCCAAGTGGCATGGATAATTCATGGTTGTGATACTATTGTCGAGTCTCAGATTATTGGTTTTACAGTTATATATCTTTGGGCTCAGTAGTGCAAAAGATGAATTGTTAATAAATATTTTTGGCCTCTGTAGTGCAAAGATGAATTGTTAATGAATATCTTTGTGGGATTGCAAAGATGAATTTAATGTTTTCAACGATAAAGGTATTCAAGGTATCCTCACCTCTTTATCATACCAGTATCGCACCCTAATTTCGAGGGCGAAATTCCATAAGGAGGGAGATTGTGAGACCCAGATTTTATCAATAAAGATTTAAATTTTGTCAAAATAATTTTTTAATATTATGGTGTGAATTTGAGATAATATTATAGTTGTGGGTAGTATTTATAAATTTTGCAAAGTATGCAAGTGGTTATATTATATTCGATTGGTGGGGAATATTCGGTTTAGCAGGAATATTCGTATAACGGCTCAATCATTGGTGGACCCTAGCAATGTAATTATTGTCGGATTGAGAAAACGACAAAAATATTTTATTGAAATAACGGCGGAAGTTTTACTGAGTAGTTCTTGTTGAACTACTCGGTAGTAAAAAATAAATAATAAGTGTGGTTGCATAGTAGCATTACCGGTATTGATTATTGATGCTTATGTGAGAAGTCACTCGGTTTGATTCCATTATTGTCGATTAATAATATGAATTATTATAGCGATAATGACGTTTTGTTTTATTCAGTATTATTAACGTAATAAAGCGAAACATCTTTTTTATATAAAATAGAATACTTTATTAAAGTTATTCTATAAATAGAATATATTATATTTTATTATGATAGTAGTGTTGCATAGTGTTTTGCATAGTGTTTTGCATAGTATTGCATAGTGTTTGCATAGTAAAATGTTTTTATATAAATAGAATATATTATATTTTATTTAAAAGATTTTTCTTTAAATATGGACGTCGCCGATTAAAGTAAATCAATCTGGACCGTTCATGGATTAGTTACTATGCATTCCATTTTCCTATAAATAAGCTCATTCCTTCATTATTTTCTTACTAATTCATTGAAACTCTAGAGAGAAATTATAGAGAGAAGCTATAGAGAGAAAGTTATAGAAAGAAGAAGAAGAGTATTCGCTACTTCACTACTTCTATATTCAGGTTCTTTTTACGGTAAAGGGTGTTATTCTTTCTTCTTAAAGAGAACTTACGTTATTCCATTCATTATTATTACATTGGAATAACTTTCGTAAAAGTGGCATACCTATACATAACTCAGATATCTGTGGCATACCCTATACTTGGTGAAATCCTTATGTTATTCCATTGCTTATTATTACATTGGAATAACTCAGATACGCTGTGATTTACCCTATACTTGGTGACATTCTTCTATTATTACATTGGAACATCCTGTCATGTGTTTTTAGGACCTGGTTCCGATTTTTATTATTCTCTGTTGGAACATCACATGCATGTGTTTTACACCGGACTGGTTAAAATCTTTATCATTACGTTGGAATATCCTATCTCGTGTGTTTTACACCGGATCCGGTTTCATCTTTATTATTTACATTGGAACATCCTCGATTGTGAATTTCACCGACCGGTTCCGTTATTATTATTACGTTGGAATAACTCATACATATGCGGCAACCGCATGCACGGTGATTTCTTTTGTTATTCCATTCTTTATTATACCCAGTTGGTTAAAACTTTGACTTCTATACTCCATGAAATTAGTAGAATATCCTTGATATTTGCATTTCATCCAAGATCTTTCATGGAAATATTCTTCCGATCATTATTGAATTTTACTCTCACTAAACGATGATCATGTTGATAATTTGGACGTTAATAATTCATGGATTAAATAATTCTTGAACTTGTTTTATTGAATTATTATGTCATTGTCATCATCCTCATGTTATATTATGTTATCTTTGGCTTACGTGCATAGATGAACTTAGTATGATTATGACCGAGGATCATTCTAAGATAATCGTGACTTGATATAAATGATGTGACAAAAGTCCTCGATGGCTGTGTAATGCGGTGATGGATAGTTTTGGTATGATTATGACCGGGGGTGATTCTAAGATAGTCATGACCATTGATAATTTGATGAAAATCCTTGACCGGTAGTACGAGGATGATTAGATGTGGTGGTTTATTTATTGTCGAGTCTCAAATGATAAAAATTGATGAAAACCTTTTAAAACCTAAAAGATAGTAGACTTTATTCTCTACTTGACTCTTTTAATGGGTTGCTTATTCCACTGCAGCTTAAACCTGGTTGTCTATTGTATTTTATCGGTTTAACATTTGTTGAAGGCTAATGATAATTTATTCTCGCATTATCTTAGTCATAATATTTCTTCTTGGGCTAGTTGAGCTCACCCTTTTCTTTCACTTTGTTCTCTTCGTGAAATGAGAACATAGCCGGGACTTAGTCGGGGAGCGAAGTAATGGTCCAGAGGATAGCATTAGTAGTCCTCACTATTCTGTGAAATAGTGTGATAATAGCTGTAATGAGGACTCCTTTTGAGTTTGTATAATATCTAGTAGACAAAATTTGTATTCAAACTTACAGTTTATGTCGTATTGTACACGACAGTTATATTAGTAAGTTGTATTTGAATTTATGTACCATGTAAGTGGCGACCCAAGATTGGTGACGTATACCTAATTTTGGGGGCGTTACAGAGAGTGTGTTTAAAAAGAAATTTTGTGTGCTATAAGTGTGGGCAGGAGGGACATATCTCTCATAACTGCCTCAATCCAAGAGTGTATAGTGGGTGTTTTATTTGTAAATTAATGGAGCATAAGATAAAAGACTGTCCAAGAAGGAGAAGGGAGGCAAATAATGCGAATACGAGGAAAGGAAACACAACATTGGCGATAACGGGACCGACTTCAACAAACAAATCAACAAAATCAACCACATGAGTCTTCAGCATGAATGTACAAGATACGGTAGCAACCGGGGATGCAACTCCAAGTATTATTCGAACAAATTTTATTTTTATATATACGATTTTCCTATATATATAATGAATTATTTTATAAATTATTTTGAAGGAGGAATTTGAGTTCTTTTAGGAATCAAATTTCCGTTTCATCAGATAGACAAGCTTTATGTGAATAGTTAAAGATCAGTTCGATCAAATTATGATCGAGATCTACTTGTAATGATTGTGTATGCTATGTGCCCGTGTATGTATAGGTTTTAAAACGGTGATTCCGGGGACGAAATCTTTATAAGGGAGGGTGAATGTAACAACCCGATATTTTCTATATAATTAAATCAGAAATTTTGCGTATAATTTTTTTTATTTTAAGGATGAGGATTTGTACAAGATAATGTGTATATGTATTTATGTGATAAATAAAAATATATTTATTCCACGAATATTTATAAATAATTTTATTTTAGAATTATTGATTATTATAAAGTATATTCTTATAATAATTAATATAGTAGAAATGTTTTTATTAATTATTTTCCATGAAAATATAGTTATATATTATTTTAATATTATATGAAATGATTTTCTTTGAATAATTATTTTATTAAATAAATTTTAGTACTGATTATTAAGTTAATTATTTTACCTTAATTATTAAGGTTAAATATGGGAGAATAAATCGGTATATGGAATCCAAACCTTAATTTTGGATTTTTATCAAAGGATGAGAATAATAATATAATATTAGGTATATTTTGATTTTTCAGTGCTATGAATATGTACTGTATGTATGTATTGATAATGGTTGATCAATTATGGTGTATAATATCAAAACTCTAGCATTAATTTGTTTAACCCTATTTTTTAATTCAAATAGGAAATTCAAATACTGTTATGTGACTGTGTTATATGATTTATGTTGCGTATTATATAATTAATTAGGTAAACCGTAATTAAAATTTAGAAACCCTAAATAATGTTTAGAAAACCCTAAGTTATTCTAAAACCCTAATTTTGGAAATGAGAAACCCTAATTTGAACCTAAATTGGAGTTTGTGATAAGTCAGAAATTTTGTTAATGTGATTAATATCAGGTATAATAGGTTTTATTGCTAATTATGAAAAATCTAATTAGTATTTTAAAACCCTAAATAACATTTTGAAACCCTAATTTCTATATTAAGTAACCCTAATTAGTAATTATAAAATTTAATTACTAATTATAAACCCTAATTGCTAAATTAGCAAGGTTAATTATAATTAGTATATAAAACCCTAATGTTTTTGTATAAAGTAATTAGAAAACTAATTTAATTAAGAAAACCCTAATTACAAATTTTAGAAACTAAGATTTTTATTTTGTGCAAACCCTAATTGCTAGATATTACAAATGCTTTGTGTTAAACCCTAAGGGCCAAACCCTAAGGGTTTGCCAAATGACAAGAATGCCATTAAATTGGAAAAACAAATGACCATTATGCCCTTTGCATTAATTGAAGGTAATTTATAGGTTTTGACCTTAGGTTTAGTTGGTGAACCACTTCAACCACCCAATGTGCTAACCACTCCAGCAAATCAGTCTCTATATCAGCCATACATGCATCCAAGACAAGTATATATAGATTAGAGAGAGAGAGAGAAAATCATTTGCTCACTTATTTTTGTCCAACTCTCATCCTTGAGCTTATCTCTCTAAAACCTACGAATTTTATAAACATATCAGTCCCCAAGAACAGCCCCATGATCAACCATAACATATCATAAGCACAGAATCAAATATTGCTCAAAGAAGGTATAAACCCTAGCCAAGATATCTGTCCATCGATCTGTTGTTAGATGTTAAATTTTTTGTGTTAAATATGTTGTATGTAGTGTATAATGATGATCTGGGTTGATAGATGTTAGATCCATAACATCTATAGGCTTAAATTTGATGTTCTTCAAAATCTGGAAAAAATTTAAACTGTGGTCTGACAACGAATGTCAGTGGCCACAAATCTTTTTCTGTTTGTGATTTTTCTTGTTTTAAGTTTTGGATCTGTAGTTTGACATGGGGTCCTTAAGCTGGAACTTGAATCAAGTTCATATCATCAACAGATTGCAAGATAATCAAGGTCAAAAGTCGTTAACCGACCATGATCACCGGGCGTTTCTGGGTAACCCAGAAACAGCCCAGAACCGGCCTGACAACGTTTTAAACCGACCAGATCTTACATGTTGTTGATGTTTTGATTCTGTTGATATATCTATGTTGTAGTACATAGGTTATACTACATGTTTAGGCCTTAGCATCGCCTAATAATTAAACTTAGTGATTGTAGTGGATGGTCAAACCAGGCAAGTCGAGCATGTTCTCTGTTTTCTAGGTAACCCAGAAAATATATGAACATGTCGACTGACATGGTTTCACCGGATCATAAATGTTGATTCTATTGAGGCTGTGTTGATGTTGTGTGATAGATCTACTCTCTTGTACGTTGGCTACAATCTGAAACTTTTAGATTGCTAAACCATTACATGATCAACAAGTTATGGAAGCCCAAAACTAGCCAGTCAAATTGTCTTCATTTCTGGGTAACCCAGAAATGAAGAACAGCTCTGACAGCTTGTTTAAGGCTCCAGATCTCACTTATGTCATGCTTGTTGGCTATGTTTGTTGTGGGAGCTTGTAGTCTGACATTGGTACTACGATCTCTGACCAATTACGTGCCCAAAAAATATCATAGTTTAAGATTAAAGCTTGGTCAAACTAGCTAGCTCGTTTCCTGACCTGAAGGTTCTGGGTTTCTTGAAGAACATAAAGAACAACTATAGCGACAGTTCTGTCACTATAGGTGGTCTTTAGCGACAGACAGTGTATTTTAATTAATTTAATTTCTAAAAATTAATTATTTTAATTAAATAAATAGGAAAAAATAGTTTTTAATTATTAAAAATACCAAATAAATTATTTTAAATTCTGAAATATAGTTTTTATTTATTTTAAGGATATTTCACAAATATTTAATATTTTTGAAATATTATTGGTATTTAATTTATTTAATTATAATATTAAATAAATTACTTAAAATGATTTTAATACTTGAAAAATCATTTAAAATTATATTATGATATAAGAAAATATTTTAAGTTATTTTTAATGACTTTTAATATTTTGTGATGAAATTAATTAATAAATTAATATTAATTATAATTGATTTATTTACTAAAAGAATTAAATAAATTAAATAAAAATGATTTTATTATATTAAAATCATTTTAAATAATAATAAGGTATTTAAAAATATTTTAAGTTATAAAATATAACTTTTAATATTTAAAGGTAAATTTCATTAATTGATTATTGTTAATGATATTAAAGTTATTTAATAATTATATTAAATAAATTAGTTTAAAATGATTTTAATATTATAAAATCATTTTAAATGAATAAAGTGTTTAAGGATATTTTAAGTTATAAAATATAACTTTTAATATTTAAAGGTTAATTTTATTAAAAATTTAATATTAATGATTATTAATTTATTATTAATGATATTAAATGTATTTAATTATTATATTAAATAAATAGTTTAAAATGGTTTTATTAATTTAAAATAATTTAAAAAGTATATAAATGAATTAAAAATATTTTAAGTTATAATTAATGACTTTTAATATTTTGATATATAGTACGTTAATATTTAAATATTAATGATAATTATTTAAAAATGATTTTAAATGTTTTAAAAATTATTTAAGGATAATATTAATACTTTAAAAGTATTTTGAGTTATTATAAATAACTTTGACAATTTGGCAATGGTTTTATTAATAGTTTAATATTAATTAAATATTAATGATAATAGAATTGTTTAATATTTAAATCATTTAATAATGATTAAGGTGTTTGAAAATTCATGATAAATTATAATAAATGTTTAAAAATTATTATAAGTCATTTCAAAATAATATGACTGATACTTACAGATATTGAACTACAAGATATAGTCTTAGACTCGATAATTACCCGATAAAGCCGTTGGTACACCGACATGTTTTAGAAATTGATCTGGACTTGGATAATATGATTAGATATATGTTTATTTGTGATTTAATGGTTGTTGAACATGTGTGATAATGTGATTAAGTTATGTGCTGACTGCGAAAAATAGTACTATGTGTCATAGTATATTTTTTCTAATCGAACGAATGATCTGATTAATGATAGGTTACTATATAAAATATAAATCTAAGTTGCGTATTGTAAGCAGCAGAACAGGCAAGTATCTTACCTTTGTATTTCCTTTATGCAATGGATATGATTAAGAAGTTTTAGAATTATATTATTATTGTACTAGATTATTAACTTTATTATCGATATATTATATCCGATCATTGTTTATCAACATGATACTATATGGTAATTCAGATATATATATTCTGTTCGTTAATTTCTATATATGGTTATACAAATGTTCCCACTTGGATAATCATTGTATTCAATCACATGTTGATATATATATATATATATATATAGCTATAGGCATAAGACATCACCATTCAAAAATGGTATGTTTCTATTAACCTAGTTGTGGATAAAAACTTTTCAATATAGCTTACTGCCTTGGTCGATATAGGTGCAGACTTAAACTGTATCCAAGAAGGTCTAATCCCAACTAAATATTACAAAAAAACCAGTGAAAAATTGAATTCAGCTAATGGTAGTCAAATGGAAATAAAATATAAATTACCTAAAGTACATATTTGTCAAGATAACATGTGTTTCAAAACATCTTTATATATATATATATTTATATATATACGTCGAAGCTATTTGACCAGCTAGACACATATTTCGAAATATCGTTGAATATGATAAAAAACCTTTTTGTATCCAATCAAATTATTTTGGTTCGGATTCCAGACTAAGTATGAACATCCCGATCAAGGAAAAACTTTTATGCGCCCAAGGCGGACAGAGTGAACGATCCTATCATTCTTGCAATGCAGTATTGATCAATACAAGGCTCATTGGGATGATCACCCTCGTGCCCGTAAGTTATGAAGGTTTACAGATGAAGTTCTGCTAAACCTTATCGAAAAATTTAAAACAATGTTCATAGTATGTCACTTAAATCCCCTTTATAGTCAATATGTAGTTTCAAAAATTTGAAATAGAATTGTTATGTTATTATTATCGGATCAACTTACTTCACAACTATTGACTCGTTGTAGAAGTGATGTATAAAGAAAACATTTAATCCATTCAGCTAAATATAATTATAATTGTTATTACTTGCTGGGCACTCAAATGCTCATCCTTGCTTAATTTAAATGTTTTCAGCTAAGTGTGAAGAACCAGAAAGCGCGCTCATGCAGAAACAAAGGAAAAGGAAAGCAAATAGAATAAGATTTTTGGTATTTTATGTAATAGTATTACTTTATTAAGACAGTGATAACTATTAAGTATCATGTAAATGAATGTTTAAAGGTCGCGTACTTGGGAGTAGACTCTGATAAATGAAAATTAAGTTTGGTTCTTATATTATTGTTATTATTATTTGTATTATTCTGCTCATAGAAATGGTATCGTGAAGCACCGAGTTTGGGTTTCAAGTACCTGGATTTGGGGGCGTTACAGGGTCTCGATCAGAAACTATAGATACTGGCATACCATGTAGTCTTACAATCTAATTTATGTACATACGAGCAAGACATTCAAGTGTATAAGTTTCTCGTATAGGTAAGAAATGAGCCGACTTGGTCAATCTATCAACAATGACCCAAATCGCATCTATGCCTTGAGAAACCTTGGGAAGACCGGTAACAAAATCCATGGTAATGTGCTCCCACTTCTATTCTTGAATATCAAGTGGTTGCAATGGACCTTTTGGTACTTGATGCTCCGCCTTGAGATAAACTCCGCGATCTCTCTCTTCATATTGCTCCACCAAAATATATGTCGAAGATCATGATACATTTTGGTACTCCTAGGATGGATTGCAAACGGTGTGTTGTACGCCTCCATCATGATTTTATACTTTAAATTAGGGTCGTTAGGAACATAAAGTCTGGAGTTGACTCGAAGTATTCCTTTTTCATCAATTCTTGCTTCCGGCATAGCACCTTCTTGCACTTTCTTCTTCATACGCATCGCCTCCAGTTCGTAGCTTCGAAAGCAAATTTTAACTTTATCGATTAAAGTTAGTTCTACTCGTATATTCGCTATCATCACATGGGTCTTTGGAGTCTTTAACTCTATCTCCATCCTTTGCAAGTCATATAAAATGGGACTTTGCATTGACAATATCACACTCGTACCCGCATATGATCTTCTACTCAATGCGTCAGCTACTACGTTCGCTTTAACAGGATGGTATTGAATAATATGATCATAATCTTTCAGCAGTTCAAGACAACGTCATTGCCGCATGTTGAGTTCCTTTTGAGTAAAGAAATATTTGAGGCTTTTATGATCCGTAAAGATTTCCACTTTCTCCCCATACAGGTAATGCCTCCAGATTTTAAGTGCGAAAATGATAGCTGCCAACTCTAGATCATGAGTAGGATAATTCCTCTCATATTCTTTGAGTTGTCATGAGGCATAGGCTATGACTTTCTCATGTTGCATGAGAACACATCCTAAACCATTGCTCAAGCATCATTTGAGATGACATATCCTCTCGCACTGCATTGTATTGCCGTAATGTGTGTTAAAATGAGTCTCTCTCGAGTTCTTGAAAACACTTCTCACATTCCACGCTCCAACCGAATTTTGTATCTTTTCGAGTCACCGAGTTAATGGAGTAGCGATTTGAGAAAAACCTTCTACGAATCTCCGATAATAACTAGCTGCCGAGAAAGCTACGTGACTTTTGGCCATCGATTTAGGTTGCTCCGACTTTGAATAGCTTCAATCTTTGCTGGGTTAACAGATATTCCATGACTTGATGCTACGTTCCCAAGGAATGCTACTTCATCAATCCAGAACTCGCATTTCTTAAACTTGGCATAAAGCTTGATTTCACAAAGATTTTGGAGTATCAGCCTCAAGTGTTGCTAATGATATTCATGGCTTTTGGAATATATGAGGATGTCATCAATAAAGACGACCACAAAGTGATCCAAATATTCCTTGAATACTCGGTTCATCATATCCATGAAGGCAATAGGAGCATTAGTAATTCCAAAAGACATGACTAAGAATTCATAATGCCCGTACCTAGTTCTGAAGGCAGTCTTTGGAATATCCTCAGTTTTAACCTTTAGCTGATGATATCCGTAACTAAGATCGATCTTTGAAAAGAATTGTGCTCCTTGCAATCGGGTCAAAACAGTCATCAATGCGAGGTAATCGGATACCTATTCTTCGATGGTGACATGGTTCAATTCTTGTAGATAATACAAAGTCAGATACTCCCATCTTTCTTCTTCACGAATAGAACAGAGCACCCCAAGGAGACGATTAGGACTTAATGAAACCAATATCTAATAATTCTTTAATTGGGTCTTTAACTCCTGAAGTTCAATAGGAGCCATTCGATATGGGGCTTTAGAAATGGGTTTTGTACCGAGTTCAAGGTCGATACAAAATTAATTTCATGCTCTGGGGTAGGCCAGGAAGTTCTTCAGGGAATACGTTAGGAAATTTATTAATAATAGAAATATCATTCAAATCTGACGTATTTTTGTTTAAATCTGTGACATGAGCTAAGAAAGCTTGACATCTGTTTTTCAATAAACGAATAGTTTTATGGTTTGAGATGACAGCGATTGATTTTAATGGTTTGTTTACTTGAATTCGCATAATAGGTTGGTTAGGAATATGAAAGCTAACAACCTTACGAAAATAATCAATTTTTGCATGATGAGTAGTTAACCAATCAATCCCTAGAATCACGTCAAATGCAAGTATTTTCAATGAAATAAGATCGACAGGTAATGTGAGGGTACCGATTTGAACCAACCAAAACTTATAAACAGTGAATGTAATGAAAGTTTCTCCCAACGGAGTTTCCACAGATAAGTCAAAGTCTAATTTCTCCAAAGTCAAATTTAAACGTTGAGCGCAAGTAGGAGAAATAAAAGAATGGGTAAAACCGGTATCAAATAAGGTATAGACTTCGCTAGAGTTTATGATAAGCTTACCCATGATGATCTCGTTCGGGTTCCTTACTTTTTGGGAGGTCACAAAAAATGCTCTCCCTTGAACTACTAGTTTTGACTTGTTTGGGATGAAATTTTGTGTCACAGTTCCAACTGGACTTGTCTTTGGTACAGGACAAAATCGGGCTAGGTGACCTTCTCTTCCATAATAATAACACGCTTTGGATGGCATCGCGCAGTTTGGACTGATGTGTCCCTCCCCTCCGTATTTGAAGCATATGATAGGTGGTCGTTCTCCTTCCTTAACAACGGGTGCTGGTGATGACATCTTTCCATCATTGTTGAATCTTCTCTTCTTGAAATGTCCACTTTTATTGTCTTGGCCATGATTACCACTGAAGTGGTTACCATTTCTGGCATTTTGATTCCCTCTGCATTTGTTGTCACCACTTCGATGACTGCTACCACTGGTATTATCATTTTGCCGGCTGCTTTCTCTTGGTTGGGTTGACTCGTTATCGCACTCCAATAACTGAGCCCTATTTACAAAATCAATATGTATACGCTTTATGAGAAATTAGATATCGACGTATCTCGATTTCAAACCTCTTAGAAACATCGCGCATTCTTTCCTCATTATCAACCAAGTGAGACCTTAAACCGGGACAACTCGGCAAACTTAGCTTCGCAGATCGTGACGCTTGGCCATATTGTTCTACTCCAACTTGATGAACTGTACCTCTTTCATGTGATTTAATACTTTCGGAAAGTACTTGTCGTTGAATAGTTCTTAGAACTTCTCCCAAGACATCTTCAAAGGCGGTAGGTTGAGTACGCTTTTACCGATTACCACCAAGAATCGCTCTCCTCGCAACATAAAGGTGGAAAAGGGAACCTTTTGCTCCTCTGAGCATCCCAAGACATCAAATATCTTGGTGATCCGCTTTATCCACGATCCGCTTTTAAGTGGTTTTGGCTCTCCAATAAACTCCGGTGGTCCCAGCTCCTTGAACTGTTTAGCGGTGACCGTCCGAGAGTTTCCAGTGTTTCCACCTATATTTTGGACAGGAGCCGCTCTCGCCTGATGTTGCATGAATTGTGTAAAGCCTCTGAATATTCCATCATTCATCATTTGGTTAGTGTTATTGTTTGCATGAGGATTGTCGCCTTCCTGATGCACATTATCCTTATTATTGATCTGTTGAGACTCAACGGTCTCTTCTGCTCCATTGCTATTCTCAACATTCTCGGATGTCATTTTCAAATACTGCCACAAAACAAGGGTTAATTGACATGAAACATATTAGCCCTATACTCTGACCGACCAATTAAATACCAAATAAACTTAGGTAGATTATACTAGCGAAGGAATTCCCCGTCTCTCCCCTCCTAGTTCTTGTCTCATATCTCAGCCATGGATCATATCCCTAAGCTTTGATACTAACTGTGACGACCCCAAAATAAGTATACATCACCCATCTTGAGTCGCCAAATACATGGTACAAAATTCAAATACAACTTAATAATATAACTATCGTGTAGAATACGACAAGACATAACTGAGAGTTTTAATACGAATATTGTCTTCTAGACAGTATTTAACTCAAATGGATTCCTCAATACATTTATTATCACACTATTTCATAGAATAGTGAGGACTACTAATGCTATCATCTAGACCGTCACTCCGTTCCCCGACTAGTCCCGGCTACGTTCTCATTTCCTGAAGAGAACAATGAAAGTAAAAGGGTGAGCTCAACTAGCCCAGTAAGAAATATTATGACTAAGATAATGCGTAATAATTTATCGTTAGCCTTCAACAAATGTTAAACTAATAAAATATAACAAACATCAAGTTTAACTCAATGAATGAACAAACAATCCATTGTAAGAGTCAAGTAGAGAATAAAATCAACTATCTTCTATGATTTAAAAGGTTTTTCATCACTTTTATCACTGAGACTCAGCTTAATAAATAATCCACATCATCCATGCACTACGACCAATGATATTCATTAGTATCACGACCACAAATTATACATGCACTACGGGCCAAGGATATTCGTGTTTTCATCAATGGTCATGATTATACCAACAACTGTCCATCAATGCACTACGGGCCGATGAGGACTTTTACCACAACATTTGTAACATTACGATCATGATTATACCGAACAATCGCTGGTCATAATCATACCAAGTCCATCTATGCACTGTAGGCCACAAATGACTTTCAACATAATATAAACATGAGGATGATGACAATGATATAAGAATTCAATAAAATAAGTTCAATGATAGATTTTTAAAGCTTTATAATTTAATTTATCCAGAAATTAATAACGTCCAAATTGTCAACATGATACTGTTTTGTGGAGTAAAATTCAAGAATGCTCAGAAGAATATTTTCATGAAAAGATACTAGATGAAGCGCAAATATCGAGGATATTATACTAATTTCATGGAGTATAGAAGCCAAAACTTTAACCCACAGAGTATAATAGAATATATGAAGCCGCAAATGGATTTTTGCCCTCCATGCGGTAATCCACGTAGACAGATCATTTCCAACAGAATAATAAAGAATGGAATAACAGAAGAATTCACCAGGCGTGCGTAATCCGCACAAACAAGTTATTCCAATGTAATAATAAAGAATGGAACTGTGTCACGCCAGAATCCGCATGCATGTGATATTCCAATAGAATAATAAAGAATGGAACCAGGTCATGCGTAATCCGCACAAATAGGATATTCCAACAGAATAATAAAGAATGGAATAACAGAAGAATTCACCAGGTGTGCATAATCCGCACAAACAGGTTATTCCAACAGTAAAATTAAGAATGAAATAACAACCCTTATGAGTATTGAAAGAAAATAACTCTCTTCATGAATACGAAAGAAATAATACCCCTTACCTTAGTAGGAGATTGGATACTGCAATAGTGTAGTAATAGAATACTCTTCTTCTTTCTCTCTTATTCTCTCCATACTTTCTCTCTCTATAGCTTGAATGAATTGGTGAAAAATAATGAAGAAATGAGCTTCATTTATAGGCTTGGCAGAGTAAGGGTAAAATAGTCTTTTCGCCATAATTTATAACATCATCGCTTACATCATCGATCATATTACATCATTGCTTACCTCATCGTCTCGATGACATCATCGCACTACCTCATCGTCCGATGACATCATCGCCAGATCATAGGAATTCAAATTCAATTTGTTCTCTTCCACCTCCTTTTACTTTTATACCATGAATTTACTATAATAATGCTACCATTCAAATTATAAAAACATATTATTATATAATCACATCATACTACTATAATGTAATATTATAATAATATATTTGAATGAATTATTTTATCGGAAATGATAAAATACCAACTTTCAACAAATGTCACATGCTAAAATTCCTCAGTTTAAATCCACATCGAATAAATATTTCTTATCATATATATTAACAATTAATTATTCACAAATAATATTACAAAATTACAATATTGACAACCATGTCGTTTCCAGAAAAGAGGGGGCTTTCCGATAAGGATTTCTCCCAATTGGCGCGCAATTAGGTGACCAAACCCCTTTCCTCTATGTAACTGCTCTGTACATTGTCAATAATGTAAATAATAATATTATTCAAATAATATGAATTATTGATTTGATAATTTGAAATATTGTGTGTAATGACAATTATTGAATCAATAATATAAAATATCAACGTAGCAATTATTGAATCAATAAAATAAAGTATCGAACCATAATTATTGTAACAATTATTTAGTAGTGACTTCACGTAAGAATCAATAATCCAAGATATCGCACAATACCGCAGTGCTACTATGCAAACCACGCCAGACATCGTATTTTTTACCACCGGGTATTTCAACAAAGCTTAATCTGTAAAACTATCGCCGTTAAAAAGATAATTTTGTCGCTTTTCATCTCCAATAATAATTCGTCAGGGGTCCACTAATGATCGTGTCGTCGCCGCACTTTAATATTCCTGCATAAAAAGAATATTCCTCGACCAAACGAATATTTTATATCAACTTTCTTAGTTTGCAAAATTTATAATTATTATTCACAACTATAACATTATAACAAATTCACACCTTAATATTCAAAAATGATATTTATAAAAAATTCATCTTTATTCATAAAAGTTGGGGTCTTACATAGTGGGCCCATCCCGGTGGGCCCCGTTGTCTCGAAGTACATGCAATCCGGCCAACGCGTAGTCTGTTTGAACCTTCATAACTCTCAATTCGGGAATTTGATGGAGGTGTGTTATACCTTTCTAGAAAACCCTTTCTGAGAGCTACACAATGACCTGGGATTTGACTTTTTCTGAATCCGGGAAGACGGGTCCATGACCAGATCTTCGAGTCTTCGCAGTCCGTCCGTTGAGCTATCTTGTGCTCTTTTCACTCAGAATTGCTTTTATGGTTCCGCATGACCTTCTTCATGGTATTTTGATATGATTTGATTTTGAGTTAGAAAAATTACTCTTTCGCCCTTTTGGGTTAATTTTCGAGCTTGATGTGCTACAACCGTCTTTTTTAGGGTTATATATGGGGTTTGACTGTTGTTGACTCTTGTCTATCTTCAAGGTTATCTCTGAAGTTGATTTGATGATTTCCTAGGGTTGTCTCTGAGGGTTTGGTTTGATGATTTTAACTTCCAGGGTTGCCTCTGAAAGACGATTCTGCCCTCCTGCATAGTTAGTAACGGGAATACGAAATTTTGAGTGTCTACAGATGCCCCTCTTTATCATGTTTATGGAATGTAATGGAATGAACATGATAAAGATTGCTAGATACTTGAAATATGATAAATGTAAATGTAATGCAATGCATGGTATGATATGCCATGAATGCTATATGCCTATGTGGGGTTAGCTGCCACAGGTTGTACTAACGAACATTCCCTATTCTCTATTGGGGATGATTTTTATGGCTGATACCACTTGACCCTTCTGAATTCAACATTGGGGTTGTCACCACCGTTCTCTGTCTTCAGATACGTTTCCTAACAAAATTTTTTAGTAGGCACACTTAGAAGGGGGGGGGGGGGGGTTGAATATGTGTGGGAACAAACGATGTCAAACTTTTGCAACTTAAATTTACTTTCTTATATTGAATGCAAGATGCCAGATTGAATATCTATGCTTACCAAATTATCAAAACAAGATGCTGGATTAAATATCTAAGCTTGATGAGTGATCAGAGTATAATGCAGGATGCATGATAGAATATCTAAGCTTGCAGAGTGATAAGAGTATAATGCAGGATGCTGGATAGAATATTTATACTTACCAGATTATCAGTATATGAATGCAGGCTGTTGGATTGCTTATTAGAATATTAGATTATGAATTCAGGATGTTGAATTGAATATTTGTCATTGTAGAATTATCAGCCCCTAACCTCTATTCTAGTTGCCTAATCCACATCCAATACCAACTAGTATTGGAGACTCTTTTTATTAATCAACTTGGTTTAATTAAACCCCTTTACAAGACATGTTTCACAACCTTTGAGTACTTATACTCCCCGAACACCTTTGCTCCCCATGCACCTATGCACCCTTAAGCACCTATGCTTCCTTAAACTTGCTTGTAAAACCCCTAATCCAACCCGGATTAGAAACCTTAGACTAACAATTTAGTCTACCACATGTTTAGAGACTTGATCAAAGATATGACAACAAAATAAACTATGATCAAAGCAATAATTATATCAACAATTCAAGACTCAACTAGAATGCAATGATCAAAGTATGAAAGATATCACTAAGTTAAATAGTCATCTTTGAAATTTGAAATATAATCCGTGTAGCACAACAACCTTTTTAAAACTTCACAATTGAAAAAACTTGAATGACATTTATGAGTTTGTGTGTGAAGAAAAGAAGATATCAGAATGGAACTTTTTAGTATACTACTTGGTGTGTTCTCTCTTTTCAAACCCACGGCTAAAACATATATATATATATATATATATATATATATATATATATATATATATATATATATATATATATATATATATAGCTCTTTTCTTTTTGCTAATTTTAGCAAGTTACCCATCAAGAATTAATTCTAAGATATATATATATATATATATATATATATATATATATATATATATATATATATACACATTAATAAATGATTTGCTTAGGATTTCTTGGGTAATAACAATTTTTTTTTATTGAATAAAATAGCTTGATATTCATATAACTTCGAACAAGCTGATTTATATAACCCACTAATATCTTTCCCGATCGGCTAATATCAAGCACTAAATGATTTGGTAAACCAACTGACTTTTAGCACGTGAATAACTCAAAAATCCTGCCTCTTAAACAATATCCAATGCTCATGCCTTTTGATTTCCATAATATATGCCTATCACCCAATTTAAAATCACCTGATTTTAGGCAGTGAATATTCCTCAATCTAGATTTATTCCAACCAGACAATGATAGACATTTGGATTTATTGTAAAATAAATATTTTTAATTAAATAATGAATAAAATTATATTATATGTTATTATTATATGTTAGTAAGATGAAGATCGTTCTATAACCTAATTGTGTAGGAAAGTCGTAGTATTCTGGCTTCGTGAAGGAATAATAGTGTTTGAATTTCCAAGACGAAAATAAAAGCTTTTCGAGAAATTTTTCGAAAAAACAATATTCACCGATTTCTGCTCGGGAATTATTTTTGAATTTTCGAGAAATACGTAATGATAGAATAATAAGGGAGGATGGATTATGTAATAATAAATCAAGTATGGCAAACACAGTTTTTATCCTGCATATTTAATTTTAGAATGTTAAGGAATGTAAGGATTGGAATAAATGATGATCGTATAATAACGAGTATTATACGAAACAATGTCTATGAGTATGATACGATATATTTTACGAGTATATACGAATGATAGTATAACGTGCACGACGAAAGATTATACGAACTAGTATATGTAAGGAATACGAGGATTTTACGTTAAACGCTTTAATCCTATTGTATTGGACTTGTAGGATTTTATGTAGGAATTGTGCAAGCCCAAGTGGTATTATGTTAAGGCCCAAAGATTATGGAATGCAAGCCCAAACGTTAGGCCCAAAGTATTTAAACTAAAGCCCAAAGTAAGAACCGGATCTGCGGATCGAACCAATGGGTAACCGAGTAAGAAAACCCATGGGGAAACCCATGTGGGCCCCATGAGCACATGGCCAGCCATCTTGGTGACCAAGTAAAGTGGTATTACTTGGTGACCAAGAGATGAATAGTAAGGAGGTGAAGTTAAGGATGTGGGATATCTTTTTGACCCTTATACCCTCACTTGGCAAATCCTATAAATAGAGAAGCTTGCTAGATCATTTGTCTTGTTTAAATTTCACCAACAACTTATAGCTTATACACTTGAGAGAAAAAGTAAGAAAAGCTAGACTTGCTATTTCAAGTAGAAAAGAAGAAGAAAGCTTTGATCATCAAAAGTAATAGCCCTTTAGACCATTAATCTTCCTCTCTTCAATTGTAGGTTGATAGAGAAATGTTGATTGGTAGATCATGTATGCTAAGAAGTGATAAGAATAGCTAATGAATGGACTTAAACCTTAATAAGCCATGTTCAAGTAATTCCTACTTTTATAAGTATTGGACTAATGAAGAACTTGTAAGAATTTGTCATATAAATGATTTATGAAATATGTTTGGTTAGGATGTTAGAATGATGGAATGAATCCATTTTGAACGATGTAAAAATCTCAAGTAACGAAGTTATGACGAAATTTACGAGATTAGACGATAATCGTCCAAATCGTTAAATTCTCAGAATGGAAGTCAAAAGTTAGCATTGAGCTCGGAAACATTGGTTTTCGATGGAGTATAGTCTCAATTGGCATTCTAGAGTTGTAGACTAGAAAATAACCAAATTCTGACTTTGAACGAAGAAACGAGCTTTGAACGTTCACGAACGTTTAACGTTTTCGTAATAATGAACTAATCGGTGAATTTTGAGTTAAAAGATATGGAAATGAAATGTTTTCTAATGGAATCATAAAGCATGTGATTTTTAATCTAACGACTTTTGAACGAGCCAATTCGAACTTATAACTAATAAGTTGTGAGGCCGAGAAGTTCACAAGAAAAAAAAATCAAAACTGTCAACTCTTCGAGGCACAGGGCCGGCGCCGTGACGCGGTCTAAGGCTTAAAAATTGGCGTCGTAGCGCTAGGCCAAGCCCCAACCTACTGTAAAGTGGCGACACAGCGCGGCTTCAGTACAAGGGAATGGTGCCGCAACGCCAAGATCAGGTATCATGCACTGCTAACCCGGGCTGCAACGCCAACACTAGGAAGAACCCAGAGAGGAATGTTTATGAACATAAAGGAGCAAGGAAGTTAATGAAAGATAAATTGTAAACTTAAAGTAAACTTAATATATGATGTTTATGACCTTAAATTAATAACTAAATGTTGACGAACGATTACGTAAATGTAAGACAATTAACCGTAACAATGATAAACAATCTAAAACATGATTAGATTGAGAAGAATGGTAAGATATAGTAATGACCTTACTTGATTATATATGACCTAATGTGGTATGTTATGTGATCAAGTATTGTAGAATCCTTAAAGATACAAAGGGAATTTGTATTAACGATAGAAGACGCTAAAGGCAAGTATTCTGACCCTTGTATCAATTCTTTGGACAAGTTTTGTAATTCATGTACCTTACACATGAATTGATGTATGAGGAAGTCGAAGCCAATTCCTTCGGTTAGACTTAAGATGTTTTATGGATATCTTTTAATCGATCGAACTATTATCAGTGTTGATAAGTTTTGCCAAACTATTTTTGGTATGGTTTTCAAAAAAAGACTGAGTATGCATAAATAAATGTTTTGTCGTCAAACGACAGGCACATGAGGTTGCCAAATCTTAAACGTACATACGTTTAAAGAAAGTAGTGTTGTACAACATAGAGTACTATGGGCTGATCACCTAGACGTGCTCATAAGATATGTCGGACTTACGAACTTAGTGTCAGGTTGTCCTTTTTCAAAGAAAGAATGAAATGCTCAAGGTCTTGGACCGAAATTGATGTTTTACTAAATGATATTCATTGTGAAACATTTTAAAGAAAAGAGAAGGGCTATGTTGAATTATCGATAGTACTTCATAACTATTGTTTAAGTTATTGAAGATATATGATTCTTATGATTCAAGCATGTTGTTAAATGAAATTGTCATACTTGCTGAACTAGTTATGCTCATTCTTGCTTGAACCATATGAATGCAGCTAAGACCGAGCGGACGGAAGGTTCTGGTAAAGATAAAGGAAAGGCCAAGGCAAACCAATAGGTTGCCTTTGTAATAGAATAGGATGAATGTTATTATTATTTGATATTATGACAAACAAACATGTAATGGTTATAAAGAACCTGGGAATGGTAATATTTTTTTGGACTATATATATAAGACATATTCATTCTTTTGAGGCATTTCAATTGAATGTATGTGTGAACTGTAGTACTGTATAGCACCATATGTTGGGTTGGAAGATATCTGGATTTTGGGGCGTCACAGGTTGGTATCAAAGCATTAGGTTATAAAACTTAAGGGGGGAAAAGAACCTTAAGTCATAACCTAAATAAAGTTAAAGAAGTAAAATATGAAGTTAACCCTAAAAATGCATTATATATGATGTGTTTTTATCATTCTACTGACGTGTACTAATCAAACTAAATTGTTTTGTTGTAGATGTCAGGAGAAAATGAAATATATAGAGATATACATGTAGTAAGTGAGGAATCGGTGAACCAAATAGAGATCATACCTGTAAGACCCCAAAATTTTTAAATAAAAAAGGAATTTCCTTTATTTATTATTTTGAAATAGTAAGGGTTGATTTGATTAATGTGGATAGTTAAGGGTTAATTACGCAAATATTTCAAAATAAGCAAGTGGTTATAAAATATTCATTATCGTCGGGGAATATTCGTTTGGTCGTGGAATATTCGTGATCGCTTGTGAATATTAAATGCAACACGGCAGACCATGTGTGGGCCCCATAACTTGAAAGCGATTGGATGAAGAAAAGCGATAAATATAAGTTGTTTTTAAATAACGAGCCGTAGTTGTTGCCAATTAATATCGTTGGAATACCCTGCGGTTAAAAAACACACTAATACGGCGTTGTCGAGCAAATGCAATACTGCAGATTGCACCAATTATTGATTCTTACGTAAAAGGCACTACTCAATAATGGTTACGATAATTCGCTCAAGATTTTATTGAGTTAATAATTTGTCGTGTTGATATTTTATATATTGTTGTTTCAATAATTGTCATTACACAAAGATTTTTCATTATCGAAGCAATAATTCATATTATCTCAATAATATTATTAGATAACATTATTGGCAATGTCTAGAAAGTTCGCATCTAAGGAGAGGTTTGGTCACCTAATTGCGCCAGTAAGAAGAAATTCTTATTGGAAAGCCCCCTCTTTCCTGGGAACTGCCTGGTTGTCAATATTGTGATTATGTAATATTATTTGTGAATAATTAATTATTGATTCATATGATGAGAAAAATATTGATTTTATGTGGATATAGATGGAGAAAATTTTTATAGTGACAATTGTTGAAAATTAAAATTTTATTTTTTTCTGATAAAATAATTCATTTAAATATATTATTTTAATAATATATTAACTGGTGATATTTTTACAACGAATGTGGGATATATGAGTATACGAGGAGGAAGAGTATTTTGTTGCAATAAATGTTTAAAACATGTTAAACATGCTCATTGGACCCCATTTATTGACCGAAATTTGATTATAGCTTTGTAAAATTGACCGTTTGTGGATTTTGGTCAATTTCCATTTGGAATTTCAAAAACTTTCTTCTCGTAAAGTTGTAGAGAATTGAATTTCCTATAAAAACTCGTGAGATTCGAATTTTCTGATGAAAGGGCTATTTATTATGAATTATTGAAGTTTCAAGCTCCGAAATAATTGATTTTTTGAAAGTTTTAATTATTTATTTTATGAAAAACGTTTTTTTTCTTACTTTTCTAGAAGGTGGCATGTGGGAAATGCTAGGATCTGAATTCTAAGGTTGATGATGAATTTGATATATATATATATATATATATATATATATATATATTAATTTATTAAATTTTTCGCTTTGGTGTTCTAAGCAATTTCCTATAAATAGGTGCTTAGGTTAGAATTGAAAATCACACCGTAAATCAAGTTTTCTCTCTATATTATCGAGCGTATTCTTGTGAGTATTTTAAGTATACTTTGAGTATTGCTAGACGGTGCAAGTTCCCTCAAAGACTATACGGTATTCTAGCTGTAAGCACCGATCTTTCGAGGTAAGGGATATTATTTTTTCAGAATGATATTATTTCTTCAATATCATTATACTGAAATGTTGATCTGAAGTTTTTATCAAATTTGGAACTTTTTCATGTCGGGGTTATTATTCATGAGTTACTATTCATGAGTTACTATTCACGAGTTACTATTCATGAGTTACTATTCACGAAGTTACTATTCACGTAGTACTATTCATGAAGCGTGAAGATGTTTTTTTTGTGGAATTTCTATCTTTTGGTGTCTGAGTTACTATTCACGATATATAAGACTATTCACGATACTGAGACTATTCACGATACTGGTACTATTCACCAAAAATAAAATTTCTTCTTTTCGTCAAAAATATATATTCGGATACTAACTCGATTGTATCCATGTTTTGATCATTCTTGAATTTTACACCACTATGATTATTTTTGAGGTATTTTTGGATGTGGATAAAACCAAGTACTAATCCTTAATCCTTAATCCTTGTCATTTTGTTTCTTTGGATTCGTTTTTTTAAAAAATATTTTTCATCATCCTCGGCCTTAAATGATGATATTATGGAATATCTTTGGCCCGTAGTGCAAAAGATGAATGATTTCTTAAGAATATCTTTGCCTCAGAGTGCAAAGATGAATGATTTTCTGAAGAATATCTTTGGCCCGTAGTGCAAAGATGAAGCAGTGTTTAAATGAACATGACTAATCGATGAATATCTTTGGCTCTGTAGTGCAAAGATGAATATTTGATTCCGAGATGTATATTGATTGATGTTACAGGATAAAAGATAGACGATGAACTTTTAAATTCATACATAGAAGATAGTAGTTTGCATTCTCTACTTAACTCTTCTAATGAATTATTATTTCATTGCGAATATTGATTTAAAATTTGTTGTCTATTGTATTCTATTATATTTTTCCTGTTGAAGACTAACGATAATTTGTTGTATATTATCTTAGTCATAATATTCTTTCTTCGAGCTAGTTGAGCTCACCCTTTTCCTTTTTGTTCCATTTTTCTCGTGGAGGCGAGAGAATATAGCGAGTAAATTTAGCCTGGGGTATGGAATGAAGGTTTTAGAAAGGATTGTTTAGTAGTCCTCACCATTTTTGTAAAATAATGTATTAATAAATGTGATGAGGATTTATTTGAGTATAGATATTGTCTAGAAGATAATATTTGTATTCAAACTCACAGTTTTACTGTTGTAATAATAAAGTTGTAGTTATTTCTGTACCATGTATTGACAACTCAGAATAGGTGATGTATACCTATTTTGGGGGCGTCACAATACCAACCCCTATAGCAGAAGAACCTGAAGTGGTTGTGATCAAGTCTGGAGACTCGGAAGACTTAGACCTCATGCCCATGTTTGATGGCATATCGGAGGAGGAGGTGGAGGCGGTATCATTTAACACTGTAGCACCTACAGAAGAGGTGACTCCTGGGGAGGCAATGAAAACCCTGTTTATGGCCTTGTTGGATAAAAACATCCAACTAGGGAAAGAAGTAAGGGAATTGAAAGAAGAGGTCCAGGAAATCCTAGAAGACAAGAAAAGTATAAAGTCAATGTGGGAGGAGGAACATGATGAACATGTTTTGGCGAAGGACAAGGTCCATGAGCTGAAACAAGAGACCTTTAAGCTCAGGCAGGAGCTAAAGGTCAAGAAGCAAAAGATAGGGAGGATGTCATATATACATAGGAGTTCTCATGCAGATTTCCAGCAGTAGGTAGCTGGGTATCCGATAGAGATATGGCAGACTCAGCATACTATCAGCTGAGATATTATTGCCAGTCTGGCCAACGCAGATTTTGAGAATGCCACAAGGCAGATGTAACCTAGTAGTAGCTAGAATAGAGTTAGATATGTACATATGTTGTATCTAGTAATGAAGTAAAACCCTCTTTTGTATATCAAAGGGTAGTCTTTTGTAAATCCCAATTTTTGGAAAGCAATTGCGGGATAGAAATGTAATCAGTTAAGGCTGTGTAATGAACGAATGATGTAGTATTATACTACAAGCAAAGAAATCAATATAAGCCTTTTTATGGAACATATTGTGCAATGAGTTGAAGTTATTATTTAAATAATGAATAATAACTAACTAACAAGAAAGAAGTAATAATGATGTGTTGTTTATCTTAACAGCAAAATACCGCCAAGAAGGAGACAAAGTGTTGGGTAATTTCTAGTTACGCACAACACGCAAGTATACGTGGTCAACAAGTAATAAAGAGTAAGTAAAGTATCGTTCTCACGGAGAATTAACTAACAAAGTTCACTAAGCATTAACCCATAACCATCTTAGTCTTATTTAAACAAATGATATTATATTTTGTATTTAAACTACGAAATTAAGTAAACCTAACTATTCCTAGAGTGAGACTAGATAATAAAGACCTGAGATTATAATTTCATATATTGACTCATTCAAATCCATACATTTCATGTTAAGCCAAACTAATTGTACTGGTTTGTTAGTCGAGAACACTAAAGTAAAGTATAGACATCTTTCAATGCACCATACCCATATCACAAATAATCCATAATTGATAAAATACACATGAACACCCACATTACCTAAATCACTATATGTCTATGTGATTTACAAATAATTAGGGTTTAATTCCAAGTTCTCAATCGACTCACGAGTGGTGCTTCTAAGATATGTCTATCCTAAGCACAAATCATACATCCCATCATAACGTAGAATATACAATCACAAGCTATCAAGATCAGATCTAAACCCATACTTCATCTTTCAAGTTCATATGGGTTATCACGGTAATTGATGGCCAATCAACTAAGCAAATAAGCATAAATCTTAATAGACAATCCCATAGCAATCAATAAGGTTAACAATAAAATATATCAGATTAAACTAATCAATAGAATCCATTGTAATCTCAAAATAGAGTTTAGCTCATCATAGAATCAAAACCCACAATCCACAATTGATTATACATTGAGAAATAAAGATAGAAGTAAGAGAAGTTTGGGATTTGGGAATGCAAATCTGAGATTCTCCACTTGCTCTAATTCTGAATTTCCAATGCTCTTCGATTGCTTCAATCTTCAACTCTCATCAAATCTAGGGTTCTAATCTAATCTAAAAAGAAAGAGAAGAAAAGAAAACAATGATAGCTTTAGCCCCCAAGGGGTGGAATAATGTTTTCATCATGAGAATATGTCTAATATATAAGCCCTAATTGAATCCCCCTCTCAATTACGCTTCAACTGCTCTGTTTAGTGAAAAGTCATCTTTGGTCAACACCCAAAGTCGTGCGGCCACATAGGAATTGGCCTAAGTTGGGCGCGGCCGTGCAAAAGCTGAAAATCGCGCTTTTTGCTACTGTAAGTCGCCCGGCCGCGCGCCAGTTCGAGCGCCTGCACGCGGGTGATTTTCTGCTGCAGTGTGCTCTGGTAAAATGGCCATAACGTTTGATCCGAAAAATTTACGGGGCTTGCCACCTATCAAATCGAAGATATCGACGAGCTCTAAAACCTTCATTCTTTGAGTACTGAGAAATAATGCACGGATGAAGGCTGAAATAGAGCTGGAAGGGACTATTATGAAAATGGCTAACCAAAACAGCGAAGCTTGACGTCCGTTGGTACAACGATCATAACTCTTGCATCCGAAGTCCAATTAGAGCTATTTAAGATGTTACGGAAAGCTACAAAGACGCTCTAAAATGTAGTCCAAGTTCCAAGCCAAGAACATGAAGTAACATGAAAGCCCAAATGATGTTCGGATTGCCTTTTCTTTGCATTTTCGTTGCTTTTTCTTACCAATAATCGCAAACACCGCTCCCAATTGTATAACCTACAAAATGAACACAAAATGCATGAAAAGTAACTAAGACACATGAATATAAGCAACTAATTCAAGTAAAAGATACCGGATAAGTGTATAAAAAATCCACTTATCAAATACCCCCAAACTTAAATCGTTGTTTGTCCGCAAGCAACACAATATAATGCAATCTACATGCTATGCAAGCTACGCTACTATGACAATGAATCCCTAGATTTCCAGCCATGTTAATAATTCCAGTGAGATATGCCTCATAGAGATATCAAGATTCGAGAACAAAGCATCAAACTAAGCTAAATGCATAATGACATACAATCATATAATCCTAACATGCTATAAAGATGTTGTGTGTGTGTGATGTGTTCACATATAAGCTTGAAAAAGGTGAGGATTTCACATGTTATACTGCTTAAGAAAGAAAACTGAGGTTCAATCCTAGAACTATGCATACAAATGAAATAACAACTACTCCAACACATCAGTACAAGCTAAGGTTCAACAAAGGGTTTATTCTGCTTTATTCTTACTCACGGGGCGATTTTCACACTTTTCTGCGGTGTTTATTGATTTTTATTTTATTTTATTTTTTATATATATATTTCCCATGTCTGTGCAATGTCTCATTCCATTAGGCTAACAGTGTTACCCCTTAGCGAGCTTTCAACCAACGACTCCCAGACCATTAAGACCTTAGGGCGCTAGGTGTAGAGACAATCCCCTCGGGCGTACTTACTCAAGTAACAAAGGCCCCGAAACAAGACTAGCCACGGTAATTATTCAATATTTTTCTTTTCTATTTTTTTTAATAAAGCAAGCATACCCATGCGTTCCCCAAAACTTGAGTTTAAGTGTCTTCATAGTCATTACTCACTTCCTACACAATTCTATCATTAAAAACAACATTTTCCTCTCAGCAGACAAACATGCTAATCTTAACCAACAAGCAAATAAGAACATTGTCGTGCTACCTGGTAGCATCTAAACAGCAAGCATGAATTATATCCTGTATAAAATTATAACTAAGCTCAAGTTATCCACTGAATTCAAATATCTATCAAATTTCTATGTCATCATTGGCCAAATTAGAATTCAACTAACTTAAAGCCTGAGATTATGCAATGTTATGCAACTACACACAAACACAACAAAAGAAAAAAATAAAAATAAAAAATCATACTACAATACCCCTACTATACAACTTAAACATGCAATCAAACTATATGCAACTAACTATATGCAACAACTACTCACTACGACCCAATACCCCCAAACTTAAAATAAACAATGCCCTCATTGTAATTAAAAGTGAAATAATACTCCCCTAAGTGGCAATGTCATCTCCGTTCGCCTCCTCATGATCCAATGGTATATCAGGCGATGGCTAAGTTTGAGATATTCTATAGTTGGAGACTGAGTGTGGGCTTCTAACTGTCCGAAGCTTGAGATCTAAAATTAAAATAAATAGCTCAGCATTAATCAGGCATCGTGAGCGGCCGCGCTCTCCCCCTATGCAATCCTTGCGCGGGCGCGCAACTTGCAGTGTGCCAAGTCTGTCCATCCGGGTGCTCGTGCGGGCGTGCATCCTCAAGCCTCTTCTGCCGCGTTGCTTCTGCAACTCTGGTTCTGCTTCAGTTTAGTTTGATTTCTGTTTGATCCTGAATACTTTTAGCAATTGGATTTAACCTGAGAGGAGAAACAATAAAGCTATTATAAAGATTTACCACTATCTAACATCTACTAAATATGGCAATGTAAATAATAATTAAACAAGGAGGGAGAAAGATTGGATGGGGTGCCTCCCATCGAGCGCTCGGTTTATAGTTTGTTAGCTGGACTCTTTTCTTTACATCGATATCCAATTCCTCTACGATAAGATAAGAACCCTCCATCCATTAGAACCGCTATGTGCTTTGGTAGGTTCCCCATCATGAGAGTCTTCGGATTGAAGTCACCTAGCATATTTCCTGTACATGATGTCCCTAGTTCCACTGCATAGCTAGGTGTCTCGTCCGTTGTAATTGGGAATAAACTGTTGCGTTGAGGCATGGAAAGTACAACGAACTTTTCCTCTATTATTTTCTCTTCTTCAGCCCACCATGGTGTATATGAGGCATCTTTATCATACTGTTCATTTCCTTGAATGTGACTACCTAGAGGACATGGGTATGCAAAACTCACTGGATTTTGCAACTCTGGTCGAGAAGGCACTTGGGGTATAATACAGGTGATATGATTGAAAGTAGTATGCACACAAGCCAATCATGTTTGTTGATAAAGCATATACTTTGTAACAATCTTATTCATTTATTAATAAAAAGTATTAATTTATTAAGGGCTTTTAATTATCTACATGATGCTGTTTTATAATATGTGATAAACCCATAGTTTTAAGCAATGCTTTTAGAATAATGATGATGATCATTCTAATGAGATCTAAATTCTTAGAAAGCTTAAAACTAAAATAGTTCCCAATCATTGGATTACTAAATTGAGGATTAGTGAATCCGGATAGATTGGTATATTGCGGACTGTTAAAAATTTGCGGACTGTTAAAAATTTGATTCACTTTTTATATATGATATATGATATAAACGGAAAGTGTCCTGAAAAGCTCTTTATTATTTATATATGATATAAACATTAATGATTACAATAATCATTAGCATGTAATGATTAAAGTAATCATGAGCACGGAAAACAAAAAAAAAACAAAAAAATCCCAGAAAGGTGAAATCACGTAATATATGTTAACAAGATGTTTTCCAAAAGTAATCTTATGATTACTTATATATTATATATATAATATATATTTCCGTTTCATATATATATATATATTATATATAATATATATTCTTAATAATTTTATTATTAAAAATAAAATTTTATTTTAATATTAAAATAAAAAGTTTATTTTATATTAAAATATAAAGTTTATTTTAATTTTAAAATTAAATTTCATGCTAACTAATTAGAGTTGGAATTGGATTCCATGATAACTAATTGGAGTTGAAATTGGATTTTATTTTTCCTTAAATAAAGGAGTTTATTTAGATATGAAATAAGATTTCGTATTATTCAAAATAAAAGAGTTTATTTGTGAATAGGAAAGAGAATCCTAATTTTCTTAAATAAAGGAGTTTATTTAGATATGAAATAAGATTTCATATTATTCAAAATAAAGGAGTTTATTTGTGAATAGGAAAGTGAATCCATGTTTCCTTAAATAAAGGAGTTTATTTATATATGAAATAAGATTTCATATTATTCAAAAATAAAGGAGTTTTTTTTTACATGGAATTGGATTAGTAATTAATTAAAATAAAGGAGTTTATTTTGATTAAAATTTTGATTAAAATAAAATAGTTTATTTTATTCAAAATTGGATAAATTAAAATAAAATAGTTTTATTTTGATTTAAATTTGGATTGAAATAAAGGAGTTTATTTTAATTCAAAATTAGATTTTATACTAACTAAATTTGCCCATTAAATGATATTAATATATATATTGAATGTTTATTATTCATGAGATGAATGTTATTTATTGATGCATATGGTGATGTGTATGATAATAAATGAGATTGATTATGGACTATTGACCAATGCAATTGGATTTTATTTTAGTTGGATGCATGAATGTATGAGTTTTATTAAATCGGGTCTGCGTACCTCGTCTTCTCTAATTTTTTTTTAATATAAATTCTATCTCCCTCCTATGTACTTTCCCTCGATCACGATCAATGTTTCTATTTATTTTAAATAGTTTTGTAATAGGAATAGTTAGAATTAATTTTGAAGAATTAGAGATCAAGGAGCAAGGAGCGCTTGAAGACCCGTTTGTAATGGAGCCCAAGTTTAAATGTAATAGTTATATTTAAATATTAATTCTTGCACCCCTAGGGTTTGACCTTTTGGTACACTTGGTGGCTCTAGTGAACCAAACTAGAATAAAAGTCTATAATCAATCCGGGTAGAATATAAGATTCTATAAGTGCATGCTTATACTATATATATTATATATTATGCAAACACGCTTCGCATGTTCATTAATACGACGCGTATTTTATATATATATGTATGCGCTAAACAAGATGAGACAAATTAATAACAAACCCTCAAATATTTTTTATATTAAGTCCTAAGCATTCAAAGATATTTAGAATATCGAACGTCGCTTTTCTAGCATGATAAAATTAATAGAGTATTAAATATTTAATATGAGTTTGTTGTGTCACCACAAGGCAAGTATTAAGTATTTAAGATATTAATTTATCACATTTGATGCTTATAAAGAAAATTGAACAATATTGTTTTGTTGTGTCACCACAAGGATGATATTTTTCTTTTTGAATATATGGAGTGCTAGGTTGGACTTAACTTGGATAATTTTGATTCGGATGTGCCACCACTGATCAAAATAATCTAAGAGGCAAAAAGAAAAGGAGTCAGATAGTTGATGTAATTGATAAAAGTTGTCTACCTATTTATTTATATATAGTTTGTTGTGTCACCACAAGGCTATATACATTTGAAATGGGATCCTTATTCTCACTAGCAAATCTTTAATTAGATTTTCTTAGAACTATATAAGTGAGGGTAATATAGTTTGAAGAAAATAGTGAGAAATGCCAATTTAAAACAAGACCTAATTTATTTTGGTAATAAATAAAAGAATGTATGTTAAAATGTTGTTAATTACAAATTCATTTAAAGAATTTTACAATGTCTAAAATTACTATCATCTGCGAAGCATATTAGATGCTAAATTAACCTGCATCAATTAAGCGGATTGGTTAAGGAATTTGAGAATAGTTCTCATAGTTTGAAAAGCTATCTTATGTCCTTAATACGCCTATCCCTCGCAATGGTTGCGCATAATGCCTCCGAGGAAGAGATTGCTACTTTTAGAAAGTGGCAAAGATGATGCTGATTGGCTCAATGCATCATGCTCAGCATCTACGAGTAACGAGCTTCAAACACAAGATGAAACTATGGATGCTTCTACTATATTCCTGCACATCAAGTAGTTGATGGTGAGGAAAGTAGGACTGATAGATATCAGATATCTAAGGAGCTCTTCCGATCTAGAATGACCGATGACACTACAGTACAGATAAAAGTCCTTAACATTATCAATTTGATTGATCAATTAGGACAATGAGTTTTGTCATGGATGGAGAGTTGAGCCAAGATTTGATCTTGCACTCACTCCCGGACTCCTTTCACAATTGTTGTGAATTTTTCATATGAACAAGCTAGATATCAGCTTCGCTGATTTGCTTAACATATTGAAAAATGTTGAGAGTCACTTTCCAACCAAGAAAGACCATGTCTTACTGGTAGGGGCCAAAGGATCTTCTAAAAAGAAGAACGATTCAAAGAAGGTAAACAGAAAGGCGTAAACAAGGGATAATAAGAACAAAACTGATATGGATGGCAAAGGAGTTTGCTACCACTGCAATAAGCCTGGACACTGGAAAGAAACCGCGAGAAGCATCTTGCAGAGGCTAACCAAAGAAGCTTAGTGAAGTTTCGGTTACAATTCAGTTTTTTGTTCATGATTGAAATAAATTTTTCTTTAAGTCAAGGTTCTACTTGGGTATTGGATTCCGACTTTGGTTATCATAAATATAGATTTATGAAGGGACCAAGCAGAAGTAGAAAGCTAAACAAATATAAGTAATCCTAAAAGGGAAATGTAGCAAAGGTTGCCATATTAGCCATAGAAACCTATAGTTTAGCAATGCCTACAGCAAATCTATTAAGTCAATAAGTTGTTATTGTATTCCAGTTCTTGTTAAAAATATTATTTCCATTTTATTGTTAGACAATGAAATCTTTGGTATTATAATTAAGAACAATTGTTGTTCTATTTATAATAATAATATTTTGTATAGAACTGGAATATTACTTAATAAATTTTGTATACTTGACTTACATGAAAATAATTTTACATATTGAACAAACTAATATAAGAAAAGGAGATGATCATTCAAAGATTTGAATGTGTGTATTTGCTGAAATACAAGTGTGCATTATTTGAAAGGTTCAAAGAATTCAAAAGTGAAACAAATTGGCAAAGTATTAGGATTCTTTGATCGGATCAAGGAATAAATACTTGTGCAATAAGTTTCTAGATCATCTCAAATGGTTTTCTCATAATGGACACATCCTGATACGCAATAATTGATTGATGTATCTGAATGAAAAATCGTACCTTGTTGGACATGGTGTGGTCCATAATGATTTTACCGACATTCCAATATCCTTCTGGGATAATGTCCTAGAAAATGGTCGACATATCACGAAAATGGTAACCTCAAAATCCTGCCCCAAGACTCCATAAAAGTTATGGACAGGGAGGATTCCTAATCTTAAGTATGTTAAGATAAGGGATTGTCCAACTTATGTGAAAAGGTTTCCAAGGATAAGCTTGGGACAAGATTTGACAAGTGTCGATTTATGGGACATCCTAAAGTAAGTTTAGGGTATATGTTCTATAATTCTACTTAGCAAAAGGTGTTTGTTACGAAACACGCTGCCTTCTAAGATAAAGGTGTTTATCATTAAAAGGGGCTAGTGGGAGGATAATAGATCTTGAAGAGTTTAAGAACCACAAAACACTATAAGTCAAATAAGAGGAACTCGTAGATGATTCTATTATACCACAACCGAATCGTAAATCGGAATAGATCAAGATACCTAGGAGGTATGGATTCATCATAGATGATGATGATGAGGTACGCATCATAGATGATGATGATCCAGTTACATACGACGAGGTAAGTGTTGTAGACACTCAGAGAAATGGATTGAAGCAAGTTTCTCAAATATGGAACATTCGCTTTGATGAGGCAATCAAAAGAGTTTGATTTTATCAAAATAAGAACAAACCTAGTGTGTACAAAGGGTCGTTGGGAGCATCGTGACATTCCTAGTACTATATGTTGATATACTACGGATAAGGAATGACATACCAATGCTACAATCAGTAAAGATAAAGTTGTCTAAACATTCCTCCATGAATGTTTTGGAAGAGAATCTTAATTGGGGATATAAATCTATATAGATAGATTTAAGAGGATACTCGACTTAACCCAAGGAACGTATATTCATTTGATGCTAAAGTCGTTTAGCATGGCAAACTCCAAGAGATGTCTCATGTAGATGAGCTATGGAGTGTATCTCTCTTAATAGTCCCCACAGACTCCTAAAAAGAGAGGTCGCATGAGTGACAATCATGTATGCAATGAAATGTACGAGACCTGATGTTGATCAGTCATATTATGGAGAAGTTCACTATGAGTCTGTTAAAAACATCTTAAAGTGCTTGACCGACACTAAGGATGTGATCATATTCATGGTGGGTCTTAATTAAAACTAGACGGCTTAATGCACTCAAGTTTTCGAGATGCACCAAGACGACAGAAAAATCCACTTTAAGGTAAAGCGTTACTTGAACAAAGGGTGCGTTGAAATGGAAAGGTTCCAAACAAAGAAAGAGTTACCGGTTTAGTGATAAAGACAAAGTATATAGCTATAAATGAAGTCGCAAGTTGATTGTTTGGATTAAAAGTTCATTACGTAACTAGGAATAGTTCCTAAGTCTCATCTTGGATCTAAACATGTGTTGTGGCACTTTCATTTGATTATTAGAATCATTGAAAGATGGGAAATCACTATAGAGATAGTGGACTCTCATGAACAACATTACATATCCATTAACTAAAGCTTATCCAACAGCAGGATAATCGTCACTTAGAGAAGAAGAGTATGAGATACCATAACGATTGGCTTTAGTGCAAGTGGGAGATTGAAAGTAGTATGCACACAAGCCAATCATGTTTGATGATAAAGCATATACTTTGTAACAATCTTATTCATTTATTAATAAAAAGTATTAATTTATTAAGGGCTTTTGATTATCTACATGATGCTGTTTTATAATATGTGATAAACCCATAGTTTTAAGCAATGCTTTTAGAATAATGATGATGATCATTCTAATGAGATCTAAATTCTTAGAAAGCTTAAAACTAAAATAGTTCCTAATCAATGGATTACTAAATTGGGGATTAGTGACTCCGGATAGATTGGTACATACGTTGCTTGCTCATTGGATGAGGATGATTGATCTCATGATCATTTGTATGGAGACACTAAAGCAAGTATGTAGGTGTTTATTAGAGAATAAGTTCACTGAACGTGGCTCGCTAAGGAATACCTAATGGAGTTTTACTTTTACCGTCAATAGGAATTCTCAGAGTGATAGTAGTACAAGTAATCCTTGGACTTGAGATCATCATAGTGTCTTGTGTATGATGAGTTATACTTTGACTTATTCCTTAAGACCCTTAGAGTATATCAAAGGGTATGCTTGGGTATAATAAGTTGTACATGGAGATAATGTATGATCAATAAAGAATCTACCACTTTATTAAAAGAAGAGAAATGTCCTATGTGATTCGATAAATGACAACCCAAAGAGTCCTTGGTTAAGCGCGTAATGAAATTAGAAAGGAGTTTCTAATTTGCATTATTTGAGTTGTGCATTTAAGGATCAAAATACATATAATTAAATAAAATAAGACTTGACAAGAATTCCATGTCTTATATTTAATTGGGACATCAGATGGTGGAAGGATTGAATTGTACAGTAACTATTTACTCAAAGGTTCTTTAATGATTAATGTTGAAATCTATATTATCCGGAAAGTCGTTGATCGCTAGGGAGGCTTATCCCTATGTAGAATAAATATTATTTATTTAAATAAATTAATTATTTAATTTATTTATTTAAATAAGATTAGAATTGTTCTAATTGATTTATTCACAATGGCTTAATATGGAGAACCTAAAGGGTCACACCATAAAAGGAATAATAATTATTTAAGAAGTTAATGGCATAATCGTAATAATATGTTAAGTATATTTAATTTAATCTATGGTGATAGAATAAATTAAATAGTTTATTATTTATTATTTAATATTTTAGAAATATTAAATATAAATTAATAAGAAGAGTCTTATTAATATTATTACAATTATTATTATTTTAATTTCTAAAAGAGTTTAGGAATTAATTTAATATAAGTACTCTCATTTATTCCTAATAGGATTAGGAGGAAAAATTAATTAAAGGAGTTTAATTAATTATCCCTAATAAGATTAGGGAGCCCATTTAATTAAAAGGGTTTAATTAAATAATACCTTATTTTTAATAAGGTTACTTGATATCTTTATAAGATGAGTCTTATATCAGATATCATAACTACGTAATAATTCCAACAGTTGGGAGAGTACGCCTTTTCTATAAAGATAGAAAACTAGGGTTGAGCCAATACCCCTTCTTCTTGAAAATTCTTTTTCCTTGGTGGATCACCTCTAGAGGCCAAACACTTGGGTGGCTAACGTTGATCAAAGGAAGGAACCAAACCCGGTGGATTCAAGTTGAACGCGAAAAGGATTGGAGGTGAACTTGTACCTGAGGAAGCTCGATCTTCAAGGGTATGATTCTTATTCGTTATCTTTTTCGTTTAATTAATAATTGTGCATAAAGGGTGATCCGGGTATATGGTTTGTAAAATTTTAAACTCTGATTTTTACACGTTTACGCACTTTTTATGCAATTTGATTGCGTTCTTGAATATTACAAACCTAACAATGATGTTCTTCATTTTCCAAACCCCCAGTTGTATCCTCAACGTCCACTCCTTTCAGTTCATCCAGTGGCATGCACATTTCTGGCTTTCCATCAGTTTCATCATCTATGTCATAACACCAATTGTTTGGAGGGCGATCGCTCAAGGTTTCGAGTATTTGATCCATTTGATTCTGCAGATTCTGAATTGACCTCTCTTACTCAATCATCTTCTCCTCAGTTGATGCTATAAACTTGAACCACAAATCCTTCATTCTTGAATTATCTTGTACAGTTTTGAAATCCATGCATTGAGGACCATTCATTGAGGAGTTAATGAGTTGTTCCATCTATTTGTTAAGATTTTGGCTTGATAACTCCTGACTCGTCATCATCTCGTCATGGTCTGCTATGCTTTTTGACATGAATTCCTTCAACCTTGAATTTTCCTCTTATTGCGTTGAAGGTGGATATGAAAAATCTGATGGATGTGTTGGACTTGGGATGCAGTATTGGTTGGGATAGTTATAACTCCGTTCATAATCTGGGTGATACTCCCAACCTTGTTGATAATCAGGATAAGCATCGTTGTTGAAGTAATCACCCCCAAACTGCACTTGTCCAACCTTGATGTTGCACTGATAACTCGGATGTTCACCAGCACAGTATTCACATGTAACTACTATCTCTCGAGTGCGTTAGGCTGCAAGAATATCCAACCTCTTCGAAAGTGTTGCAATTTGTGCTGACAATATAGAAAATACATTGAGTCCCTTAGTGCTCGTGTTCCTTGATTGAATCATCTTTGCATAAGGCCATTGATAAAAAAAGTCATCCATGGTACCTGAAAAGAGAGAAATATACTAAGATAGTTAAAACAAAATAAAAACAAATGTTTAAATTAAGACCAATTTGATTGAAATTAATATTGGAAAAATTTTATTAAGTTAAGTCCCCGGCAACGGCGCCAAAAACTTGTTGGGTAATTTCTAGTTACGCATAACACGCAAGTATACGTGGTCAACAAGTAATAAAGAGTAAGTAAAGTATCGTTCCCACAGAGAATTAACTAACAAAGTTCACCAAGCATTAACCCATAACCATCTTAGTCTTATTTAAACAAATGATATTATATTTTGTATTTAAACTACGAAATTAAGTAAACCTAACTATTCCTAGAGTGAGACTAGATAATAAAGACCTGAGATTACAATTTCATCTATTGACTCATTCAAATCCATACATTTCATGTGGAGCCAAACTAATTGTACCAGTTTGTTAGTCGAGAACACTAAAGTAAAGTATAGCCATCTTTCAATGCACCATACCCATATCACATATAATCCACAATTGATTGAATACACATGAACACCCACATTACCTAAATCACTATATGTCTATGTGATTTACAAATAATTAGGGTTTAATTCCAAGTTCTCAATCGATTTACAGTGGTGCTTCAGATATGTCTATCCTAAGCACAAATCATACATCCCATCACAACGTAGAATATACAATCACAAGCTATCAAGATCAGATCTAAACCCATACTTCGTCTTTCAAGTTCATATGGGTTATCACAGTAATTGATGGCCAATCAACTAAGCAAATAAGCATAAATCTTAATAGACAATCCCATAGCAATCAATAAGGTTAACAATAAAATATATCAGATTAAACTAATCAATAGAATCCATTGTAATCTCAAAATAGAGTTTAGCTCATCATAGAATCAAAACCCACAATCCAAAAAATTGATTATACATTGAGAAATAAAGATAGAAGTAAAAAGAAGTTTGGGATTTGGGAATGCAAATCTGAGATTCTCCTCTTGCTCCAATTCTGAATTTCCAATGCTCTTCGATTGCTTCAATCTTCAACTCTCATCTAATCTAGGGTTCTAATCTAATCTAAAAAGAAAGAGAAGAAAAGAAAATAATGATAGCTTTAGCCCCCAAGGGGTGGAATAATGTTTTCATCATGAGAATATGTCTAATATATAAGCCCTAATTGAATCCCCCTTTCAATTACGCTTCAACTGCTCTGTTTAGTGAAAAGTCATCTTTGGTCAACACCCGAAGTCGCGCGGTCGCGCAAAAGCTGAAAATCGCGCTTTTGTTATTTGTAAGTCAGTACGCCAAGCTGCCGATTCGCATTCCGCACGCGGTGATTTCTCTTTCAAGTGTGCTCTGGTAAAATGGCCATAACTTTTGATCCGGGAAGAGTTACAGGGCCTGCCACCTATCAAATCAAAGATATCGACGAGCTATACAACGTTGATTCTTTGAGTACTGATAAATAATGCATGGATGAAGGCTGAAATTGAGCTGGAATGGACTGCTATGAAAATGGCTAACCAAAACAGCGAAGCTTGACGTCCATTGGTACAATGATCATAACTCTTGCATCCGAACTCCGATTAGAGCGATTCAAGATATTCCGGAAAGCTACGAAGACGCTCTACAATGTAGTCCAAGTTCCAAGCCAAGAACATGAAGTAACATGAAAGCCCAAATGATGTTCGGATTGCCTTTTCTTTGCATTTTCTTTGCTTTTTCTTACCAATAATCGCTCACACCGCTCCCAATTGTATAACCTACAAAATGAACACAAAATGCATGAAAAGTAACTAAGACACATGAATATAAACAACTAATTCAAGTAAAAGATACCGAATAAGTGTATAAAAAATCCACTTATCACAAAGAAACCAAGATGTTAAGTAAATCAACCGAAGGGAGGTCCGGTTAACCCGATGCAAGAGTTCATTAACTTGTTAACGGCCATTTTTAATAGGAACGAGGATAATATACCCGTAAATCCTGTAGTAGTACAAGGTACTACTTTTAAGGATTTCAAGAGTGTCGGTCCACCGGAGTTCAAAGGAGCTACGGACCCCATAGAAGTCCAGACTTGGGTGAAGGAAATAGAGAAGGCATTTGTTATTGCAAATGTTGACGAAGGGCAAAAGGTTGCTTTTGCCACCTATACGATGAAGGGAGAGGCCAACGTCTGGTGGGAGGCGAATCAGGCTAGGGTCGGAATAGAAAATCTTACGTGGACGAGGTTCAAGGAGATTTTCTTCGAGAACTACTTTCCCACAAGTATGCAGGGAAGGATGGAGATGTGGTTTCTGGAGTTGAAACAAGGGGAAATGACAGTTCCCCAATACGCTGCCAAATTCAATGAATTGGCGCGGTTTTCTCCACATCAGGTGGACACAGAGGTAAGAAAGGCTAGAAGGTTTGAGTAGGGCTTGAAACCCTGGCTCTATAGCCGAATATCTGTGTTCTAAAGTAATTCTTTTGGGACCATACTGGAGAAGGCAATAATTGCCAATATGGTAATAAGGCTTTAAGCCAATACCACAAGGAGAAGAACAATGGAAAGGTAGACGAGGGAGTAAAGCTTGAGGGAGTTAGTGGTAGCGGCGAAGGCCAGAAGAGGATGGGATTTAACTCTGGGAATACCGGAGTGAAGCAAGGGGATCCTAAGAGAAGGATGAAGGCGTGCAAGAGCTGTGCGAAGACTCACTTAGGAGTCTGTCTCAAGGGGAAAGCCGTATGTTACAACTGTGGACAAGAGGGGCAAATTTTGCCTAACTGTCCAAGTTTGAAGAAAAACCATGGATGCTTCGTGTGTGGATCAACCGATCACATGGCGAAGAACTGCCCGAAGAAGGGGACGGACGAGAATAAGGGAGCTAATAGCGGTAAGTTAGCTATTGGTGGTCCAGCGCAGACGGGTATGCCGATGGCTCACACCTTTAACATAACGGTCCAAGATGCAGTTGTATCCGAGGATGTAGCTGCAGGTATTATCCCGATCAATGACATAAATGCTTACATGTTATTTAACTCGGGTGCTACTTGTTCTTTCATAGCATGTGATTTTGATAAATGCTTAGGATTATTTCTCGAAAGATTGCCTGTACCTTTGAATATCAAGGTAGCGAATGAAGAAATAATTCCTGTTGAAAATATTCATAGGAGTTGTTGTGTAGATATACGAGGTTGTAAATTATCAGTAGATTTGATACCAATAAAGTTGGGAGAATTCAATGTAATTCTCGGGATGGATTGGTTGTTTAACCATGCTGCAATAATAGATTGCCAAAAGAAATGTGTAAACATTAGAATATTGAGCCAACCTCATATAGTGTTTTACGGTAATAAATCGCCGGGACGTTCGTATTGTCTTGTTATGACACAAACGAGGAAATTTTTGAGGAAGGGATGTGTAGGCTATTTGTGCCATGTTGTTGATACCCGGACAGTGGGAGCAACGATAGAACAAATACCTATAGTGAAAGAATTCATGGATGTATTTCCAAGTGAATTATGTAATACCCGAGAATTTCCACGTATTATTAAATGAATATATTAATGGAGATACTATTTATGAGAAAATGAGTATTAATGTTTTATGAGTCAGTTAATATAATTGATTCGTATTAGATCAATGCGTATTAAGAAATGTGAATTGATAATGAGAAGTATGAAATGCCTTGTGTGGCATAATGCGAAAAGAGAAAATTCATTAAGCAAATTAAAACGGGAATTTGGAAGTATAATCGCGTTGAACGTGTGACAGCAGATAAGAGATATTAATTGTTATACTAATTAACTGTTAATGAATGTGGTAGAATATTGAATCCTTAGTAATTAACTAATAATGAGTGATTACTATTAATTGCAATATATTATAAAGATGAGTAATGATTATGGGAATCCATAATTTCATGAATCAATGGTTGGATTAATTAGTATTGGTGTTAATTAATTAAGGAAGTGCATGATTTGTTTAACATAAATAAGTAAGTTATTAATATAATAATACTATATTGGCAGTGATGTGCATGTGAGCAATAGTACGACTATATTATATGATGTGGTGTGACGTTCATATGACTATACTATATGTAGCAACAATGTGATTATGCATATTAAACTGTATAGTATAAATATATTATGTGTATGTAACAATATGTATGTGGGTAGACATTAACGTAAAATGTACATGGATTATATGTATATCACATCACACCTATTACATATGAAATGGTAAATCATATTATGACATTAAAATTATATCTAATGTATGGTTGATATAACATAAGAGTAGAAGTGTGTATAAGTATGTGGGATAAGTGTTGCAAGCATGCTGAGATAAATGGGATTGTCCCAAATTGAGAGTTACATTTACTCCTTCGTCAGTCACGTGAAGCACATAAAGGCTATGGCATATTATATTTTCTTCCTTCTAAGTTTCTAGCTGATGATTATGGTAGGGAGTGGTGGCTATGATGAGTTTTAACCACCATCTAACAACCCCTCCATAACCTTCATGCAATCCTACAATCAATGGATTTGATTCAATGGGAAATTGCAAGGTCTGTGTAAAGTTTCTTCTATAAATAGCAGCCATGGTTATCAGTGGGTGTTGTTTGGAAATTATCTGAGAAGTTCTTAGTATAATATTGAGAGCATACTAGTGTTCTAAGAGCTTAAGAGATCAATTGGAACAAGTTTCTTTCACAATTCAGAGGTATAATTCCATTCCTAGCATTCCATTTTCGGTTTCTGTTAAACTGAGTTCTTGTGTTTTAAAATTTCAAATTCTTGATTTTGTGGAATTGAATGGTAATGAGGTTGAGTGATGTTCATATAGTTGTTATAGAACCATATGAACATGTTTAGACTGTTATAAGAGTATTTAGGAATGATTTCGTGAGTAATTTTTGTGTTTGGGCTAAACAGTTGTCGAGGTTCACCGTTATCGGGTCTCGATCTAGACATGGCGCAATTGCTACCGATTTACATCGAGGCGCTTGTATAAATTGTGGCCGGGCCTCTAAAATTTGTTTTGATCTTCTGTTTTGTAGATTGTTGAAGTACTATGTAGTGTACTAGCATGCAAGCATGTTTTAAGGGTATAGATAGCTATATGGACCTAATGTGAGTATGTTAGACTAGCATTAACATGATTAACAAAAGTGTGTAGTTGAAACGAATTTAGAAACTTTAGTAATGAACTTGATGAATATGAGTGCCATATTTATGTACTGACCCACAAGCACGTTGATATAATTTAGACATGCGTGATGTATGACTCTTAATTCCTTGTTCATGACCAAACTTATTAGGATTTGTGTTAAAGGAGTTTTCAAGAAAACTTAGTCTAGCGAACTAACATGCATGATTCTACATAATGTATATTCTGACTTTGCCAACATGATAGCATGACTTAGAAGTGCATGAATAAACTTGTAGCTTGTGTGTATTAGATTTGTAGGCAAGCATGAATGTATTAAACTAACTAGTAAGCTTTAAACGTGAATATTCACATGCTACCTTGAGGATTAGAATATGGCAATTGTGATCACATTTGATGACTCTCTTAGACTCACTCATGTAGTATAAACGTATATATACCATGCTTGTGTATTTCATTTCAAGAAAAGCATAAACGAAGCCTATTCTCAACTAAAGAGGTATTAGTTTCACTTATATGTTATGAATACTCGTACGCATGCTTAATATGGGTGTTATAACTATCTTGAATGTTTAGAAAGAAAGCATGATAGGTTTTGTGGTTTCATGACCTTAACTTGTCGAAATAACTAATTTAGAAATATGTTATAAAAAGAAACCTAGATGTACTTGAGAAGCATGAAAAGACATTTAACATAACATATATAACATGTGTGAGAGTTTTGGTCAAGTTTGGATGAAACCATAAGGCAAAGAATTGTTGTGGCATAGTTAAAGGATTCGCCAAGCAATGCTACTTTGGGCCCTAAACTTAGCCATTAAGCAATTGCTAGCCGTCAAATGATCATAAATAGTTTCTATTTTTGGTCTGATGTTTGAAGTATGCCTACATGATTACTTTAACTTATCTTATATGACTAATGTACTAGTTAATGTGTTAAGGAGCATGCTAAGTGATAGGGTCAAGTGTTGATCGTAACTTTCGGATGTTAAGTCCAAAGAATATCTTCAAGAAATCAGGACGTCATTGTAATTATGATGACTTATAAATTGATTTTGTACCATATGTGCTTACTTGTATCATGTCAAGATTGATTAAAGACTATGTTAGCTAATGAACATCTTGAACATATAATACGTTATAAATAGGATTCAAAAGTGTTGAGTTATTAAACGAGGATAAACTACGCGTAAGGCAAGTTTCTCTAACCTTACTCAAGTCTTTATTGAGCAAGTATCCGAACCCTACTTTACATTGTGTAAGTATTCTAAACTCTTGCATTACTTTATTCCAGCGAATATCATAAACTTACCTCTTTGAATATAAGTTAACCTACCTATGCGTTCAATTGAGCTCGTTTGTTAAACTCTTAAGAAAAACTATTATTCATGTGAACTTTGTATTGTTCTTGAATATTGTGAAAGTATCTATGCCATTTGATTCGACTAGATTACATGCATGTTTATAAAACTATCCAAACCAATTGATTGGTGCAGAAATCTTGAAACTGAGTTGAACAACCCTTAAGGTAAGGGGATTGTATGTTGTTGGAAACCCCAACAAATGAGTATATTATTATTGTGGTGTTATGCATAACTTAGAGTATTGTAGACTGATCCTTTATAGTACTTGTTCTTTTGGGTTATTAGTTTAATATTGGTAATTCTAGTAGATGTTCAATAGTCCTTAGTGACTGCTCAGTATAAATTGTTATCCAGTCGGATACATTGATACCCTTTGAATTTATATATCTCTATTCATTTATATTGAATTATCGTTCTTATTCTTAGAATTGTTGATATTCATTATTTATGGTATTATTCTGAAACTTTGAACTATCTTAGAGATGATACTTCGATATTTTACACTCGTGTTATAAAACTATTACCCTTGTTGTATATTACTTGCTGGGCAATTTGCGCTCATTCTTGCTTATTTTAAAACCTTTCAGTTAAGGCGAAACAGGGAGGTGTATCTGGAAAAGACAAGGGCAATGCTACCGACTAGCTTGCCCCTTTATGTTTAAATTAATCATGTTGTATTAAGACTATTTGCAGACTATGTTTAAACTTAAGTAGAATTATGTAATAAGTCTTTATTCGATATTATATTATGTAATCTATTAAGTACTGTAGGTTGCGAGACTTGGGGGAATAATTATAATAAATCGTTGTATATTATTCTAAATTAGATCTTTCTTTGTAAATATATGATTTTAGTTATTATGGTGATTCCATGAGAACGTGACGAACCGAATTCGGGTGACCAAGTGGAGGTCAGAATTTGGGGGCGTCACAAATTGCCTTGTCTTCCATCAGATAGGGAGACCAAATTTATGATAGACATTATGCCAGGAGCGGCACCAGTTTTCAGGGCACCGTACCATATGGCGCCAGTGGAGATGAAGGAGTTGATGGTACAGTTACAAGAACTGTTGGATAGAAAGTACATTCAACCGAGTGTTTCGCCGTGGGGAGCACCAGTACTGTTTGTGAAATAGAAGGATAGATCGTTAAGACTTTGTATCGATTATCGAGAGTTGAATAAGTTAACAATAAAGAATAAATACTCATTGCCCAGGATCGATGATCTCTTTGATCAGTTGAAGGGGGAAAAGTATTTTTGTAAGATAGATTCATGAATGGGGTATCATCAGTAGAAGGTTAGAAGTGAGGATGTACCTAAGATGACATTCAAGACTTGTTACGGCCATTACGAGTTTCTGGTGATGTCATTTGGGTTGACAAATGCACTAGCTGCATTTATGGATATGATGAACAGAGTGTTCAAACAATATTTGGACAATTTTGTTGTAGTGTTTATCGATGATATTCTAGTCTATTCTAAGACACCAGAAGATCATGTTGAACACTTGAGGATAGCGTTGGAGACACTAAGGAAGGAAAAGTTATATGCGAAATTCACTAAGTGTGAATTTTGGCTAGAAAAAAGTACAGTTTTTGGGTCATGTTATTGACCGAGAAGGAATTTTAGTGGATCCAGCGAAGGTGGAAGTAGTGATGAGTTGGGAACAGCCGAAAACGCAGATTGAGGTGCGGAGTTTCCTAGGGTTAGCAGGATACTATCGGAGATTTATCCAAGATTTTTTGAAGATAGCTACTCTGTTGACTAACTTGACGAGGAAGATAGTGAAGTACGTGTGGACGGAGAAATGTGAAGACAATCTTCAAAAACTAAAGAAGAGGTTGAGTGAAACACTTGTATTGTCTTTACCCGCCGATACAGGAAATTTTGTAGTTTATAGCAATGCTTCGCATAGAGGACTTGGTTGCGTGCTCATGCAGCATGGCAAGGTCATTGCATATGCATCCGAGAGTTGAGGGATTATGAGAAAGTTTATCCTACTCATGATTTAGAACTGGTCACGGCAGTGTTTGCCTTGAAGATAAGGAGGCATTACTTAAACGGGGAGAAATGTGAGATATACACAGACCATAAGAGTCTAAAATATATCTTCACACAGAAGGAGTTGAATATGAGACAAAGGAGATGGCTGTAGTTGATAAAGGATTATGACTGTGAAATCATGTATCACCTCGGAAAAGCCAATGTAGTGGCTGACGCCTTGAGTAGGAAGGGTCGGGAGAAGTTGTCTATATTAACGGCTCAAACTGAGTTAATAACAGAGATGGCTAGGATGGAGTTGGAGGTGAAGTTACTGAGTGAGTCGGGGCAGAGACTATTTACAATGAAGATTCAATCTACCATTGTAGAGAGAGTCAAGGAGGTACAACTCCGAACTGAGGAGTGTGACCAGATGAAGAAGCGGTTAACCGATGAAAAAGATTTAAAGTATAGTCTTGATAACGAGGGATTAGCAAGATTTGAAGGAAGAATTTGGGTTCCTAATGAGATAGAATTAAAGGAGCAAGTGTTACAAGAGGCTCATAGTTCGAGGTACTCGATCCATCCCGGTAGTACCAAGATGTATTAAGACTTTCGACAGAGGTTTTGGTGGCCGAACATGAGGAGAGAGATAGCAGAATACGTGAGTAGGTGCTTAACTTGTCAAAAGGTTAAGGCCAAACATCAGCGACCAAGTGGCTTATTACAGTTATTGGAGATTCCGGAGCTGAAGTGGGAGCATATCACGATGGACTTTGTGGTGGGACTTCCAATTACTCAGAAAGGGTATGACTTAATTTGGGTAATAGTGGACCGGTTGACGAAGTCGGCTCACTTTTTGCCAATAAGCGTTAAGTATAACTTAGACCAGTTGGCTAAACTTTATGTTAAGGAAGTTATTTCCAGACATGGAGTACCAGTGTCGATTGTGTTAGATTGTGATCCACGATTCACGTCGAACTTTTGAAGGAGTCTGCAAGAATAGATGGGAACGCAGTTGAAGTTGAGTACGACTTATCATCCATAAACTGATTGGCAGAGCGAGAGGACAATTTAGACGCTAGAAGATATGTTGAGATCTTGCGTCATGGATTTTAAGGGTAGTTGGGATGATCATCTACCGCTGGTAGAGTTTACGTATAACAACAGTTATTATGCAAGCATATGCATGTCGCTTACTTAAGATCTATCTGAGACGAAATGCGAGAACACCATTCAGGTTGGGAAGAAGTGGGAGAACGCCAACGTCTTGCGACCAAAATTTGTGCAAAGAAATAAATGGATATAGTGAAACTCATACGGATGCGTCTGATAGCAGCTCAAGATAGATAGAAGAAATATGCGGATTCGTATCAAGTGAATAGAGAATTTGAAGTAGGCTCGTACGTATTTCTGAAAGTGTCTCCCTGGATAGGAAAGATATGCTTTGGAAAGAAGGGAAAGTTAAGTCCAAGGTTTATAAGACCTTTCGAGATATTAAAAAGGGTAGGAGAGGTAGCCTACGTGGTAGCATTAGCTCTAGACCTAGAAAGGATACATAATGTATTTCATGTCTCTGTATTACGTCCTTATAAGCCAGATTATAAGCACGTGATAGAATATGAACCTATTTATATTGAGAAGGACTTAACGCATGAAGAAGTGCCTATTCAAATCATTGATAGAAAAGAGCAAGTTCTGAGGAACAAAGTTATACCTTTGGTAAAGGTGTTATGGAAAAACCACGATACCGAAGAAGCAACGTGGGAACTCGAAGAAAAGATAACGAAGAATTACCCTTAGCTATTTGTTTAATATACGACGAGATTATGGGGACAGAATCCTTATAAGGGGGGAAGGATGTAACGACCGAGAAATTCGGATTTATTGTAAAATAATTTTTTTAATTAAATAATAAATAAAATTATATTATATGTTATTATTATGTGTTAGTAAGATGAAGATCATTCTATAACCTAATTGTGTAGGAAAGTTGTAGTATTCTGGCTACGTGAAGGAATAATAATGTTTGAATTTCCAAGACGAAAATAAAAGCTTTTCGAGAAATTTTTCGAAAAAACAATATTCACAGATTTCTGCTCGGGAATTATTTTTGAATTTCTGAGAAATACGTAATGATAGAATAATAAGGGAGGATGGATTATGTAATAATAATTCAAGTATGTAAAATGCAGTTTTTCGCCTGCGTACTTAATTTGAGAATGTTAAGGAATGTAAGGATTGGAATAAATGATAATTGTATAATATCGAGTATTATACGAAGCAATGTATACGAGTATGATACGATGTATTACACGAGTATATACGAATGATAGTATAACGTGCATGATGAAAGATTATACGAACTAGTATATGTAAGGAATACAAGGATTTTACGTCAAACGCTTTAATCCTATTGTATTGTACTTGTAGGATTTGTGTAGGAATTGTGCAAGCCCAAGTGGTATTATGTTAAGGCCCAAAGATTATGTAATGCAAACCCAAACGTTAGGCCCAAAGTATTTAAACTAAAGCCCAAAGTAAGAACCGGATCCGTGGATCAAACCAATGGGTAACCGGGTAAGAAAACCCATGGGGCAACCCATGTGGGCCCCATGAGCACATTGCCAGCCATCTTGGTGACCAAGTTAAGTGGTATTACTTGGTGACCAAGAGATGAATAGTAAGGAGGTGAAGTTAAGGAGGTGGGATAGCTTTTTGACCCTTATACCCTCACTTGGCAAATCCTATAAATAGAGAAGCTTGCTAGATCATTTGTCTTGTTTAAATTTCACCAACAACTTATAACTTATACACTTGAGAGAAAAAGTAAGAAAAGCTAGACTTGTTATTTCAAGTAGAAAAGAAGAAGAAAGCTTTGATCATCAAAGGTAATAACCCTTTAGACCATTAATCTCCATCTCTTCAATTATAGGTTGATAGAGAAGTGTTGATTGGTAGTTCGTGTATGCTAAGAAGTGATAAAAATAGCTAATGAATGGACTTAAACCTTAATAAGTCATGTTCAAGTAATTCCTACTTTTATAAGTATTGGACTAATGAAGAACTTGTAAAAATTTGTCATATAAATGATTTATGAAATATGTTTGGTTAGGATGTTAGAATGATGGAATGAATCCATTTTGAACGATGTAAAAATCTTAAGTAACGAAGTTATGACGAAATTTATGAGATTAGAAGATAATCGTCAAAATCGTTAAATTCTCGGAATGGAAGTCAAAAGTTAGCATTGAGCTCGAAAATGTTGGTTTTCGATGGAGTATAGTCTCAATTGGCATTCTAGAGTTGCGGACTCGAAAATGACCACATTCCGACTTAGAACGAAGATGTTAGCTTTGAACGTTCATGAACGTTTAACGTTTTCGTAATAATGAACTAATCGGTGAATTTTGAGTTAAAAGATTTGGAAATGAAATATTTTCTAATGGAATCATAGATCGTGGGATTTGTAAGCTAACGGCTTTTGAACGAGCCAATTCGGACTTATAACGAATAAGTTGTGAGGCCGAGAAGTTCACAAGAAAAAAATTAAAACTGTCAACTGTCTGAGGCACAGAGCCGGCGCGACCCAAGGCTTAAAAATTGGCACCGCAGCGCCAGGCCGAGCCCCAACCCACTGTAAAGTGGTGACGCAGCGTGGCCTTAGTACAAGGGAATGGCACCGTAATGCCACGATCGGGTATCATGTGATCGCTAACTCTGGCAACGCAGTCAATGAAGTTATCTGAAGGAAGCCGCCACAAATTTCAAAGACTAGGAAGAAGCCAGAGAGGAAAGTTTATGAACATAAAGGAGCAAGGAAGTTAATGAAAGATAAATTATAAACTTAAAGTAAACTTAATAAAAGATGTTTATGACCTTAAGTTAATAACTAAATGTTGACGAACGATTACGTAAATAAATGTAAGAGCAATGTAAGACAATTAACCGTAACAATGATAAACAATCTAAAGCATGATTAGATTAAGAAGAAGGGTAAGATATAGTAATGACATTACTTGATTATATATGACCTAATGTGGTTTGTTATGTGATCATGTATTGTAGAATCCTTAAAGACACAAATGGAATTTGTATTAATGATAGAAGACGCTAAAGGCAAGTATTCTGACCCTTGTCTGAATTCTTTGGACAAGTTTTGTAATTCATGTACCTTACACATGAATTAATGTATGAGGAAGTCGAAGCCAATTCCTTCGGTTAGACTTAAGATGTTTTATGGATTTCTTTTAATCTATCGAACAATTGTCAGTGTTGATAAGTTTTACCAAACTTTTTTTGGTATGGTTTTCAAAGGAAGACTGAGTATGCATAAACAAATATTTTGTCGTCAAACGACAGACACGTGAGGTTGTCAAACCTTAAACGTACATACGTTTATAGAAAGTAGTGTTGTACAACATAGAGTACTATATGCTGATCACCTAGACGTGCTTGTAAGATATGCCAGACTTACGGACTTAGTGCTGGGTTGTCCTTTTCAAAGAAAGAATGAAATGCTCAAGGTCTTGGACCGAAATTGATGTTTTACTGAATGATATTCATTGTGAAACGTTTTAAAGAAAAGAGAAGTGCTATTTTAAATTATCGATAGTACTTCATAACTATTGTTTAAGTTATTGAAGATATACGATTCTTATGATTCAAGCCTGTTGTTTAATGAAATTGGCATACTTGCTGAGCTAGTTATGCTCATTCTTCCTTGAACCATATAAATGCAGCTAAGACCGAGCGGACAGAAGGTTCTGTTAAAGATAAAGGAAAGGCCAAGGCAAACCAATAAGTTGCCTTTGTAATAGAATAGGATGAATGTTGTTATTAATTGATATTATGACAAACAAACATGTAATGGTTATAAAGAACCTGGGAATGGTAATATTATTTTGGATATATATATATATATATATATATATATAAGACATATTCATTCTTTTGAGATATTTCAATTGAATGTATGTGTGAACTATAGCACCGTGTAGCACCATATGTCGGGTTGGAAGATACCCAGATTTGGGGGCGTCACACATATAACTAATTTCAAGGTGAGATCAATTTGAAACATCCATATTTATAAGAACATTCAATTAATATGGAATCAATTTAACAACTTCAATTATGGATTTATTAAATCAATTTAGAAGCATTAATTATAGAATCAATTTAAGCACATTTAAATATGAAAATAAAGATATCAATTAGATTTACATTTACTAAATGGATGACAATTAAGATTTCATCATTTAAAAATACTTCCATATTAATTTTATATGCTCAATTGATTTGTTCCATAATAAATTAATCACTTTCATAATTATTTTCATTTAATGCATATCTTTCCATATTAATTTTGAAAGACAAATTTATTTATATATTACTTTCATGATTATGGAAAACCTAATAATAGATAATCCATATCTTAATATTTATGGAAACAATCTTGGTTTGAGATATGAAAGATAATGATCTTTTAAAACTCATTTACTAACCAACTCCATCAATTATGTGAAGTATCAATATGTAAAAAATATTTCCATATTTATTTTGAAATCCCAATTTATTTAGATTCATGCTAATTGATTCTAAAGATATGAAATTTGATTTGCTTAATCAATTTTATAGAAATCTCAATCAATTAATAAATCATGGAAAACGTAATGAATAACTCAATCCCAAGTTATGTTGTATAGATTTATCAAAATCTATTTTAAATTAAATCCTTTAATTATGGGAAGGCTTCAAAATTAGCTTTTCAAAAAGTACTCTAATTAATTAATATTTTATCCCTATTAATTTTGAAAGCTTAATTAAATATTTTCATAGTTAATCTTTAATTAATTAATTAACCATTTTAATTTATTCCGCAATTAATTAATGATGCAATGCAATGCAAATGCTAGAGCCCTGATTGAGAAATAATTAAAGCTAGGATCTTACATTTATTTCCTAATGACTCAAGCAATTTTTCAAGCCTTCATGTCTTTAATCCTTTAATAAATCAAAGCTTCAAATTTTTTTTTAATATCCTGTAAATGCATGAGTAAACATTTTAGTACAATAAAAAAGCCATCATCAAAACCTAAGTTTGGAATATAACCAAGTCAACATTCTCCCCCTTTTTAATGATGACAATATAATAATTACGACTCCCCCTAAAACCATGCATATATTAAGAATAAGAACATAAAGTTAGATACGTGATATTCAATATGAACTCAAAGCTTCCAACTTCCTGTACTTCAATCTGTTTCAACATGATTAGACAAAACATATCATAATTTCTCTCCCCCTTTGTCATCAATCAAAAAGAATAACATATGATTTTTCTCCCCCTTTGTCATTAATCAAAAAGAAAAGGAAGGACATTGAAAAAGGATGTATACTCGTAGAAAGGATCATGGTTGCTTTTAAGGACGATCAATGGTGGGCAAATATGAGTCAAAGAATCTTTTCTGTTAACCCAAGTGATAAAGTAAGCTAACCACATAGATTCAAGTAAGCAATCATACCTTTATATTTTATTACCTCTATGTCAATACCTTTATCATATGATGTAAATTTAATTGACGTACTCATTTGTGTAGCCTTTGATTTAGATTTCTCAAATTCAAACCTTTTGAGCAACTTTTTTATATATTTGGTTTGATGTATATATATGTCATCCTTTGTTTTCTTTATTTTGAGTCCCAAACAAAAATCGTTAAGTTCTCTCATTAAGCTCATGTCAACCTCCTTCTGCATACACTTAAAAATCCACTCACAAAGAAACTCATTAGTAGCACCAAATATTATATCGTCTACATATATTTGTATAATGACAGTATCTTTATTCTCATGCTTAAATAATGTAGAATTGATTTTTGTAACAACCCGATATTTTCTGTATAAATAAATCAGAAATTTTGCATATAATTTTTTTTATTTTAAGGATGAGGATTTGTACAAGATAAGGTATGTATGTAATTATGTAATAAATAAAACTATATTTATTACATGAATGTTTACAAATAATTTTATTTTAGAATTATTGACTATTATAAAATTTATTCTTACAATAATTAATTTTATAGTAGAAATGTTTTTATTATTTATTTTCTATGAAAATATGATTATATATTATTTAAATAATATATGAAATGATTTTTAGAATTATTATAATATTTATTTATTTTATTATATGAATTTATGCAAGATTAATTAAGTTAATTATTTTAACTTAATTATTAATGTTATATATGATAGTTAAAATCGGATATAGAATCCAAACCCTAATTTTGAATTTTTATCAATGGATAAGAATAATAATATCATAATATTATATTTTTATTTTTCAGTGCTATAATTATGTACTGTATTTTTGTGGACTGACAATGGTTGGTCAATTATGGGGTATTATGACCAAACCCTAATTTTACTGACAAACACTAATTTCGAAGTCAAATGAGACTTTAAAATTTGTTAAGTCAATATGTTATGTGATTCATGATAATTATAATTATTAATAATCAAGAGAAAACCCTAATTGTAAATTAAAACCCTAATTTCTTAAATTAGAAATCTTAAATAATAATTAGCTAATTGCTAAATAGAAACCCTAATTTAAAACTCAGGCTAAGTTCGACACTGTTATATAACTGCATGTTATGTATGCATGCATGTATTATATAATTTATATTGATTAAGTAAACCCTAATTAATATTTAGAAATATTAATTTTTAGAAACCCTAATTAATATTTAGAAAAATCCTAAGTTATTGATAAACCCTAATTTGAAACTCAAATTAGAGTTCAAAATTTATTGGTAATGATGTTAATGTGATTTAAGATTGGTGTTATAGATATTAACCCTAATTAGGGAGAACCCTAATTTTCAAAATCCTAATTAGCTAGAAATCCTAATTTGTAAATTAGTAACCCTAATTTTTCTAAATTATAAACCCTAATTGCTAATTAGGCACGCTTAATGATAATTAGTAAAACATAAACCTAATTATCAAGTCTATGTGATTAAGAAACCTTAATTTTGTATTTTAGAAACTAAAATTTATTATTTTATTTTATTTTTTACAAACCCTAAATTAGAAATTATTTTTAAACTCTAAAATGGTCCAAACCCTAAACCCTAACCCAAATCCTAAACCCTAAGGGTTAGATTAGATTGTCAAGAATGCCCTTAAAATTGGAATCAAATTGACCATATTACCCTTTTTGCATTATTTGAGAGATAACTTGCAAATCTAGCTAATATATGTAGTTGGTAAACCACCAAGATTGCCCATGTGACAAATATACCACAACTCAGTCATATATTGACAGATAATTCGGCCAAATGCAGTGCATCAAGAGATTATATAAGAGTTAGAGAGAGAGAAAGTCCTCATTTTTTGCTCATTTATTTACAAAGCTCTCACCAACTCTCTCTCACTAAAAACCCACGAAAATATGAAGGTATATCAGTCCCCTAGACAAGCCCTACTACTTCCCTTAACAGATCATTAGCCTAGGATCCAGAAATTATCCAAGAAAGGTATAAACATAAACTGAAAATTTTGATCTTGTATGCTATGTTGGATTTGGTGTTTAAGTGTTAAAATATGTTCTATGTAGTGTCTATAAGTGATCTGGGTTGCTAGATGTTAGATCCATAACATCTAGAAGCTCGAATTTGATGATTTTGAAAATCTGGAAAAATTTCAAAACGAGTCTGACAACCAAATGTCAGACCTCTTTAATCTTTGCCTGTTATGTGGTTTTTTGTTTGAAGGTGGTTACTAGTAGTATGTAATGTGTTCTGTCATGAGAAACTTACATCAGGTTCAGATCGGTTATAGATTAAATGTTATAAGTGGTCAAACAGGGTTGACCGACCACGAAAATGAAATTCTGGGAAACCCAGATTTTTCCATAAATGATCTGACAAGTTGTTTAGTGCTACTGATCTTACAACTGTTTATGACTTTAGCTATTTTCTTGTTTTTATGTTATATACTGGTATATGGACTCTATATTCAAGTAATCAGAACACTTAAATCATGATCAGGCGGAAATATAATCGCGGTCAAACCTGTATTGACCATCTATTTTGTTACAAATCTGGAAAACCCAGATTTCTTCAAGAGTCGTTTTCTGACAAGGTTTGACTTGCTTAAATCTTGCGATTATGTTGTTATTAAAATGATCTAATGATACAAAGTTGCTCTATGACATAGTGGCTATAAATATAAACCTTTATATAACACCAATCAGAACCAGGATGCAAGTTATAATGATTGAAAGGAAGGTACTTTGACTGTTCTTCATTTCTGGGAAACCCAGAAATTGAAGAACAGTTCTGACAAGGTTTTTAATGGGCCAGAACACACTGTAATGATGATTAATCGACATAAAACTTGTTGATGATTGTAGTATTACATTAATACTACACTTATAAACCATTAGAAAACCCAGAAACATATATATCAAATGATCTCACACTTTAGTCAAAAAGTAGTATTCGGTTAATGACCTTTGAAAGGTTACGACATGCTCAAGAACACCTATAGAGACAGTTTCGTCGCTATAGGGTCCTTTAGTGACAGTTTATTAATAAAATTAATTATTTTTATTAAATAAATAGAAAAATTAGTTTTTAATTATTAAAAATACAAAATAAATTATTAAAAATTATTTTAAAATCCAAAAATTAGTTTTTAATTATTTTCAATATATTTCATAAATATTTAATATTTTTGGAATATTAAAAGTATTTAATTTATTTAATTATAATATTAAATAAATTATTTAAAATGATTTTAATACATGAAAAATCATTTAAAATTATATTATGGTATAAGAAAATAATTTAAGTTATTTTGATAACTTTTATAATTTTGTGAAGAATTTCATTAATTAATTAATATTAATGGTAATTAAAGTTATTTAATAAATGTATTAAATAAATTATGGAAAATAGAATTAATGATTTAAAAATCATATAAAATAATTTAAAGGATTATAAAAGTATTTTAAGTTATAAATATAACTTTTGATATTTTGTCATGAAAAATATTAATATTTTAATATTAAATGATATTAAATTTATTTAATAATTATATTAAATAAAGTAGTTTAAAAATGATTTTAATATTAAAAAAATCATTTTAAATGAAAATAAATAGTTTAAAAATATTTTAAGTTATAAAATATAACTTTTAATATTTAAAGGTAAATTTCATTAATTAATTATTATTAATGATATTAAAGTTATTTAATAATTATATTAAATACATTAGTTTAAAAATGATTTTAATATTATAATAATCATTTTAAATGAAAATAAAGTGTTTAAAGATATTTTAAGTTATAAAATATAACTTTTAATATTTAAAGGATAATTTCATTAATAATTTAATATTAATGATATTAATTTAATAATAAATGATATTAAGTGTATTTAATAATTATATTAAATAAATAGTTTTAAAATGGTTTTATTTATTTAAAAATCATTTAGAAAGGATATAAATGAATTAAAAATATTTTAAGTTATGATTAAGGACTTTTAATATTTTGATAAATAAAACATTAATACTTTAATATTAATGATAATTATTTAAAAATAATTTTAATTCTTTTAAAATCATTTAAGGGTAATATTAATACTTTAAAAGTATTTTAAGTTATTATAAATAACATCGATATTTTGGCAATGGTTTCATTAATGGTTTAATATTAATTAAATATTAATGATAATAGAATTAATTGATATTTAAATCATTTAATAATGATTCCAGTGTTTGAAAATGCGTGATAAAAGATAATAACTGTTTAAAAATTATTATAAGTCATTTAAAAATAATATGACTGATACTTACAGGTATTGAACTACAAGATAGAGTCTTAGACTCGATAATTACCCGATAAAGCCGTCGGTACCCCGACATGTTTCAGAAATTGATCTGGACTTAGATATTATGAATGTATATGTGTTTATTTGTGATTCAATGGTTGTGAAACATATGTGACAATGTGATTAGGTTATGTGCTGACTGTAATAAGCAGTGTTATGTGTTATAGTATGTTATTCTAATCGATCAAATGATCTTATTACTGATAGGTGTTATATAAGGATAGAACTAAATTCTGAACTATGTTAGCAAGATCGTGCAATATCTTACCTTTGCATTTCCTTTATGCAATGGACATGAGTAAGAAGTTTTGTAATTATATTATTATTATGCTATATTATTAACCCTATTATGATATATTCTATATCCTATCATTGTTTATCAACATGTTAGTATATGATAATTCGGATATATATATATTACATTTGTTAATTTCTATATATGGTTATACAAGTGTCTCCACTTAGATAATCATTGTATTTAATCACATGTTGATATATATATATATATATATATATATATATATATATATATATATATATATATATATATATATATATTCTAAGATATTTGATCAGCTAGACACAAATTTTGAAATGTCGTTGAATATGATAAAACCTTTTTGTATCCAATCAAATTGTTTTGGTTTGGATTCTAGACTAAGTATGAACATCTCGATCACGGGAAAATTTTTATGCCCCAAGACGGACAAAGGATGAACGATAATATCGTTCTAGCAATGTAGTATTGATCAATACATGGCCCATGGGAAGTACAACCTAAAGCCCATAAGTTATGATGGTTTGCAGATGAAGTTCTGCTAAACCTTATCAAAAACTAAAAATAATGTTCATAGTATGTCAACTAAACTATATATATAGTCTATACGTAGTTTCAAAAATTTGAGATAGAATTGTTATATTGTTATTATCAGTTCAGTTTACTTCACAACTATAAATTCGTTGTAGAAGTGATGTACAAAGAAAACATTTATTTCTTTCGGCTACTTATATTTCTAATTGTTATTACTTGTTGGGCACCCAAATGCTCATTCTTGCTTAAATTTAAATGTTTTCAGCTAGGCATGAACAACTCGAAGGTTCAGACAAGAACAAGTGGAAAAGAAAGCAAACAGTATATGTTTAATGGTATCTTTTGTAATAGTTAGACTGTATTAAGATAATGATATGTATTATATATCATGTAAAGAATTATAGTAAAGGTTACGTACTTGGGATTAGACTCTGATAATGTAAGTTAAGTTTGATATTCATATTATTATTTTTATTATTAGTATTATTTTGCTCATAGAAATGGTATCGTGAAGAACCGAGTTCGGGTTTCAAGTACTCGAGTTTGGGGTCTTCATAATTTTAGCTCGATTAAAACCATTTGAGATGAGATACTTACTTAACCTCTTGTATCAAGTCCTTGGAACTTGTTTGAACTTGTTTAAGTTTGTAACCATGATTTGGGTAGTTGTCATACTCAATTTTGGGAGTAATATCTTCAATAATCACTACAACAAAAAGGCTTATCAATGATCAAGACATCAATGACGCACACGATCCATCATGAGATGGATATCTCATGACCGTATGCGGTTCAACGATACAAGTCATGAGATAATCTGTCATTGGAAGGACATCAACGACCACCAATAATGATCAATTATTAGCATTCGCAATTAGCGGCCGATACCGCCGCTATTATGACTTATCTTTGAGTCATTTGTCTTGCTTGACGTGTCACACGTGTGTCGATGACGATAATAGCGACCATTGCGGTCGCTAGATTCAAGCTATCGTTGATACATTTTAGCTACTACGCATGCGTCACGATCCTTTTTTTTTTTAAAAATTTTTGCCTATTTTATTGATTTCCCAAAAATAACTCGCTTTATAATCGCTTTCAATCCCAACATAGTTATATATATATATATATATATATATATATATATATATATATATATATATATATATATATACAAGCATCCATATTAACATCCATCCAATACAATACAAAACATTCAAATATCCATGAATAAACATTCATCCAATACAATACAAAACATTCCTCCAACACAATATAATCGATATCGTAAACATCCATATAAACTAATACAATTGTCCAAAGAATGAATCTAAAAAGAGTACAAGGCTTTAAAATTCTAAAAAAAATAAGTCTAGGCGCTCTTCATGGATCATCCAAATTAGGATCCTGTAATTATCAAAGTAATAAAACATATATGTTACATATAAGTAAGACATTGACTCAGAGACTATAAATATATAAGACAATGTAGCTAAACAATAAACGATATATATATACGCGCCCTGTTGTTGTGTTCTTTGCTCGCCTGCCGCCATTGCCGCCATCCGCCTCCGCCAACTCATCGGGACTCGAGACCTGCAGATGTTCGCCCAAGATATCTGAAGAAGATCACGATCTGACAGATCGCTCTCACACTGATCGGCAGGGAGTATGATAGGTTGGAATACGACGATGATCTGTGTAGATCGGTGGCAGAAGTGAGTGCTGTGCCATCGATGGTCGGGCTTCGTCTTTGTCCTTGGCCTTTGACATAATTTTTCTTCACGATGGACGCCCTATCCCATAATTCTTGATCAATCGATTTTGGGGTGCCTTGAGGATAGCGCTCGTTCATTAAGCCCTTATAAGTGTCACTGCCGGAAGATGAACAATTAAATAGTTAAAAATAAATAAAAAAATACTAAAGAAGGTCGTTATAATTTATAAACAACATATTAGGATAAAGTGAACTTATTACCGCTTATCGAAAGCGACTTGGTAGACCATCATGAGTGGCTACATACACATCCAACCAATTGATAGGTTGACCTTGAGACCGAGACTCCTATAGTTCATTTCCTCATATTATTATGTAAACATATGATATTTTAGCTACAAAAGATGATGTAAACATAACATACGTACCTCGGCAAAGAATGTGTTGCGGTGATGATATCACTTCGACCGTCGTGCCTTTTGGCTTTCGCCGTCGTCGATACACTCGAGGATCATTTGAGGCGGCGATCTTGCGCTTCTATTGACTCTCGACTTTCCTTTGGTCACACATCTCGCACCCTATATAAACGTATGCACACACGAGGCTATGTTTCACGCATATCTTGCTCACCCTATCCTGGATGGTCGGTCTCAAAGCATTGTGCGAGGCTTTTTGTCGTTCCTTGTTCAAATTATCTTTAGTTAAATGCGCGCACTTACGCGAATAGTGTACGAATAAGCGATGCTTGTCGTCGTCCCATCTATATCGTTTTGCAAATAAAATAACAATAATAATATTAAAAGCTGTTATATTACTAAGCAATATTATTTGATTAACTATGTATTATCTATCGAGTGATAAAAAATATACACGAAATTCATTTTAAATCAGATCCTTATGGGCGAGAGGTGTGCTCGCCCATGTAATCACAGCGTGAAGCCGATTCAGAAGCATAATTGTGAAATGCACTTCACAATTTTACTATCTTGAAAATCACTACAATATACAATAATTTATATTAAAACCCTTATATATATATATATATATATATATATATACGATGTTTAACTTACGTGCTATCTGGAGGAGGACGGATCTGTATAAGAATGCGATCATCCGGATTAGCTGGCCTTCAAGACATGATTGGGGCCAAACCCAACCCAGCGCTTTTCGTCTTTGCGTGAGTTTGTAAGACATCTATAAATAAAAAATTTAGGATGTTAGTATAAGTTATAAATGAAAGGTACATAAACATGTCAGGGATATAGAGAACATCACCATGTAGACCTTAACTAACTTAGGGAACCATGTAGACCTTAACTAACTTAGGGAACCATTTTTACATGTTATCTATAGGCAATGTATGTACTCCTCACTATCTAACAACACTAGTCACACAAATCTCCAACAGTCTACAATAGAACACAACAAAAAACATCACATATACTCATTGCCATCACATATACACGAATGCATATATGGCCATTTGACTTATATATGAAGATTTAGACAAGTATGGATATTTTAGAAACAACTCATTAATAGTGTGATTGAAAAGAGTGCTTGTGTTTGTGTTTGTACTTTTCATTTTCTTTCTATTCTAAGCTAAGTTATACTTATAGCATACATATTAATAGTGTGTCATTTTCTTTATCTTCTCGACTGTGAATTATGGAAAAACTTCTTTGAACCTTCTTCTTGATTGAATTATGGATAAACTTAATTCTAGTTATGTTTTATGTTATACTCATGTTCAAGTTATATGGCCATTTGACTTATATATGAAAAAAATTCGGCAGAGTCTCCCCTATAATATGGACTATCCACATGCACGAGGGCATGCATACTTGACCAATTTCAGCAAAATATAATCCCAACACACAAAAACAGAATGTGCACAACTATAATTCAAGGCACAATTTAGGAGAATCCAATATTCACAATGTATGAGCATAAATGTATGAGCATTATAGTACAATATTCACAATGTGTTTGCATATAAACCAACTGAAATTGAAAGGTGTCGAGGTGTATGAGCTTATGAGTGCAGAAAGAACACAGAAGGGAGAGAGATAGAGAGAGATGTGATGCCAATGATAATAAGGAACTCCATAGCATAGTTTATGATGTTAATGACTTTTCATTTGCCACAAATCATGATGTCTATTATGGAGGGGGTTTCCCCATTCATTTCCAGGTATAAAGTCTTATTTTACTATTTTTTCTTTCATTTTGTGGTGTCTTATTGGATGTTATTTGTTGCTAAAAACCACCATTTCATTTTTCTTGTTGCAGGATTACTATAATCCATATTGGAGGAGTGGGGAAGGATGTGATCCGAACAATAGGAGCGGATAATATGGTCGAGTTTTTGAGATGAAATTACAGCAACAATGCCCACCTATGTCATAATATGCCACAAGTACCACCTATGTCATGCATTGGGGAACACAATTTCAATTGCCTTCTTCATTGCTTTGTCAATGAAACTATCCCATCCCAAAACTCCGGTCGCCCCAGACTTTGATTTAAGATACGCATATAGTAATTTTTACAAAATTTGAGAATTTAAAGAAATTTGTAAACTCAAGCCGAAATAAGGATCAAGAAAAAACCGTGTTTACGTGAATCTTATTAAACTATATTCGGATCAAATTACCAAGATTGAAGTCAGCCATGGAAGCATACTATGTAAGCACTGCAGAACAAATCAAAGCAAAACAAAAAACCGTGTAGAGATATTACGGGAGTAAAGAAACTAGTGCACAATTTCTAAAGTAGTATGTTAAGTTCGCACTCTACAAACAAATAAAGGTAAGAGACCTAATTTTCTTATAGAAGTTCACGATCAATAAAAATATCAAAAACAAGTTCTTTAGCTAAATTTACCTCATTATCATAAATAAAATTCAGAACATTCCAAATAAATCCCAAAAGTTGATTGCCCCCAGTTTCTAAAGTCTGCCAAAATCACCACAATTTTTGGTTAAGTGATGCCAAGGAGGGCCTACTGCTATTTCACTATAATACATCTTCTAGCAGAGCAAATTTTCCTCCCGTACCTTGAGTTCTTCCTCTTCTCAAACTACAATTCATGTAATAATTTGTATCTCTTTAATAGGGGTAGTCTTATCAGCTATGCTAGCTCTTAAGCAAAGACAAACGGAGATCTTTAGAAACACACTGTCTTGGTTGGACTATATAAGTTCTTTATGAATGGCTTCGTATCTAAAGTGCTATATTTTCATTTGATTACTCACACTTATTTAAAAGCATTATAGTTTATAAAATCCAAACAAATTACTCAGTCAGTGTAAACTATTCCTAGATAGTTTTTAAAAATATGCATGTAACTTATCTATGGTTTCCTGGCCACATGCTCCACAAGGTTCTCTTATCTCTTTCTTCTCCGACCTGTTGTTAGGGAAGGAAAAGAAGGTACCAATAGGCCTGTAAGTTGTAAACAAGATGAGCTGAGTCAAGTTTTGGAACGAGCCTGAATATGTTGTTCGAATTCAACTCTTTTATCAACAAGTGGAGCTTGAGCCCGAGCCGAGTTAAATGAGCCTACTAAAGCTCAAATCGAGATAACCAAATTTAAATAATTATTATATTTATATATAATATATGAATAATTAATTAGTTTAATTAGTTAGAATCGAACTTAAGCGAACTATAGTGGAGTTTAGATGGGCCGAGTTTAAACGGTTCAAGCTCTAGTCGGACACGGTTTTAATTAAACGATCAATAAATGCTTTTCTTTTAAGGGACAACTCAAGATGCCAATATTGATATATGCTTCGAATTTAACTAGGGGCAATGGAGCATTTGTTGGAACAAATATAGCAACTAAAAATTATGAGTTTTGAAGGTTTCACTTATCAAATAATAATAACTAATTTCTACAGTTTCTCTCAAACTAGAATAAGAAAGTAAACCCTGTAACTTCTAATCCAATTTAACATATCAATCAGGCATAATCTTGGTAAGTACTATGTCCTCTTAGCAAACAGACTACGATTGAATACCATTCTCTTGTTAATTAATTTTTATATGAAATTTGGAAACTTGCAACTTAAATTGAAATTTATTGTTTATTCAGAATTAATTCCCATATAACGATCTTATGACAGGAAAGATGTAAAAAATGTGAGGATAACCTTATACAATGCCGCAAAAAAGTCATGCCTAGAATATAAACTCGATTATTTCTAAGCTATAATTCCAAAACAAAAGGAGTAAGCATTTACAAAATACCTTTACAAGAAGTCGATTATGTCCCGTTGATTCCCGGACAATAACACTCATAAAATAATAATAAATTTATTAAATATATCATCACTACAAATTTATTATTAACTATATTTAATCCTTAATTTGTAAACATTAAGTTCCAAACATAAAATTATTGATAATTATGCTTTAAAAAAGTATTCTACTTATATTTTACTAGTATTCTGTATTCAATAAGAATTCTTTTTCTATTTTTGTTTTTTGTTTCCCAAGCTCTTTCCTAGTTCCAAATTTCAAGTTCTAACCTATAGATTTGATAAAGAAACAAATCAAACAATCACTGCCACTGTCCAAAACCAAAACCCATTAACTAAAATATAAAATCACATCCAACCCGACTGAGAAATAACAACGACCAAAACCCACAAAGTGAAACAACTAATCCATCAAATTCCAGCTGAAAATAAGATAAATATTAGGAAATTTTACCAAATTGGTTTGAGTATAGCATAGTTATTGATGTAATTTAAATGTACAAAAATAGAATTATATAAAGCACAATTAGTCTAATTTAGAGATTTAGGGATTAAGGATAACTAAAAGTTTACTTTAGAGATTAATTGGGGTTACCGGTGTGGAGCAAGCAATGGTGGTGCGGTGGTGCGGTGAAGTCTTGGCGGTCTGGCGATGGTTTCTTCTCTTCCCCCCTACTCCCTCTTCTCCTCGTCAGTATCTCCCTCTTTGTTTTCTTCTCTGCATCTTGATGTCGCGAACCGAGTCGATTAAGTTTATAAGAATCGCCGATCAGCCATCAACGACCGCGTCGCGGTCGCTAGTTTTTATGATGTGGATATATCGTGACGCTTTGTCGTCGCCGACATAAATGGTCGCCGCGCCAAAGTTTCGCACCAAATTTTTGGGGGGAAATTCTTCTCAGCGACCGATCAGCGACCGCATGCGGTCGCTAATATATACTAGCGACGAGAATCATTATCGGTCGCAGATATCGGTCGCTAGTACTATTATCAGCGACCGGATAGTGCGGTCGCTGATATCATTGGTCGCAGATGGCCATTTTTCTTGTAGTGAATATTCTCAGGTGGATGACTTTTGAGATACTTTGCTGCTTTTGGCATTTCCACTTTCTTTTCTGAGAATACGGTTTGCTAGATAAACAATTTGATGATGCTATATTCTGTTTGTTGAATCCAGTTTGCTGATTTCTTCTTATCCAGTTTGTCTGATTGATGTTTTTTTATTTTGAGAGATAACTTCCAGAATTTTGACTTGCCAACAAAGGTATCTCCTATTTTTAGAGAGAACTTTTACTTTAAGATGTACCTACAAAATATAATTCATCCTTTTGGTACCCATATCTTTTTGGGTCCTTTTTGGTTAGTCACATGTAAATCACTTTTCTTAATCCACACACTTTTAACTTTCAAATTCCTTTTATTTGATGAACAATCTAAGTGTCCCTTTAAGCCACATTTTTTACAAGTAGTGAAAAGAGTGCAATAATTTAATTTTAAATGTGATCTAGATTTTAAAAATTTTACATCACTCTTTTTATGTGTTGGATTATAGCCAATTCCTTATTTTTCAAAGCTAGGTCTTTGTTTACCCAACATAACAATTAAGTTTTCTTCCCCTTGGAAAAATTTAGCCAAAGATGATTTTAGTGAGTCTATTTTTTTTGTATTTCATTCGTTGAAGGATTTTTAATATGAGAATCATCATTAAAAGCATCAAGACAAACATCTCTCATTGCTATTTCTTTGTTTAAATTTTCAACTTTATTATTTAAATCATTAACCTTGTTGGAAAGAAATTTATTAGGATTTTCTAAAAAATCATTTTTAGTAATTAAAATATTTTCTTCTTAAAATGATGTATCTTGTTCAATTTCTTTCTTTTCATCAATCAATGTTTCAACTTCATTTATTAAAGTATTTACCAAGTCTTTTATGTATATATTCTTTTCTCTTAATATTTCATTTTCTTATTTCAAAAGATTATAATCAGAGATGGTTACCTCACTCGATTCATCATTTGATTCATTTCCAACTCCCATGACGCATAATTAGGCTATTTCTTCATTTTCATCAACTTCCACTTTGGACTTATCATCACTCCAAGTAATAAATGATTTGTTCCTTTTGTTATTCTTGTAGCTTAGTTTGCCTTTGTTCGTTATTTTGAAGCAATCCTTTTTGAAATGGCATGGGCGTCCATATTCAAAGCAAGTGTCTTCATTTTGCTTTCCCTTGAACTTGTTTGAAGTGATAACACTCTTTCTTTTAAGCTTTCTTTGTAACAACCCTTGAGCCTTTTTGAAAGTTTTACAATTTCCTCATCTGAATCGTCTTCTAGCTCCTCTTCATCACCTGCAATAAGAGCTAAAACCTTCTTTCGAGGAGCATCCTCCTCATCACAATATCTCCTTAATTGATGTTCAAATTCTTCTAATTCACCAAATAGAGTTAATGTATTCATAGAAGAAATATTAGGAGAATGTTGAAGAGTTGTAACTTTAGAAGCAAACCTCTTGGGCATAGTGTGACGCCCCCAAAATAGGTATACATCACCCATTCGAGTCAATCAATACATGTGCGTAAACAACTACAACTTTATTATTACAACAAGAAAGCGTGAGTTTGAATACAAATATTATCTTCTAGACAATATCTATACTCAAATAAATCCTCATCACATTTATTGATACATTATTTTACAAAAATAGTGAGGACTACTAAACAATTCTTTCTAAAACCTTCATTCCATACCCAGACTCGTACACGCTTATATTCTCGCCTCCGAGAAGAAAAATGGAACAAAAGGAAAATGGTGAGCTCAACTAGCTCAAGAAAGAATATTATGACTAAGATAATATACAACAAATTACCGTTAGTCTTCAACAGGAAAAATCTAATAGAATACAATAGACAACAAATTTTAAATCAATATTCGCAATGAAATAATAATTCATTAGAAGAGTTAAGTAGAGAATGCAAACTACTATCTTCTATGTATGAATTTAAAAGTTCATCGTCTATCTTTTATCCCCTTATAACATCAATCAATATACATCTGGAATCAAATATTCATCTTTGCACTACAGGCCAAAGATATTCATCAGTTGGTCATGTTCATCTAAACACCTGTTCATCTTTGCACTACGGCCAAAGATATTCTTCAGAAATCATTCATCTTTGCACTACAGGCCAAAGATATTCAATAATATCATCATTTAAGACTGAGGATGATGAAAAATATTTTTAAAGAAACGAATCCAGTGAAACAAAATGACAAGGATTAAGGATTAATGATTCGTACTTTGTTTTATCCATGTTCAAAAATACCTCAAAAATAATCATAGTGGTGTAAAATTCAAGAATGATCAAAACATGGATACAATCAAAGCTAGTATCCAGAATAGATATTTTGGACAAAAAGAAGAAATTTTATTTTTCGGTGAATAGTGCCGTATACGTGAATAGTGCCGTATACGTGAATAGTAACTCCGACACCAAAAGATAGAAATTTCCCAAAAAACATCTTCACGCTTCATGAATAGTACTCGTGAATAGTAACTCGTGAATAGTAACTCATGAATAGTAACTCGTGAATAGTAACTCATGAATAGTAACTCATGAATAGTAACCCCGACATGGAAAAGTTCCAAATTTGATAAAAATTTCAACCAATATTTCAGCATAATGATATTGAAGAAATAATATCATTTGAGAAGAAAATAACATCCCTTACCTCGAAAGATTAGTACTTCTAATTTGGAATACGGGGTATAGTCTTTGAAGGAACTGCACCGTTTAACAATACTCAAAGTATACTCAAAATACTCACAAGAATACGCTCGATAATATAGAGAGAGAAAACTTCAGTTTCTGGTGTGATTTTCAATTCTAACCTAAGCACCCTATTTATAGAAAATTGCTTAGAACACCAAAGCAGAAAATTTAATAAAATATTAATATATATATTAAAATTTCTACGCCAACCTTCTTAGATCTGATCTCAGCTCATTTTGCACATGTTGTAGCCCACAAAACAAACAAAAAACATTTTTCTTTAAAATAATAATTAAAACTTTCAAAAATCAATTATTTCGGAGCTTCGGAAATTCAATAATTCACAATAAATAGCCCTTTTATCAAAAAATTCGAATCTTGCTAGTTTTTATAGGAAATTCAATTCTCTACAACTTTACAGAAGAAAGTTTTTCCGAATTCCAAACAAAAATTGACCAAAATCCACAAACGAACGATTTCTGTGCTATAATCAAATTTCGAATAATAAATGGGGTCCACCAGACATGTTTAACATGTTTTAAACATTTATTGCAACAAAAATACTCTTCCTCCTCGTATACTCATATATCCCACATTCGTTGTAAAATATCACAATTATTATATTATTAAAATATAATAAAATATTTAAATGAATTATTTTATCGTAAAAAGATAAAATTTCAATTTTCAACAATTGTCACATTAAAATTTTCTCCATCTATATCCACATAAAATCAATATTTTCCTCATCATATGAATCAATAATTAATTATTCACAAATAATATTACAGAATCACAATATTGACAACCAGCGGCCTCAAGAAAGATGGGGCTTTCAATAAGAATTTCTCCATCTTGGCGCAATTAATTAGGTGACCAAACCTCTCCTTAGAGCAGAACTTTCTAGACATTGCCAATAATGTTATCTAATAATATTATTCAGATAATATGAATTATTGCTTCGATAATGAAAATCTTGTGTAATGACAATTATTGAAACAACAAAGAATATAAAATATCAACGCAAAGAATCAATAAAATAATTGAATAAAGAATTATCGTAACCATTATTGAGTAGTGCCTTCTTACGTAAGAATCAATTATTGGTTCAATCTGGCGTCTTCATCGTGTGTTTTAACCAATTTAGTATTTTAACAAAGATTAACGTGAATAACTACACCGTTATTTTTAAACAACTTATATTTGTCGTTTTCTTCATCCAATCGCTTCAGTTATGGGGCCCACACATGGTCGCGCCATCGCATTTAATATTCCCAAACAGCATTTAATATTCCACGACCAAACGAATATTCCCGACAACAATGAATATTTTATAACCACTTGCTTATTTTGAAATATTTGCGTATTTTACCCCTAACTATCCACATTAATCAAATCAACCCTTACTATTTCAAAATAATAAATAGAGAAAATTAAATTTCATTAATAATAAGTTGGGGTCTTACACATAGCCCGAAGTAACTTACGGTTGATCTCACTTTATGGAATTGATTTATCAAGAAGCTTCAATGAATTCATTAGTACTAGGAACCTTGGTTGTACCTCGTTGATAGTTTCATCTTTCTCAAGCTTGAACATTTCATAATCATGCATGAGCATACTAAGCTTGACTTCTCTTACTTTCGATGTACATTCATAGCTTGCTTTTAAAGTATCCCAAATCTCCTTAGCCGGGTTGCATGAGGAAACTTTGTCAATTTCGGATTGCACCAATCCACTAAGGAGTGTGTTCATTGCTTTTGAATCATAGGAGACCATGTGAGTTTCGGTTGAGTCCATTTCCATTAAGGTCTTTGGAGTACCATCTTTTTTTCTTGGAATATTAGGACCATTCTCCACGGCCCACCATTCCTAAGGGTCTCTTTTAAGAAATATCGTCATTCAAAACTTCTATAAATTATAATTTTCAACTCCATGAAGTAGTGGAGGTCTAACAGCTGATTAACCTTCTTGAATGATGTTCCCAAATTGTGTCATGCTAGAATCTTTCCCTACAAGTCACCTTTAAAACCAAGATAAGCAGTACAAGAAAAAGGCCTATCTGCGACCACCTTTTTGCGACCGTACCCGGTCGCAGATGATTATCAGCGACTGACTGCGGTCGCTAATAGGCGTCGCATAAAATCTAGTCGCTGAAATGCACATCAACGCCACTATTAGTGACCAAAGTATCTACAACCGATATTAGCGACCAAAATCATCGCTAAGCTGAGTCAACATGGTTGAGAGCCAAAGACTAACGTGGGCCACGTGGCAGTGACCGTAATTAGCGACCGGACGCGGTCGCTAATACCCTCGTGTTCTTAGCAGTCGCAAATAATTATCAGCGACCGCATACGGTCGCGGATCTTAAAAAACCTAAAAACTAGATTTTTCCTATTTTGCAGAATTCGCAAAAAAACTGTACCTGTTTTGTACCTGCTTTATCCCAACACACATGCACAATAATATAAACATCCATCGTCCATATACCGACACATACACCAAACTAGTATATAAACTATATAAACCTTTAAAAACCAATATGAATTGAATAAATATAAATAAATCTAATCTTTAAGTAACATACAGACATCCAAAGAATGCATATAAAAGTATAAGATTCTCAAATAACTACAAAACAACACTAAATCGGTCGTCATGCATCATTGTCCAAATTAGTTTCTCCTTGATCACCTGTAATTAACAAAATAATAAAACAAGTTACATATATAGTATATATGTTGATACTGGTATTATGACAATATACAAAAAATTAAACACAACAATATATATATATATATATATATATATAAGTCACTATTTTGATTGTAATAAATAAGATTGATTACCTCATTGCATTAGCTAACTCATCAGGACTTAGAGCCGCCAGATGCCCGCCTAGTATCTTTAGAAGATCGCGATCTCGACATATAGTTCTCACACAGTCAGCAAGAGTATGAATAGCTGGATGACTCGATGACTGTGAAGACTGGGTAGTAGATCTTCCTGAGCCACTAAAGGTTGGGTGTTGTCATTGTCCTTAACCTTTGACGTAGTTCTTCTTCACAACAGACGCCCTCTCCCATAATTCTTGATCAATTGACGGACGTGGGGTGCCTTCAAGATAGTGCTCATTCAATAAACATTTATAAGTATCCTGTCATCATGTTAACAATTAAATAGTTAAAAATAAATTGGTAAAATTCTAAAGAATGATGTTAAACTACATAAACAAGATGAAGTTGTTAAAACTTATTACCGTTATCTGGATAGCATCAAGCAGACCATCACGGGTGGCCACGTACACATCCAGCCAATAGATAGGCTGACCTTGAGACTGAGACTCCTATACAAAATAATTTTAATATTACTAAGTAAAAATGTGATATATATTCTATAATTCATGATTGTAAACATATTAAAACTATTCATACGTACCCTGGCAGTGATATGCTACAACTGTGAAATACTGCCGCCCCTGTATGTTCCTTTAGCCTTTTGCCATCAGGTACACCCGAGGATCTATTAGTGGCGAAAGTCTTGTGTCTTTTGACCCATCTCTTAGCTCTCCATTGGGCACACATCTCAACCCATATGGACTAGGTGTGCCACCAGGGGCTATGCTCGTCCATGTAATCCTCTCCCTAACCTGGATGGTCGATTGATGCATTGTGAAGGGCTTTTTGTCGTTCTTTATTCAAATTGGCTTTGGTGCGGATGATGCATTTCTGCAGAATAATGTCTGTATCACTAAAACTTGCGCGTCCTCCCATCTATACCTTTTCTGCAAATAAAACAACAATAATAATATTAAAACGATACTTTTAACATATAATCCAACACTGCTAAACAATTATCCTTAGAATATTATATTATCTGTCATAATTAAAAAAACATAGATGAAATTCAGCCCAAACTGTATCCTTATGGGCGATAGGTGTGCTCACCCACGTAATCAAAGGGGTTGGCCAATTCTGTAAGCACAGCTATGAAATGCACTTGACGATCTTATTATCTTAAAAATTACTATAATATACAACAATTTACATAAAAGATAAGTAGATATATTAAAGCAATTTACATTAGTTATATATCTTGTATAAATGGAATCTAAAATGCTTATATATAAATGATGCGGGACGTACGTGCTATTCGGAGGAGGACGAATCTGAATAAGAATCCGATCATCCGCATTAGTAGGGGCCTTTGGCACATGATTAGGCCCCCTACCCAAACCGCGCTTTTCTACGCCGCTTCAGAAGCCATCTATATATTAGAAATTTCAAGATGTTAGTATGAGTTATATTTGATTACATGTATATATGAATATAAAATGACAATAATGACAGGAAATTACATTTAAATAGTTAAGTACATAAACATGACAGTGATATAAAGATGTTGGTATGAGTTATATTTGATTACATGTATATATGAATATAAAATGACAATAATGACAAAATTGAATTTAAATAGTTAAGTACATAAACATGACAATGATATAAAAAACATGTAATTCTAAACATACATTTCATTTGTTCAAGTGTCAATGTCTGATTCAGAATCATCTTGTATACGTATTACAGATTTATAACTATCATCTGCGTAGAGCCAAGCTTTGATACCAAATGAAATTTTAAGTAGGCACACTTAGAAGGGGGGTTGAATAAGTGTGGGAACAAACAATGTCAAAATTTTGTAACTTAAAATTACTTTCTTATATTGAATGCATGATGCCGAATTGAATATCTATGCTTACCAAATTATCAATACAGGATGCTGAATTAAATATATAAGTTTGCAGAGTGATCAGAGTATAATGCAAGATGCAGAAAAGAATATCTAAGCTTGCAGAGTGATCAGAGTATAATGCATGATGTTGGATAGAATATCGAAGCTTGCAGAGTGATCAGAGTATAATGCAGGATGCTGGATAAAATATTTATACTTACCATATTATCAGTATATATGAATGCAGGCTACTGGATTTCTTACTAGAATATTAGATTATAAATTCAGGATGCTGAATTGAAAATTTGTCCTTGTAAAATTATCAGTGTTTGTAAATTAACCACCTAACACTTTTTATATCCAGGTCTTGACTTGTTTCAACTTAATTTAGAAGCTTGTGAATTAACCAAGAAAAAGAACAGATAAACAATCACATAAACACCAGGAATTTTTATGTGGTTCAACCCATAACCTCTATTCTAGTTGCCTAATCCACATTCAATACCAACTAGTATTGGATACTCCTTTTATTAATCAACTTGGTTTAATTAAACCCCTTTACAAGACAAGTTTCACAACCTTTGAGTACTTATACTCCCCGAGCACCTTTGTTCCCCGTGCACCTATGCACCCTTAAGCACCTATGCTTCCTTGAACTTGCTTGTAAAACCCCTAATCCAACTCGGATTAGAAACCTTAGACTCACATGTTTAGAGACTTGATCAAAGATATGACAACAAAATAAACTATGCTCAAAGAAATAATTATATCAACAATTCAAGGCTCAACTAGAATGCAATGATCAAAGTATAAAAGATATCACCAAGTTAAATAGTCGTCTTTGAAATTTGGAATATAATCCATGTAGCAAAACAACCTTTTTAAAACTTCACAATTGAAAAAACTTGAATAGCGTTTATGAGTTTGTGTGTGAAGAAAAGGAGATATCAGAATGGAACCTTTTAGTATATTGCTTGGTGTATTCTCTCTATTTTCAAACCCACGGCTAAAGCATATATATATAGATATGAAAGCTCTTTTCCCGTTCATAATTTTAGCCATTACCCATCAAGAATTAATTCTAAGACAGATTTATATATATAGACATTAATAAATGATCTGCTTAGGATTTCTTGGGTAATAACAAATTTTTTTTGATTGAATAAAATAGTCGGATATTCATATAACTTCAAATAAGCTGATTTATATAACCCAATAATATCTTTCTTGATAGGCTAATATCAAGCACTAAATGATTTGGTAAACCCACTGACTTTTAGCATGTGAGTGACTCAAAAATCCTGCTTCTTAAACATTATCCAATGCTCATGCCTTTTGATTCCCATAATATATGCCTATCACCCAATTTAAAATCACCTGATTTTAGGCAGTGAATATTCCTCAATCTAGATTTATTCCAACCAGACAATGATAGACATATAGCTAATTTCAAGGTGAGATCAATTTGAAACATCCATATTTATAAGAACATCTAATTAATATGGAATCAATTTAACAACTTCAATTATGGATTTAGTTAAATCAATTTATAAGCATTAATTATGGAATCAATTTAAGCACATTTAAATATAAAATAAAGATATCAATTAGATATACATTTACTAAATGGATGACAATTAAGATTTCATCATTTAAAAATACTTCCATATTCGTGTTTTCACTAATGGTCATGATCATGCTAACAACTGTCCATCAACGCACTACGGGCCAATGATGACTTTTACCACATCATTTGTAACATTACGGTCGTGATTATACTGAATAATCCCTAGTCATAATCATACCAAGTCCATCTATGCACTACGGGCCACAGATGACTTTCATCATAATATAAGCATGAGGATGATGACAATGATATAAGAATTCAATTAAATGAAAGCAAAGGATAAAATTTTAAAGATTTATAATTTAATTTATCCAGAATTTAATAATGTCCAAATTATCAACATGATACTACTTTGTGGAGTAAAATTCAAAATAATATTGTACCAAAAATGATTTGGACCGAAAAGAAATTAATTCTTGTCATGAATAGTGCCTCGTGTGAGACCCCAAATTTTATGAATAAAGATTTAAATTTCTTGAAATATTTTTTTAAATATTATGGTGTAGATTTGATATAATGTTATAGTTGTGGGTAATATTTATAAATTTTGCAAAGTATGCAAGTTGTTATAAAATATTCGTTTGGTAGGGGAATATCCGTACGACGGCATAATAATTGGTGGACCCCACAACGGAAGTGTTGACATAGTTAGAAAACGACAGAATTATCTTTTTATAAAAATAACGGCGAAAGTGTTACCGTTAAAACAGTTGAACTACCCAGTAGTAAAAGTACAATAATACGCGTGGCTGAATAGTAGCACACTGTATTGATTATTGATGCTTACGTAAGAAGTCACTCAGTTATACTCAATTATTACACGATAATTCTTTGCATCATATCTCTCATATTATTGATTCAATTATTGTCACAATATCATCTCGTATAATATGTTATATTATTAAATCAATAATTGAGACGGCAAAGTTATTCATATTATTATTTGCAATATTGATAATGTCTAGAAGTTCTGTCAAGGAGAAGTTTGGTTACCTAATTACGCGCCAATAAGGAGAAATCCTTATCGGAAAGCCCCCTCTTTCCGGGGAACGACCTAATTGTTAAATATTGTGAATTATAATATTAATGATGAATAAGTTCGTGTTGATTAAAGATGAAATTGATAGTTCTATTGTGTTGGAATTATTAGTGTTAGTGAAAATTGACATTTATTTCGATAATAATTGATGTGCGGAGGTTATATTGACCCGATCGGGTAATTAATCGATAAATGAGCAATTAATTGCTATTGATTCACATGATTATAACTATTTGTTCACATGTGTGTACTATTGATTCACATTCATGTACTATTAGGGGAGTTGGTGCAAGATTGATAATACTTGCATGATTAAGTTAAAAATGGAGGTATAGATGGAGGTACTATATTGTAATTCTTATTTTCACATGTCTAGAACTATTGATTCACATGATTTACTATTGATTCACATTATTTAATAATTGATGTCTGGAGGTTATATTGACCAATCGGGTAATTAATCTGATAAATGAGCAATTAATTGCTATTGATTCACATGATTATAACTATTTGTTCACATGTGTGTACTATTGATTCACATTCATGTACTATTAGGGGAGTTGGTGCAAGTTTGATAATACTTGCAGGACTAAATTAAAAATGAAGAAAAAGAGGAAGGTATTATACTGTAATATTTTGAGCCCCAAAATGTGCAATTATCGAAACTATATTTTCCTATAAATAGAAGCTCATTCTCCCTTTATTTCTCACCAATTCACTAAAGCTATAGAGCAATTATTATAGAGAGAAATTATAGAGAGAAAGAAGAAGAGAAGTCTGTTACCTCACTATTCTAGTATCCAATCTTCTTTTGAGGTAAGGGGTATTATTCTTTCATATTCATGAAGAGAGTTATTTTCTTTCAATACTCGTAATGGTTGTTATTCCATTCTTTATTATTATGTTGGAATAACTTTTGTCTATCTGATATCGCATATACGTGGTGAAATTCTTACATTATTTCATTCTTTATTATTCATTGGAATAACTTTTGTATGCATCTGCGGTCTATCGCATGCCTGGTGAATTCTGTTGTTATTACATTCTTTATTATTCTGTTGGAATATCCTCTCTATGCGGATTACGCATGGCCTGGTTCTGTTCTTTATTATTCTGTTGGAATATCCTGTTTGTGCGGATTACGCATGACCTGGTTTCATTCATTATTATTATGTTGGAATAACTTATCTATGTGGATTACCACATTCAAGATGAATGATCCTTCATATTCATTGTTTATTAAATTGTAAAAATGGTCTGTCTACGTGGATTACCGCATGGTAGGTGAAAATCCATTTGCAGTTTCGTATATTCTATTATACTTGTATGAGATATCATTTCTTTTGTACTCGTCATGAAATATCATTTTCTTTAGTATTTTTCTTTTACAAGTTACTATTCACGGGTTACTATTCATGAGTTACTATTCACCTGATTACTATTCACTCTAGTATTATTCACTCGGGTATTCGGGGCACTTTTCGTGCCGGAGTACTATTCACGAGTTAATTTTCAAGGGTTACTATTCACTCTAGTATCATTCACTCGGGTATTCGGGACACTTTTCGTGTCGGGATACTATTCACGGGGTACTATTCCCGAAGTACTATTCACGGAGTACTATTCACCTAAAAAATATATTTCTTTTTTGTCTAAATTATTTTTGGTACATGAATATTATTCTTGAATTTTACCTCACAAAGCAGTATCATGTTGACAATTTGGACGTTATTGATTTCTGGAAAAATTAAATTATAAATCTTTAAAATTTATCCTTGAACTTGTTTTATTTAATTATTATGTCATTGTCATCATCCTCGTGTTTATATTGTGATGAAAGTCATCTTTAGCTTACGTGCATAGATGGACTTGGTATGATTATGACCAGGGATTATTTGGTATAATCATGACCGTAATGTAACGAATGATGTTGTAAAAGTCCTCATTGGCCTGTAGTTCATTGATGGACAGTTGTTGGTATGATTATCACCAGGGATTATTCGGTATAATCATGACCATTGATGATTACATGAATATCCTTGGCCGTGGTGCATGGATGATTCGATGATGTGGTTTATTTATTAAGCTGAGTCTCAGCGATAAAGTTGATGAAAAACTTATTAAATCATAGAAGATAGTAGATTTTATGCTATACTTGACTCTTCTAATGGATTGCTTATTTTCGCTGCAGTTGTTGATCTAAAACTTGTTGTCTATTGTATTCTATCAGTTGTTATACTGTTGAAGGCTAAGGATAATTTATTTTGAATTATCTTAGTCATAATATTTCTTACTGGGCTAGTTGAGCTCACCCTTTCTTTCATTGTTCTCTTCAAGAAATGAGAATATAGCGGGGACGAGTCGGGGAATGGAGTGATGGTCCAGGATAAATGGCTTTAGTAGTCATCACTATTCTACAGAATAATGTGATAATAATTGTAATGAGGACACCATGGAGTGTGGATATTGTCTAGATGACAATATTCTTGTTTAAACTCTCAGCTATGTTTTGTCGTATTTTACACGACTGTTATATAATTAAGTTGTATTTGAATTTATGTACCATGTATCTGGCGACTCAAGATGGGTGATGTATACCTGTTTTGGAGGCGTCACACCCGGGTGAGTAGTATCTGAGTGAATAGTACCTCATGAATAGTAATTCAGGATAATGAACCCGTGAATAGTACTCCATCATGAAAAGGTTAAAACTTATTAAGAATGCTCAAAATAATATTTCCATGAAAAGATACTGGATGAAGCGCAAATATAAAGGATATTCTACTAATTTCATGGAGTATAGAAGCCAAAACTTAATAAAATGAGTATAGAATTCTAAATCTGAAACAAAATAATATTTCTTACATACTACAGAGTATGGAAGAAAATATTATTTTATACGAATACTGAAAAAAAATAATATCCTTTACCTTAAAAAGAAGAGTATTCCAACTGGTATAGCGGGGATATTCTTGAAGAAAACTTGCACTATTTTCTACGCTCAAAGCTTTCTTAAACTCTAAAGAAATACGCTCAAGATTATAGAAGAAGAATTCTCTGATTCTGGTGTGATTTTCAATTCTAACTAAGCATCTTATTTATTGGAGAATGGAAATGATAATATTTGAATTTTTGAAATCACGGATGCACAGTTAAATATTCACGGGCGCCGATCGTATGAAAATTTTAATTTTCTGATTTACTATGCAAACACTATGCAGACACTATGCAAACACTATGCATAATAAAATACTCCCTCCGTCCCATGATAAAAGTCCTTATTACTATTTTGGGTAGTCCCATGTTAAATGTCTACTTTCCTTTAATAACCAAACTTTTACACATATTTTCCTATTATACCCGTAGCATTAAATATCTCATACTTTTCTTATTCTAATTCTCTCTCCATATTTAATGACATTATTATGGGCAATTTTGTCATTTTATTCAACTTCTTAATATGCGTGAAAAGTCTACCAGGACTTTTATCCTGGGACGGAGGGAGTATAATATATTCTATTTTTCATAAAAAAACAAAACTTATAATTATATATACATACAAAAATAGTAACCCACCCGTGAATCCTCCCTGCAAAATTCAATTTTCAACACCCGTGGGCCCCACCAATGTCATCATCACATGTGGGATCCACCTCTTATAATGAATAACTTTCTACCGATTATTTTAAAAAATGGGTAAATGGGGGTCCATATAATTTTTAACAACATTTATTCATATTATTATAACTCGCAATATTAACAACCAGATCGTTCCCAAGAAAGAGGGTGCTTTCTGATAAGGATTTCTCCCTATTGGCGCGCAATTAAGTGACCAAACCCCTTTTCTCGACAGAACTTTCTAGACATTGTTAATTATACAAATAATAATATGAATAACTTGTCATCTCAATTATTGATTTAATAATATAAAATATTAATAGTAATTGATTCAAATAACGTGAGATACTATGTAGCAATTACTGTAGAAATAATTCAATAAAACTGAGTGACTTCTCACGTAAGCATCAATATCGTGTGCTATTATGCAACCATGCGTTTTACTGTAATTTTACCACCAGGTATTTCAACAGTTTAACGGTAAAACTTTCGCCCTTATTTTTATAAAAAGATATTTCTGTCATTTTCTCATTCCAATAATAATTATGTTGTGGGGTCCACCAATGATTATGCCATCGTACGAATATTCCCTATTAAAATGAATATTTCCTGACCAATCGAATATTATATAACAACTTGCTTACTTTGCAAAATTTATAAATATTACCCACAACTATAACATTATATCAAATCCACACCATAATATTCAAAAATATATATCGAGAAAAAATTAATCTTTATTTATGAAATTTGGGGTCTTACAATATATATATATAACAGCAATAAAAGCCATAGACCGACGGTCCGTGTAAGACCCCGAATTTTATGAAATAAAAATATTCAATTTTTCTTATAATTACTATTCAGTAAATGGTTAACTTGATTAAAGATTAAAGTTAAGGGGGATATATATAAAATTTTTAAAATACGCAAGTGGTTATAAAATACTCATTTGTTGTCAGGGAATATTCATTTGGTCGTGGAATATTCTTTTTCGAATATCCGAATATACGTGCGACAGTAGCGATCATTTGTGGGCCCATAACGGAATAAGCGCCGGATGAAGAAAATGACAAGTTTGAGTTTTTATAAATAACGGCGTAATTATTCTGAATTAACACCATTGGATTATCTGGTGGTTAAAATCTGATAATACACGCATTGGGTGCCTGATGTACTACAAGATTGCACATTATTTTTGAATTATTGATTCTTACGTAAGAAGAAACTACTCAATAATTGTTACGATAATTACTGTTCAATATTTTATTTTATTGATTCAATAATTGTTGCGTTGATATTTTATATTATTGTTGTTTCAATAATTGCCACTACACAGTATTTCCCATTATCAGATCAATAATTCATATTATTTGAATACTATTATTAGATAGCATTATTGGCAATGTCTAGAAAGTTCTGTCAAGGAGAGGTTTGGTCACCTAATTGCGCGCCAGTAAGGAGAAATCCTTCTCGGAAAGGCCTGGTTGTCATTATTGTGATTCTGTAATATTATTTATGAATAATTAATTATTGATTTATATGATAAGGAAATATTTATTTGATGCGGATATAAATGATGGATTTATTTATGTGGTTATAAATGAAGGAATTAATGTTAAGGTATTTTATCAGTATTTTTTCGGATTAGAGGTATTAAAAGATCAAATCGGTGTTATTAAAGCCATATTGCGTGAGTTATAATTTTAATCCGACCGTTGGATCGTTGTGATTTTTTGATATGTTATACATATATAAGTTGAATATATGTCCACAAAATTTGAACCGTTAAAAATTAACGTATGATTTGTTATGAATTTTAAGAGGTATTAAAAATCATCCGTTTGTGGATTTTGGATATTTTATGTCTGGAATTTGGAAAAACTTAAAGCTACAAAGTTGTAGAGAATTTGATTTCGTGTGGAATGGACATAAAATTCGTATTTTTCTTATAAACGGGCTATTTTCTATGAATTATTGAAGTTTTGGAAAATAAAATATTTTTTATTAAAATTGGGTGGGACCCACTTTTGTTTTCAACATGTGGGCTGCCAATTTGTGTCCAAGATGGCTGGCTTGGTTGGTGGAGGAGGCGTAGGAAGAAAGAAAAGATTATATTATATTTTATTAATTTAGTCTCCTTTGGCGTTCTAACATTTTCCTATAAATAGGTGCTTATGTTAGAATTGAAAATCACACCAGAAACATAAGTTTTCTCTCTCTATATTATCGAGCGTATTTTTGTGAGTATTTAGATAATTTGAGAGTTGATATTCAGTGCAAATTTCCTTCAGCTTTACATCCGATATTCTAGTCAGAAGTACTGCTCTTTTGAGGTAAGGGATTGTAAGGGTTATTATGTTTTTCAGTTTCGTAATTTTTCTGACCCTCAAAAATTTTGAAAATATTTGAAATGATAATTTGATGAGTTTTCTAGATTGTGTCCAAAAATGGCAATTTTTGGATGTATAGATTAGGAGTTATGAATTTTATGAGAAAAGACTATTTTAAAAGTAAACCCTTATAACTCCTTGTGGTTAACTCCAAAATTAGTGAAATTTTTATTGGGAGTACATGTATATAACAGAAGTATACTCTGTAAATTTTGAAATTTTTGGATAAAAGTACAGTTTATGATAAATGTCTAAATATTCGGCAGTTTTGGCCATATGAAAAATAGTAAATGATTTTTAAATATGTTTGTACTGATTTGGTATTTTTCATGAAAATGCACTAGTTATGAGTAAATGAATTAAATATGTTATGTGAAGTAAGAAAATTGGAAAATAGGATTTTATGGCTTGAGAATCCTATATGATGTATATGCAGATTTTTGATGAGGGTCTTGGTAATTGGTGATGAAATCTTATGAGTTTGGCATTTTAGGATGATTAAATGCATTATTTAGTAAAGTGTAAACAATTAAAATAAATTATTTATAAATTTAAGAAATGTTATTCTTTCAATATCATTATACCGAAATATTGGTATGGATTTTATTGTGAAATTTCTACCTTTTTCATGTCGGGGTTACTATTCATGAATTACTATTCACGAGTTATTATTCATGAGTTACTATTCACGAGTTACTATTCACAGAAAAATTAGTTTCTTTTTCTGACCAAATTATCGTTGATTTATGAATCTTACTCTTGAGATTAAATATATATGTTGATTATATTGTTTTTATTATCATATATAACATTGTTATAACCCTAATGATGATATTTCTCTTTGACTTGAGTGTAAAGATGGGTAGATTATTGGTATGATCGTGACTATGGGTTCTCTTTGGCCAGTAGTGCAAAGATGAATTGTTAACTGGTATGATCATGACCATTGAAATTATAATTGAATATCTTTAGCTTAAGTGCAAAGGTGAATTGATCAACATGGTTATAATTATTGTTTATATAAATTCTGAAATGATTATATATTTCTTTGAGATATTAATATCTTTGGCCCATAGTGCAAAGATGACCTGTTGTTGAATATTGTTAGCATTTAGTGCAAAGATGATCTGTTGTTGAATATCTTTGGCCTGTAGTGCAAAGATGACTTGTTGTTGAATATCTTTGGCCTGTAGTGCAAAGATGACCTGTTTTTGAACATCTTTGGCCGTAGTGCAAAGATGACTTGTTGATGAATATCTTTGGCCCGTAATGCAAAGATGAATTTATTAGTATGATTATGAACATGAACTGTGATTTGGTATAACCATGATATTCGATGTTTCAGGTAAAGACATGTGATGAAAATTATCTTCGTCATGGATGAGAAGAGAAATTTAGAACTATAATTATGATTATGAGTTATTCACATGATTGTGGACAGGAACTGTTGATTGATGTTACAGGAATAAAACATTGTTGGTGGACTTTTAACATGGAGAAGATAATAGACTTTATGGTCTATTTTACTCTTCTAATGGATTTCTCGTTCCGCTGCAACTATGGTTGAAAAGTTTATCATCTACCATATGATCTAAATCTCTGATTTATTACTGATGAAGGCTATTGATAATTTAATTATCTTTAGTCATGATATTCTTTACTGAGCTAGTTGTGCTCACCCTTTTGCTTCACAATTCCTCTCAGGTAATAAGAGTGTAGGTTTGGAGTTGGCGGGGATAACAAAGGAATAGAAGCGGTGGTCGATAGTTTTGAGGTTCTCCCTAAATAGTATAGAATAATTTTATTGAGAACTTTAGATAAGTGTGTCGTATTTGTATCGTCATTTGATATTTAATTTTGGTGAACCGAATAGGGTGAGGTGAACCCAATTTTGGAAGGGTGTTTTGCCACTATCATACAAGATGTCTAATGACATACAACCTCGTGTTATCATAAGATAGGGTTGTGCACATCCACGTGCTGAGTATATCTACGAGCACTACCTATATGATCTTAGAGTTTTTTTGAAATATAATTTTCAACTGGAGACAGTGGAGATAGTTATATGTCAAGAGAAGACTCACCATTGGAAAGAACATGATAATAATCTTCTCATTTTTCTTTGGGGTCTATTGGGTCAACCAAGGATAATTCTGTGGACATATGATATCAATCATAACCTAGACGCGTGGCCTCCCATGTACGAAGGTTTCCTTGAGCACTTTCCAAAAATTTTAATTTCTAAACCAGTTATTGACTGTACTTTTATGTAAGGTGCCATTGTGACGTGTTATCCAAGGTTGGGATGAGAGTCACAGTTGGTATATATATGTGTTGTTGTATTTTGCATGACAATTGTAGTAATAAAGTTGTAGTTGTTTTCTGTACCATATATTTGGCGACTCAGAATAGGACCTACTTTGGGGTCGTCACAGTCCGGGCATACACACACAAAATGACTCTCAACGTGAATAAATGTGTGTGAACAAAAGTGGAGAAAGGCTTTAAGAAATGTAAGAAGGCTTACAATGGGCTGCCAAAGAAGACTTCAAATAGATTTAAATGAATGAACACTCGGTTTTCCACAGGTAAAATGTAGCAATCTATAAGCTCACAAGTGTTTGAAATGAGAAAACACTCAGTTTATAGTGTGTATAGAGCAAAATGGACAGGGCTTCCTCGCCTTTTTTTCTCTTACAAAATTGCCACCCTAAGCCCTCTATTAATAGAGGGGGGAGCTACAGGTGTACCTGCGGTAGCCGCGGGTCTACCTGCTGCTTCTTGGGGTGCCCCGGCCAATATGGGTCCCGCCGTCTCGAAGTATATGCACTCAAACAACGTGCTGTTTGCTCAAACCTTCATAACTTTCAATCCGAGAGTCTGATGGAAGCGTGCCATACCATTCTGGAAAGCTCTTTCCAAGAGCTACGTAATGACATATGATTTACCCTTTTTTGAATCTGTGAAGATGGGTCCATGACCGAAATAGCATTTCCAAGTCTCTATTAGGTAGTCCGTTGAGCAATTTTTGCGTAGTTTGCGTTCAGAAGTTAAGATATCATTCTTGTGTGACTTATTTTGAGGAAGTTTGAGTTGAAATGATTTGATTTTATTTGAGTTGAGTTTGAGTTGGCAAAATGACCATTTTGCCCCTCCGGGTGTTGTTTCTGACTTTGGCATAGTCGTAGCGGTCTTTTCATAGGGTTATCTATGAGATTGTCATGTTGTTGACTCTGAATGTCCCCAGGGTTATCTCTAAGGTTGGCTTGACCTCCCAGGGTTGACTCTGGGCATTAAACTTGATCTCTCGGGGTTATCTTCAGGGTTAAAACTGACTTTCTCGGGGTTATCTCCGGGGTTTGAAACTGATTTCCCAGGGTTATCTCTGGGGTTAGAAACTGGATCTCCCAGGGCTATCTTCGGGGTTGGAATTGATGTTGTGGTCCTCCAGGGTTATCTCTGGAGTGTGACAAATATGCTTTTGTCCTCCTGAATAGTTAGTAATAGGAAAACAAAATTTTGAGTGTCTACAGATGCCCCTCTTTATCATGTTCATGCAATGCAATGGAATGAACATGATAAAGATTACTAGACACTTGAAATATGATAAGGTTTTTTTAATAATGCAAATCTCAATGTAATGAATGTTATGATGAATGTTAAAATGTTTTCGCAAATCGCAGTTCACAAATCGCACATCGTATTTCGCACTTCGCTTTTCGTATTTTTCTAATCGCACTTCGCACATTGCAATCGAAATATCATTCAAAACTGACGTATTTTTGTTTAAATCCGCGACATGAGCTAAGAAAGCTTGACATCCATTTTCAATAAACGGATAGCTTTATGGCTTGAGATGACAGTGATTGACTTTAGTGGTTTGGTTGCTTGAATTTTCATAATAGGTTAGTTAGGAATATGAAAGCTAACAACCTTACGAAAATAATCAAGTTTTGCATGATGAGTAGTTAACCAATCAATCCCAAAAATCACATCAAATGTAAGTATTTTTAAGGAAATAAGATCGACAGGTACTGTACGGTTGCCGATTTGATTCAAACAAGACTTATAAACAGTGGATGTAATGAAGGTTTCTCCCAACGCAGTTTCAACAGATAAATCAAAGTCTAATTTCTCTGGAATTAAATTTAAACGTTGAGCGCAAGTAGGAGAAATAAAAGAATGGGTAGAACAGGTATCAAATAAGGTATAGACTTCGTAAGAGTTTATGATTAGCTTACCCGTGATGACCTCGTTCGGGTTCCTTGCTTTCTAGGAGGTCACGACAAACTCTCTCCTTTGGGACAGCATTTGGTGTCACCATCCCAACTGAACTTAGCTTCACTACACGATAAAATCGAGCTAGCTGACCTTCTCTCCCACAAATGTAACACGTTTTGGACTGCTACATGCAATTTGGACTGATGTGTCCCTCCCCTCCACATTTGAAGTATGTGATAGGTGGTCGTTCTCCTTCCTTAACAATGGGTGCTGGTGCTGACGTCTTTCCATCATTGTTAAATCTTCTCTTCTTGAAATTTCCACTTTTATTATCTTGGCCATGATTACCACTGAAGTTGTTACCATTTCTGGCATGTTGATTCCCTCCACGTTTGTTATCACGGCTTCGATGACTGCTTCCACTGGTAATATCATTTTGCCGGCTGCTTTCTCTTGGTAGGGTTGACTCGTTATCACACTCAATAACTGAGCCCTATTTATAACATCTGAATACAAACACAGTTTGTGAGAAATTAGGTATTGACGTATCTCGGGTTTCAAACCTCTTAGAAACATCCGTGTCATTCTCTCCTCATTATCAACCAAGTGCGATGCAAACCGGGATAACTCGGCAAACTTAGCTTCGTACTGCGACACTGTCATATTGTTCTGCTCTAGCTTGATGAACTCTTCCTCCTTCATGTGACGAATACTTTCGGGAAAGTACTTGTCGTTGAACAGTTCTTGGAACTTCTCCCAAGACATCTTTAGTGCGACAGGTTGAGTACGCTTTACCGATTCCCACCAGTAATCTGCCTCTCCTCGCAACATAAAGGTGGCAAAGGGAACCTTTTTCTCCTCGGAGCATCCAAAGACATCAAATATCTTGGTGATCTGCTTTATCCACGCCTTCGCCTTAAGTTGTTTTGGCTCTCCCAAAAACTCTGGTGGTTCTAGCTCCTTGAACTACTTAGCGGTGACAATCCGAGCGTTGCCAGTGTTTCCACTTGCATTTTGAATAGGAGTCTCTCTCGCCTGATGTTTCATGAATTGCATAAAGCCTCTGAACATCCCATCGTTCATCATCTAGTCGGTGTTGTTTACCTGAGGATTATTGCCTTCCTGATTCACATTATCCTGGGTATTGATCATCTGTGACTCAATGGTCTCATGTGCTCCATTGCTTATCTCAACATTCTCGGATGTCATTTTTAAACACTGCCACAAAACAAGGGTTAGTTGACATGCCACATATTATCCCTATATTCTGACCGACTAATTAAATAATAAATAAACTTAGGCAGGTCATACTAGCGAAGGAATTACCCGCCTCTCCCCTCCTAGTTCTAGTCTCACATCTTAGACAGGGATCATATCCCTAAGCTTTGATACCAACTGTGACGCCCCCAAAATAGGTATACATCACCCATTCTAAGTCGCTAAATACATGGTACAAAATGCAAATATAAACTTAAATACACAACATGAGCTTTGAGTTTCAATACAAATATTGTCGTCTAGACAGTATTGAAACTCAAAATAAGTCCTCATTACATTTATTATCACACTATTTCACAGAATAGTGAAGACTACCAATGCAAACATCTGGACCGTCACTCCGTTCCCCGACTAGTCTCAACTATATTCTCATTTTCTTAAGATAACAATGAAAGAAAATGGTGAGTTCAACTAGCCCAGTAAGAAATATTATGACTAAGATAACGCAGAATAAATTATCGTTAGCCTTCAACAGTGTTAAACTGATAAAATATAATAAACATCAAGTTTAACTGCAGCGGAACAAGCAATCCATTAAAAGAGTCAAGTAGAGCATGAAATTTACTATCTTCTATGATTTAAAAAGTTTATCATCAATTTTATCGCTAAGACTCATCATAATAAATAATCCACATCATCGAATCATCCCTGCACAACGACCAAGGATATTCATTAGTATCACGACCACAAATTATCCACGCACTACGGGCCAAGGATATTCGTGTTTTCACCAATGGTCATGTGTTGGGTTTGTAATATTCATGAACGCAATCAAATTGCACAAAATAAGCGGAAACGTGTAAAAATCAGAGTTTAAACTTTTACAAACTATATACCCGGATCATCCTTTATGAACAATTATTAATTAAACGAAAAGATATGAAGAACAAGAATCATACCCTTGAAGATTCGAGCTTCCTCAGGTACAAGTTCACCTCCAATCCTTTTCGCGTTCAACTTGAATTTACCGGGTTTGGTTCCTTCCTTTGATCAACGTTAGCCACCCAAGTGTTTGGCCTCTAGAGGTGATCCACCAAGAAAGAATAAAGATTCAAGAAGATGGGTGTTTGGCAAAACCCTAGTTTTTCTATCTCTTATAGAAAAAGAGTGTACTCTCCAACAATTAGAATTACGTATATTGATATATGATATAAGACTCCTCTTATAAAGATAATAGTTAACCCTTCAAATCTAATTAGAAAATAGGGTATTATTTAATTAATTAAATTATTTTAATTAATTAAGCTCCCTAATCTTATTAGAGATAATTAATTAAACTCTTTTAATTAATTTAAACTCCCAATCTTATTAGGAATATATGAGAGTACTTTTATTAATTAATTCTCAAAATTCATTAGAATTAAATAATAATAATAATAGTAATAATAATAATAAGACTCTTCTTATTAATTTATATTTAATATTTCCAAAATATTAAATAATAAATATTAAGTTATTTAATTTATTCTATCACCATAGATTAAATTAAATATACTTAACTTATTATTACGATTATGCCATTAACTTCTTAAGTAATTATTTCTCCTTTTATGGTGTGACCCTTTAGGTTCTCCATATTAAACCGATTATAAATCAATTAGAACAATTTTAATCTTATTTAAATAAATAAATTAAACTATTAATTTATTTAAATAAATAATATTTATTCTACAATAGGGATAAGCCTCCCTAGCGATCAACGACTTTCCAGATAATATAGATTTCTACATTAATCATAAAAGAACCTTTGAGTAAATAGTTACCGTACAATTCAATTCTTCCACCATACAATGTCCCAATTAAATATAAGACACACAATTACTATCAAGTCTTATTTTATTTAATTATATGTATTTTGATCCTTAAATGTACAACTCCAAATAATGCAAATTAGAAACTCTTTTCTAATTTCATTCTGCCTTGGCCAAGGACTACTGGGTTGTCATTTATCGAATCGCACAGGACATTCCTCTTCTTTTACTAGAAGTGGTAGATTCTTTATTGATCATACATTATCTTCATGTACAACTTATTATACCCAATCATACCCTTTGATATGCCCTAAGGGTCTTAAGGAATAAGTCAAAGTATAACCCATCATACACAAGATACTACGATGATCTCAAGTCCAAGGATCATTTGTACTACTATCACTACAGGAATTCCTATTGATAAAAGTAAAACTCCATTAGGTATTCCTTAGCTTAACCACGTTGCTCAAATTGAACTTATTCTCTAATAAGCACCTACATACTTGCTTTTATGTCTCCACACAAATGATCATGAGATCAATCATCCTCATCCAATGAGCAAGCAACGTATGTACCAATCTATCCGGATTCGCTAATCCCCAATTTAGTAATCCAACGATTAGGAACTATTTTAGTTGTAAGCTTTCTAAGAATTTAGATCTCATTAGAATGATCATCGTCATTATTCTAAAAGATTGCTTAAAACTATGGGTTTGTCACATATTATAAAACAGCATCATGTAGATAATTAAAAGCCTTTAATAAATTAATACTTTTTATTAATAAATGAATACGATTGTTACAAAGTATATGATTTATCATCAAACATGATTGGCTTGTGTGCATACTCATTTTAATCTCCCACTTGCACTAAAGTCAATCACCATGGTATCTCATACTCTTCTTCTCTAAGTGACGATTATCCTGCTGTTGGATAAGCTTTAATTAATTGATATGTAATGTTGTTCTTGAGATTCCACTATCTCTATAGTGATTTCCCATCTTTCAATGATTCCTATAATCAAATGAAAGTACCACAACACATGTTTAGATCCAAGATGAGACTTAGGAACTATTCCTAGTTCTGTAATGAACTTATCATCCAAACAATCAACTTGCAGCTTCATTTACAACTATATATTTTGTCTTTATCACTAAACCATCAACTCTTTGCTGTTTGGAACCTTTCCAATTCACTGCACCACCATTCAAGGTAACGCTTTACCTTAAAGTGGATTTTCTGTCGTCTTGGTATGTCTGAAAAACTTGAGTCTGTTAAGCCCTCTAGTTTTAATTTAGACCCACCATAAATATGATCACATCTTTAGTGCCAGTTTAGTACTTTAAGATATTTTTCACTGACTCACAACGAACTTCTCCAGAATATCACCGATAATCATCAGGTCTCGTATATTTCATTGTATACATGATTGTCACTCATGCGATCTCTCTTTTATGAGTCAATGGGGACTATTAAGAGAGATACACTCCTTGGCTCATTAACATGAGACAACTCTTGGAGTTTTCCATGCTAAACGACTTTAGTATCAAATGAATATACGTTCCTTGGGTTAAGTTAAGCATCATCTTGAATCTATCTATATAGATTTGTATCCCCAATTAAGATACTATTCCGAAATCATTCATGGAGGAATGTTTAGATAACTTTATCTTTACTGATTGTAGCATTAGTATGTCATTCCTTATCCATAGTATATCAATATATAATACTAGGAATGTCATGATGCTCCCACTGACCTTTTGTACACACTAGGTTCATTCTTGTTTTTGATAAAATCAAACACTTTTGATTATCTCATCAAAACGAATGTCCCATTTTTGAGAAGCTTGCTTCAATCCATTTCTCTTAGTGTCTACAACTCTTACCTCATCGTATGTAACTGGATCATCATCTTCTATGGTGCATACCTCATTATCATCATCTATGATGAATCCATACCTCCCAGGTATCTTCGGTACTATTCGGTTATGATTCGGTTTGTGGTACAATAGAATTACATCTACGAGTTCCTCTTATTTGACTTATAGTGTTTTGTGGTTCTTGAACTCTTCAAGATCTATTATCCTCCCACTAGCCCCTTCAATGATAAACATCTTTATCTTAGAAGGCATCGTGTTTTTCGCAACAAACATCTTTTGCTAAGTAGGATTATAGAACATATACCCTAAACTTACTTTAGGATATCCCACATATCTGTACTTGTCAAATTTTATCCCAAACTTATCGTTTTGAAACTTTTTCACATAAGTTTGACAACCCCTTATCTTAAAATACTTAAGATTAGGAATCTTCCTTGTCCATAACTTTTATGGAGTCTTGGGGCCAGATTTTTGAGGTTACCTTTTTCGTAAATATGCAGCTATTTCTAGAGTATTACCATAGAGGGATACTGGAATGTCGATAAAATCATTATGGACGGCACCATGTCCAACAGGGTACAATTTTTCCTTTCAGATAAATCAATTAATTATTGCGTATTAGGAGGCATCCATTGTGAGAAAACCATTTGAGATGATCTAGAAACTTATTGCACAAGTATTCTTTCATCGATCTAATCAAAGAATCTTAATACTTTTCAAATTAGTTTCACATTTGAATTCTTTGAACCTTTCAAATAATTTATACAAACATTTAACTCGTTGAATGATCATCTCCTTTTCTTATACTAATTTATTCAATATGAAAAATTATTTTCACGTAAGTCAAGTATACTAAATCCATTAAGTAATAGTCCAGTTCTATACAAAATATTATTATTATAAATAGAACAACAATTGTTCTTAAATATAATACCAAAGATTTCATTGTCCAACAATAAAATGGAAATAATATTTCCAATGAGAACTGGAATACCATAACAACTTATTGACTTAATAGACTTGTCCGTAGGCTGTGCTAAACTATAAGTTCCTGTGGCTGTTGCAGCAACCATTTCTTCATTTCCACACATAGGATTACTTGTCTCTTATTTAGCTTTCTACTTCTGCTTGGTCCCTTTATAAATCTATATTTATGATAACCAAAGCCGGTATCCAATACCCAAGTAGAACCTTGACTTAAAGAAAAATTTATTTTTAATCATGAACAAAATTGTATTTGTAACCAAAACTTCACTAAGCATCTTCTGGTTAGCCTCTGCAAAATGCTTCTTACAGTTTCTTTCCAGTGTCCAACCTTATTGCAGTGGAAGCAAACTCCTTTGCTATCCATATCAGTTTTGTTCTTATTATCCTTTATTTTTGTCTTTCCATTTACCATCTTAGAATCATTCTTCTTTTCAGAAGATCCTTTGGCCCCTAATAGTAAGACTTGGTCATTCTTGGTGGAAAGTGACTCAGCATTTTCAACATGCTAAGCAAATCAGCGAGGCTGATATCTAGCTTGTTCATATAAAAAAATCACAACAATTGTGAAAGGAATTCGAGAGTGAGTGAAAGATCAAATCTTGGCTCAACTCTCCATCCATAACAAAACCCATTGTCTTAATTGTTCAATCAAATTGATCATGTTTAGGACATGTGTCTGTACTTTAGTGTCATCGGTCAATCTAGATCGGAAGAGCTCCTTAGATATCTGTTATCTATCAGTCCTACTTTCCTCACCATCAACTACTTGATGTGCAGGAATATAGTAGGAGCATCCATAGTTTATGTGACACCCCCAAATCCCGGTACTTCATTACCTCAAGATTTGGTGTTCACGTAATCAAAACATTCATTGTAAAGACCCCAAACACGAGCACTTGAAACCCGAACTCGGTGCTTTGCGATACAATTTCTATGAGCGGAATAATATTAATAATAATAACAATAATATGAATATCAAACTTATCTTACATTTATCAGAGTCTAATCCCAAGTACGCAACCTTTACTACATTCTTTACATGATATATAATACATATCATTATCTTAATACAGTCTAACTATTACAAAAGATACCATTAAACATATACTGTTTGCTTTCCTTTTCACTTGTTCCTGTCTGAACCTTCGGGTTGATCATGCCTAGCTGAAAACATTTAATTTAAAGAAAGAATGAGCATTTGGGTGCCAAGCAAGTAATAACAATTATAAATATAATTAGCTGAAAGAAATAAATGTTTTCTTTGTACATCACTTCTACAACGAATTTATAGTTGTGAAGTAAACTAAACCGATAATAATAACATAACAATTCTATCTCAAATTTTTGAAACTACGTATAGACTATATATATAGGGTAGTCGACATACTATGAATATTGTTTTAAATTTTCGATAAGGTTTAGTAGAACTTCATCTACAAACTGTCATAGCTTACGGGCACGAGGGTGTACATCCCACGGACCCTGTATTGATCAATATTACATTACAAGAACGATATTATCGTTCACTTTGTCCGCCTTGAGCGTATAAAAGTTTTCCCGTGATCGGGATGTTCATACTTAGACTGGAATCTGAACCAAAACAATTTGATTGGATATAAAAAGGTTTTTATCATATTCAACGACATTTCAAAATTTGTGTCTAACTGATCAAATAGCTTAGACGACTTATATATATATACATCAACACATGATTAAATACAATGATTATCCAAGTGGGGACACTTGTATAACAATATATAGAAATTAACGAACAGAATATATATCTGAATTACCATATACTAACATGTTGATAAACAATGATCGAATATAGAATATATCACAATAGGGTTAATAATATAGCATAATAATAATATAATTACGAAACTTCTTACTCATGTCCATCAGATAAAGGAAATGCAAAGGTAAGATACTTGCACGATCTTGGCCGCTACAGTTAAGTAACTTAGTTCTATCTTTATATAACACATATCAGTAATAAGATCATTTGATCGATTAGAATAACATACTATAACACATAGCGCTGCTTATTACAGTCAGCACATAACCTAATCACATTGTCACATATATTTAATAGTCATTGAATCACAAACAAACATAAACACAGTCAAAATATCTAAGTCCAGATTAATTTCTGAAACATGTTGGTGTACCGACGGCTTTATCGGGCAATTATCGAGTCTAAGACTCTATCATGTAGTTCAATATCTGTAAGAATCAGTCATATTATTTTTAAATGACTTATAATAATTTTAAAATATTTATTATAATTTATCATGAATTTTCAAACACTGGAATCATTATTAAATGATTTAAATATTAAATAATTCTATTATCATTAATATTTAATTAATATTAAACTATTAATGAAACCATTGTCAAAAGGTTAAAGTTATTTATAATAACTCGAGAATACTTTTAAAGTATTAATATTACCCTTAAATGATTTTTAAAAGAATTAAAATTATTTTAAATAATTATCATTAATATTAAAGTATTAATGTATTACTTATCAAAATATTAAAAGTCCTTAATCAAAACTTAAAATATTTTTAATTTATTTATATCCTTTTTAAATGATTTTTAAATAAATAAAACCATTTTTAAACTATTTATTTAATATAATTATTAAATAAATTTAATATCATTTAATATTAAATTATTAACAAAGTTTTCCTTTAAATATCAAAAGTTATAATTTATAACTTAAAATATCTTTAAACACTTTATTTTCATTTTAAATGCTTTTTATAATATTAAAATCATTTTTAAACTAATTTATTTAATATAATTATTAAATAATTCTAATATCATTAATAGTAAATAATTAATGAAATTTACCTTTAAATATTGAAAGTTATATTTTATAACTTAGAATATTTTTAAACTATTTATTTTCATTTAAAATGATTTTTTTTCTAATATTAAAATCATTTTTAAACTAATTTATTTAATATAATTATTAAATAAATCTAATATCAATAATATTTAATAATTAATATTTTTCATGACAAATTATCAAAAGTTATATTTTATAACTTAAAATATTTTTATAATCTTTAAATCATTTTAAATCATTAATTCTATTTTTCATAATTTATTTAATACATTTATTATATAACTTTAATTACCATTAATATTAATTAACTAATGAAATTCATCACAAAATATTAAAAGTTATCAAAAATAACTTAAATTATTTTCTTATACCATAATATAATTTTAAATGATTTTTCATGTATTAAAATCATTTTTAAATGATTTATTTAAAATTATAATTAAATAAATTAAATACCTTTAATATTCCTAAAATATTAAATATTTATGAAATATATTCAAAATAATAAAAAACTAATTTTCAAATTTTAAAATAATTTTTAATAATTTATTTTGTATTTTTAATAATTAAAAACTAATTTTTTCTATTTATTTAATAAAAATAATTAATTTTATTAATAAACTATCGCTATAGGTGCTTTAGGCGACAAAACTGTCGCTGAATGTGTTCTTGAGTGTTCTTCGGCCAAACCCAGAACTTCATGTCAGATAACATGTGCACTACTTTGACCAAGCTTAATTCGTAACATATAATGTTTCTAGACAAACTATTGGTCAAATCTTATAGTTAGAGTGTAATACTACATTATTCAACAACGAACATGACCATACTGCATCACCATAAGGAGATCTAAGCTACAGAAAAACATGTCAGAGCTGTTCTTCATTTTCTGGGTTACCCAGAAATAAAGAACAGTTCATGTAGCCATATTTGGGCTTCCACAAGTTGAAATATGTGTAACATTTTAGTGATCTACTGGTTCCAGTGTGTAGAAAACATGATCTAGAATCAAAAATACATATAACAACATTACATTAAGACGATCTATGCTGGTCAAAGTCGGTCAGAAACCGTGTTCATAGATTTTCTAGGTTTCCCAGAAAAACCGAACACGTGAACAACTTACCTACTTTGACCGATACTACTTTCATACAGTTTGATGTTTAGGTAATTTTAAGGCTTAAACGTGTAGTCCATATACCAACCTTCAACATTAATACAACAACAACAACAACAACAACAACAACAACAAATCAACAAACAAAATCATGATCAAGGCTCACGAATATCTTGTCAGACCATTTTCGGTTTTTTACAGGTTACCCGAAATGCCCGATCGTGGCGATTAACGTGGTTTGACCATGAATATCTTACAATATATGACAGATCTGACCCTGATTCAAGTTCTAGATCATAGACCACATATCCTACTACAAGCAAAAACCTTCAAAACACAAAAACAATAAACATGATGAGATTTACAGTGTCTGACATTCGTTGTCAGACATTAAAAACAAAATTTCTAGATTTTTGTAATACATCAAATCCGAGCCTCTAGATGTTATGGATCTAACATCTAGCAACTCAGGTCACTTATAGACACTACATAGAACATATTACAACACATAATCACAACTTTTAACAGAAGATCAAGGGTCAAAATTTTGGTTAGGGTTCTATACCTTTATGCATCAATTCTTGATTCTGATCTTGTGATTTGTTAATGATAAACGTGGGGCTGTGGTTTGGGACTAATATACTACAAGAATTCGTATCTTAGAGAGAGAGAGAGGGACATGGTAGAGAGTTGTGAACCAAATGAGCTAACAATATGACTTTTTCTCTCTCTCAATCTATTTATATGTTGATGAACTGAACTTGGATGATGATATATAGCTGGATTGTATGTATATACCAGTCATAAGGCTAATCTAGGGTTGTCCAACAACTCCACATAGGTCAAGATCTAACATTCTAGCTTTAATAATGCAAGGGGTAAAATTATCTTTTGGCTTTGCAATTTAATGTCAATATGGTAATCATGGCAAACCCTTAGGGTTTAGGGTTTGGGTTAGGGTTTGAACCAGTTTAGGTTTTTAAAAGCAAATTCTAGGATTTCTAATTTGAACAAAAATGAAATTCTTATTTTCAAAAATAAAATAAATACTAATTAAAGTTTCTTAATTAATTTATGTTTTGAATTACTTAGTACCCTACTAATTAGGTTTAAGATACACTAATTGGCATTAAACTTCCAATTTTAGCGATTAGGGTTTGTAATTTATAAATTAGGGTTTATAATACAAATATTAGGATTTTCTAGAAATTTAATATTTCTAAATATTAATTAGGGTTTTGAATAATTAAGATTCTCCCTAATTAGGGTTAAGTTTTACTAACTAGTATTTATATTTCCAATTTAGCAATTAGGATTACCCAATTAGCAATTAGGGTTACAATTAGGAAATTAGGGTTTTAAATTTTTAGCATATAATATTCCTAATTTATACAATTAGGGTCCTCAATTTGCAATTAGGGCTTCTTAAATAATAATTAGGGTTTCCTAATTAACCTTAAATTATGCCATACAAAACATAATTCAACTGACGCCATTACCACACATTCTTAAATTTCCCAATTGAATTAAAAATAGGGTTAAACGGATTAATGCTAGGGTTTGGTCATAAGATACCATAATTAACCAACATTACCAGTCCACACATATACAGTACATATTTACGGCACTAAAATAAAATAATATTATAATAAATATCATTAATCACATAACATAATTACTAGACAGATTTTAACGTCTCATTTGACTTCAAACTAGGGTTTATCAGTAACATTAAAATTGTTCCAGCAAAACTGATCCTCACATTAACCTTACACACATAGCATACCTAATTATAATACTAACAAATAATAATATAATATTATTATTCTCATTCCTTGATCAAAATCCAAAATTAGGGTTTTGGATTCCATATCTGATTTTAACTGTCACATATAACATTAATAATTAAGTTAAAAATAAATAACTTAATAAATCTGAAATATATTCATATAAAATAAAATAATTATTATAATAATTCTATAATCCATTTCATATATTATTTATATAATAAAAAATCATATTTTAATGGAAAATAATTAATAAAAACATTTCTACTATAAAATTAATTATTATAAGAATATAGTTTATAATGTGCAATAATTCTAAAATAAAATTATTTGCAAACAATTATGTAATAAATATATTTTATTTATTACATAATTACATATACACATTATCTTGTACAAATCCTCATCTTTAAAATAATAAAAAAAAATTATACGCAAAATTTATGATTTTAATTTTATAGCAAATATCGGGTTGTTACATTCATTTACAACTACCCAATCATAAATAAAATTGAATAATAAACACGCCCATACAAGAATTACATAAAATAAAATCTCCCAGGTTATCTAACCTTTACAAACAATCATTCATGCGGAAAATAAAATAAACTTCATTACAATCTTTAACCCAAAGTTTGATAATAAAACTATTAAACTATTACAAGTCTTCAGTACTTGTTCATCTTTCCCTTTCCTTTACTGGTGCTAAGTACGTCACCCTTTCCATCTTTAGCTGTAAGGATTTTACAGGCAAGAGTGAGCAAACAAGGCTCACTTGAAATATCAATGAATAAAACTTTTACATTCTTTGCCCATTCAGGGGCTCAATAGAACTGAACAATAAGTTCTATTAACTTCTTAAACGTTCCTTACCTATTCAGAGGCTCAATAGAACTGAAACATTCCTTGCCCATTCAGGGGCTCAATAGAATTGAACAATAAATTCTATCAACATCTTAAACATTCAACTGAGGGTCTAATGACCACGAACCTTGTCCACAGTTATAAGTAATCTTTCAACTTTAACTTTTACAGTCATACGACTATAATGACTTCAAGGTACTTAGGGGGATCAACACTTCGTACATGTATTGTATACAAATATTTCAGTGCAAAGTACAAAAGTAATCGTAACCCTTATAAATAGGGTTGTTCATCTCAGTATTTTGAGTACAAGTCCGCCCCAAAGATAGTTTGGTTTGGATACACTTCAAGGTAATTTGGAATTCAACAAACATCAACTAAGGATTAGTTGAATAAAAGATAATAACACTATGTTATTGAATAATCATAACTGAATAAACATTTCGTTCTAAGTTCATGCTTTTGGGATAATCTAATAGCATAACCATTGAATAACACATCATACCTTGCTTTGAATAACATTAAGCTAAGGTTACATCTTAGAATTTAATATCAAGCATGCATAACAACAATAATTGGAACGATAAAGTGAGTCAACAGAATAAAGGTACTTGCATGTTAATATAACAAGTTTAGAGTTAGGAAAAACTTGCATAATCATAATAACTATCTCAACGAAAGTGTGGAGATGGGAAGTTTGTATCATCATGCATAACTGGATACAATTAAGGTGCTTAATGGAAATACTTTACTCAATAAAGTATAGCATAAGAAATTTGCATAACGAAGCTTTAGGATTAGAAAACTTGCTCAATGTAAAAAGATAGGGATTTAGAATCTTGCTCAATTATAGAGTTAAAGAACTTGCATAAACACAACAAACTAACTCAACGAGAGTATGGAGTTAGAAAACTTGCCTTGATTGTAGATTAAACCGTTAATATCCAAATCACAATATCCTATATACATATTAATAACATGACATGATTAGTCATAATCAACGCTACATCACATATGGTTTAAATGTCTAACCATGAAATCAAATTATATTCCTAAACGATAATAAACTCGTTAGGTATTAACACCATGTTTGTTCAACACATTACAATACTATAATAACAGAATTATTTGGTCTTATAGTATTACAATTAAAAATTTCAGACTTCTGTGCAAGACATAAGTCATTTTGAACGATTCGCTAAGTGGGCGTCAGCGACGCCACCGTTTTGAAAGTAATGGGGTATGCACTATGTATGCTAATATGGCGCTCCAGCGCGAGATTTATATAGGGACTTCTATTACATGGCATGAAGTCCCGTGGCTCGGCTGACCGACTTGACAACAAGCAGTGAAGTCTGGCAGGGGCACGACTTTTGGCGCTAAGGCGCGAAACTTGACGCTGGAGCATGAATTTTGACGCTGGGGCGCAGAAACTCACAGAAACAAAACAAAGAACAGAGCCAAAGCTACTGTCTTAATTTCTAACAACAATTAACACCAATTAACATGTATAACTTCACATAAATTACACATGAATGTTAACAATCAACTATATACCAATTATCAACCACTAATCAACACCATCATAAACTAATTCTTTGAAAACACTATTTTTAAAACAAAAACTCCATTGTTGATATATTTCTAGACATAGTGAATTGAAATTCTACTGGTAGCAACCAAATTGATTTCTTTTTACTACTTGATCTTACATTCATAACCAAATACCCATTCTCAGTTAAATTTCACAATTTCACAATTAGCATATATTAATTTTGATATCTCTACAAATCATATACGTGCATATATACTCACTGGTAAACCAATTTCTTCCTTTAGCCTGTAATTAACATACAATCACACACATATATATATATATATATATATACAGTTACACATGCTAGTGATAACAATTAAAATTACACATATTATCATAACTCTCTAACTAATTATACCAACATAGCTTTTACAGAAATTTTGGTAAAACTCTTATACACAGTGATATAGCAGAAAACAGAGACTACCAAGTTCATAGGAAAATGGCTTAAAACATATCTATGTACATACGTTAAGGTTTTAGGAACCTACCTTTTTATTGCTTTGGAAAACTTGTAAATCACTGATGAAAATCTTGACAATCTCAGAGCTTTCCTCTCTTTGTCTCTCTCTCAACTATCTCAGACAACTTGAAATTTTGATTAGGCTTAAGCCAAAATAGCATATACGTAACTAAAATAAAACAACATATTAGCTTAAAATGTACAAAACCGACGCCACACTTATTACCCTAATAATATATCGGTTATAATATATATATATATGTTATTATTTACTTAATAATTTAAATTCAAAAGAAAACCAAAATCCATAAGGCTTTGTTTGGCAAACCATTTAAAAATAAAGGATTAATATACTTACACCTTGTTTGGAAAAACTAAATTAAAATTACTTTAATTTATTTTAATAACTTTTTAGAACATACCTATTTATCATACTTTATTTAATAACAATTTATTAAATAATTCACTTAATCAAATATGTCAATCCATATAACACATTAATTATTTAACAAATAAATAATTAACTAAATCAACTCAATCAAATTGAACAATTATTTATTCAATAATAAACGCATCCAATAAATATTTATATAAATCAATAAATATTTATAATTTACACTTAAAAATTTGGAATGTTACATTATTCCCCTCTTATAAGGATTCTGTCCCCAGAATCACAACTCAAACAACGCATTCGTTACATTCTTCCCTACTTATAAAGATTCTATCCCCAGAATCGAAGACACAGATTAAACAAATAACTCAGGGTACTCTTTCATCATTTTCTCTTCGAGTTCCCACGTAGCTTCTTCAGCATTGTGGTTCCTCAATATCACCTTCATAGAAGTTATCACTTTATTCCTGAGCACTTGTTCTTTCCTGTCGACTATCTGGATAGGAATCTCTTCATAAGACATATCTTTCTCGAACTGCAACGGTTCGTACTCGATCACGTGATTGTAATCGGGTTTATATAGTCGTAACACCAAAATATGAAAAACATTGTGAATATTTTCTAATTCTGGAGGTAGAGCTACCTCGTAAGCTACCTCTCTAATTCTTCGTTGCACTTCAAAGGGTCCAATAAACCTCGGGTTGAGCTTTCCCTTCTTACCGAAATGAATTTTCCCCTTCCAAGGAGAAACTTTTAGGAATACGTAGCTTCCTACGTCAAATGCACGATCTTGCATGTGTTGATCAGCATACTTTTTCTATCGATCTTGAGCTGCTACCAACCTTTTCCTGATGAGTTTGATAATCTCGGTAGTTTGTCAGACTAGTTACGGTCCTAGCGGTTGGCGTTCACCAACTTCATCCCAAAGACACGGTGGAGTTTTGCACTTTCTGCCGTATAACGCTTCGTAAGGAGGCATGCCGATGCTCGCGTGATAACTATTATTGTAGGCGAATTCCACCAACGGTAATTGATCTTCCCAGCTTCCTTTAAAATCTATGATGTATGCTCTCAGCATATCTTCCAATGTCTGGATCGTTCGTTCGCTTTGGTCATCTGTTTGTGGATGATAAGTCGTACTCATTCACAATTGAGTTCCCATGCATTCTTGTAGTCTCTTATAGAAATTTGAAGTGAATCGAGGGTCTCTATCGGACACAATTGACACTGGCACTCCATGTCTCGAAACGATCTCTTTGATGTACAATATTGCCAACTGATCAAGATTGAACCTAATCTTTATTGGTAAAAAAGTACCGATTTTAAATCGGTCATCCACTATCACCCAAATCGCATCGCATCCTCTCTGAGTAGTTGGAAGACCCACCACAAAATCCATCGTGATATGCTCCCACTTCCATTCCGATATTTCCAATGGTTGAAGTAATCCGCTGGGTCTTTGATGTTCGGCTTTTACTCTTTGACATGTCAAACATTTCGCCACGCATTCTGCAACGTCCCTTTTCATATTTGGCCACCAAAAATGTCGGCGTAGATCTTGATACATCTTCGTACTTCCTGGATGAATCGAATATCTTGAGCTATGAGCGTCGGTCAAGATTTTGTCTTTCAGCTCTGGTGTTGCTGGAACCTAGATTCTTCCCTCGTACCGTAGTAATCCTTCGACATCGACCTTGTATTTCGTATCGCTACCCTCAACCATATTCTCTTTTATCTTCCCACATTCTTCATCTTGTAACTGAGCGTTCTTCACCTTGTCCAGTAAAGTTGGACCTGCTTCTAACTGAAATAGTCATTCGTCGGATTCCTGTGGAAATTTGATTTCCAGCTCTAACTTTGTCATTGCTAAAATGAGCTCCTCCTGAGTTGTTATCAGCATCAACTTCTCCCGACCTTTCCTGCTTAAAGCATCTGCAACCACATTCACTTTGCCTGGATGATAAAAGATCTCACAATCATAATCTTTTATCAATTCCATCCACCTTCTCTGACGCATGTTCAGATCCTTCTGAGTGAAAATATACTTCAGACTTTTGTGGTCTGCGTAGATGTCACATTTCTCTCGATACAGATAGTGTCTCCATATCTTGAGAGCAAATACTACTGCAACCAATTCTAAATCATGAGTCGGATAACCTTTCTCATAATCCTTCAGTTATCTTGATGCATAGGCAATAACGTTGTCGTTTTGCATAAGAACACAACCCAATCCATTGTGTGAGGCATCACTATACACCACAAAATTTCATGTATTATCCGGCAGGGTTAACACAAGTGCCACACTTAGCTTCTTCTTCAAATCTTGGAAGCTCTCTTTACATTTCTCTGTCCAAACAAATTTCACAGCTTTCCGTGTCAAATTTGTTAACGGAGTGGCTATCTTGGAAAAATCTTGAATGAATCTTCTATAATAATCGGCCAGACCCAAGAAACTCCTCAGCTCCGAAGGTGTCCTTGGTTGTTCCTAATTTATTACAGCTTCCACTTTCGATGGATCCACTGAAATCCCATCTTTGTCAATCACATGACCCAAAAATTGTACACGATCGAGCCAAAATTCGCACTTAGAGAATTTTGCGTACAGCTTTTCCTTTCTTTGTGTCTCCAATGTCAAACGTAAATGTTCCACGTGTTCTTCTTGAGTTTTGGAATACACCTGAATGTCGTCGATAAATACCATTACGAACTTGTCTAAGAATGGTTTAAATACCCTGTTCATCAAATCCATGAACGCAGCAGGGGCATTTTTTAAACCAAAAGACATAACCAGAAACTCGTAATGTCCATAACGAGTTCAAAATGTCGTTCTAGGTATATCCTCCTTTCTTACCTTCAATTGGTGATACCCACTTCTCAAATCTATTTTTGAGAAGTATTTAGCACCTTTCAACTGATCAAACAAGTCATCTATTCTAGGCAACAGATACCTATTCTTAATAGTGACTTTGTTTAACTCTCTATAATCAATGCAAAGATGCATTGATCCATCCTTCTTCTTAACGAATAAAACTGGCGCTCCCCACGGTGATACGCTTGGTTGAATATACTTCTTGTCTAGCAGCTCTTGTAGTTGTACCATTAGTATTTTCATTTCTACCGGAGCCATTTTGTATGGGGCCTTCGATATTGGTGCAGTTCCTGGAACTAAGTCGATTACGAACTCAATCTCTCTGTCAGGCGGAAGTCCTATCAAATCCTCCAGAAATACATCCACGAATTCCCTAACCACTGGTATCTCTTCCAGTTTCACACCCTTCTTTTGAGTATCGATTATGTAAGCTAAATAACCCACACAGCCTTGACTCAACAACTTCTTGGTCTGCATAATCATCAGACATTTCATTTGTCTAGGTGATTTGCTACCATGGAAAACTACCTTTGATGGAGTCATAAGGTTTACACACTTCTTGTAACAATCAATTACTGCTTCATATTTGAACAGCCAATCCATTCCCAAAATTACATCAAATTCCCCGAGTCTAATCGGAATTAAATCTACGATCATTATATTCCTTTTTATCTTCACCCTACAGTTCTTGTATACGAACCTAACAGGAATCACCTCCCTATTCGCAATTTCTATGTTCAAAGGGAAATTCAGTTCTTCTCTAGGCAATTCTAACCTCTTAGCAAATTCATCGATATAAACGCAAGTAGTAGCACCCAATCAAATAATACATAAGCATTAATATCGTTGATTGGGATAATACCTGACACCACATCTTTTGATTGCACAGCATCTTGCACAGTCATGTTAAAAGTTCTGGATGTGGGTTTGTTTGATGTTGTTGGTCCAAAGAATGGCCCAAGTACTTCCCCGCCTTACTTACTTTCTTTGTTTCTTCCACCTTCCTCTGAGGGCATTCACGAGCAAAGTGATCCTTGGATCCGCACGTGAAACATACATTCTTCTTAGTTTGGGTGCAATTTGAGGCGATGTGACCCTCCTGACCACAGTTGAAACATGCATGTTTCCCCGTCAAGCACACACCCTTATGAAACCTCCCGCATGTAGCACATGCTTCAAACTTCCTAAACTGCTGGTTACCCTGCTGGTTTCCAGTAGTCCCATTTCTGTTCCACTTCATCTTAAAGTTGTTGTTGTTGTTATTGCCATTTCCATTGCCTCCGCTACCATTCTTCACTTCCACCTCATCCTTCTTCTTCTTCTGCTCTTGATTAAATTTTGTCACTGCCTCGCCTCCACCTTCAGCGAGTACAACCTTCTCCATCATCGCCGCAAACGTCTTTCAATCGGAACAGGAAACCTCATCTGTACATCCAGGGCTTTAGTCCCTGTTCGAACCTCTTTGCCTTCCGCTCGTCTGTGCTGACCTGATATGGCGCAAACCTCGCCAATTCGTTGAACTTCACGACATACTCAAATACCATCATTGTTCCCTGCTTTAGTTCCAAAAACTGAACCTCTAACTGACTCTTCGAACTCTCTAGGAAATAGGTCTCGAAGAATAACTCCTTGAACCTATCCAAGGTCATCACTCCTGGTCCTTCCCGGGTTTTATTGGCTTGCCACCAATAACTAGCTTCTGCTTTCAACATGAATGTTGCAAAAGCAGTCTTTTGTTCATCCCCTACCCTAGGGACTTCAAATACTTTCTTTATTTCCATAATCCAGGCCTGTGCCTCGACCGAATTCATGGATCCATGAAATTCATGTGGTGCAACCGCCTTAAATTTCTTAAACGTTGTTCCTTGGTTATGAGGTTGATTCTGTAACGCTCCTATTAGTAATGTCAGTAGTTGTTGGACAGGATTATCTTCAACATCGTTATTGTTAGTTCTCTCATTGGTTCATCTATCGGGGTGGTTCACGTCTGGGAGGCATTTTCTGTTAAAAAAATATCTATTAGACTATTACTCAACTTCTTTAAGTATTTTCTAATTAACTTGCCTCCATAAAAGAAATAACCACATAACACATAACACTTTGAATAAAATAATAACTTTTATTTATTCATCATTACTTCGAAAAACATAAAAATAATAGCACCACTGCTATTTTCATTCCTTCCCTGAACTACAAAAGTTACAGGTCAACATCATCATTCTCATATCCCATGGTTAGATAACACTAGGGAATTTACAAATTACTTAACATTTATTACGTATATAACAGGCACATTTCCTACGATGATCTATTAAGAAACTCTGTAGCCTTTTGACGCTATTTTTCCATAACTCGGAACATGGTTCGACGATCTAACACATATGATGGAAGAGTCTCGAACTGAATTGGATAATCCATGACCCGATCTTTAGCTCGATTGATCACAGTATTGAATACTTTATCCATCTCTTCCATTTTCATCCTCTTTGCTTGTGTGTCCCTTATTGCTCTTCCAGTTCGTTGATAAGCTTCCTCGTATGCTTCTTCAGCTCTCGCCCTCTTGGTAGCTTCTTCCTTCAGCTTGTTCTTCAGTTCCACGACCATCTCGATCAGTTGTTTCTTCTCTCCTTCAGTCTGCATCACCTTCTCTTCAGCATTAGTTAGACGTTCATCTCAATCCTGGATATCGTCGTCCTTCTATATCATTGCAGTCTGTTGTTCAGCTACTATCTCCTGCAACTCCTCAACTGTGTCCTGAAGTTCCACGTTACGGTCGTAGACTTCATCATACATACGAGCAACCATCGAGGTTAGTGGAGTCTCTTCCTCCTCGTCCTCGTCATCTTCATCCTCTCATGGAAACTCCACGGGATCCTCCTCATCCGTCTCCACATCATCATCCTCATCTTCAACCACTGTGACCAACGGGGCTGACTCCCGTGGCAGTAGTTGTTCCCAAACAACTTGAATGTCGCGAGGCTCCTCCTCTATAGGCATCTGAGGTCCATCCTCCCTAGCCTGACTGGATTCTTCGACATTAGTCATCCTGACAACAAAGTTTTAAAGTTTTAATTATTAATCATTCTACTCGACACTCACAAGCACATAAGTTATAAACATATAAGCACATAAGTGTGTTATTACTTCTTCCTTAAAACTCGATAAGAGTTCTCTCCACTATCTTTTCAAAGGTTACTTCCTAAGGCTTTTCCCCCACCTAAGGTTCATAACCTAAAGCTTTGATACCAACTTGTGACACCCCCAAATCTCGGTACTTCATTACCTCAAGATTTTGTGTTCACGTAATCAAAACATTCATTTATAACTACCCAATCATAAATAAAATTGAATAATAAACCTGCCTATACAGGAATTGTTAGGTTTTTGTGAAAATCAAAGTAGCAATCAAATTGCAAAAATAGCGGAAGCAAAACAAAATCAGATTTTAAAAATTTTCAGAAACCAATTACCCAGATCATCCTTTATGCATATTATTAATTAAAACGAAGAACAAGAAGTTATGTAACCATACCCTTGTAGATACGAGCGTCCACAGGTACGAGTTCAACTCCTACTTCTCCGCGATCTCCTTGAATCTCCGGGTAGATTCCTTCCTTTGATCAATGTAAGCCACCCAAGTATATGGCCTCTAGAGGTGATCCACCAAGGAAGAAAAATTTTCAAGAAGAAGGGTGTATTGGCTCAAATCCTAGTTTTTCCTATCTCTGTAGAAAAAGGGGGCGTACTCTCCAACTATTGGAATTACTTATTATTGATATATGATATAAGACTCATCTTATAAAGATATCAGGTAACCCTATTTTAATTAAAATAAGGTATTATTTATTTAATTAAACTCTTTTAATTAAATGGGCTCCCTAATCTTATTAGGGATAATTAATAAAACTCCTTTAACTAATTTTCCTCCTAAGCCTATTAGGAATAAATGAGAGTACTTATATTAAATTAATTCCTAAACTCTTTTAGAAATTAAAATAATAATAATTATTATAATATTAATAAGACTCCTCTTATTAATTTATATTTAATATTTCTAAAATATTAAATAATAAATATTAAGCTATTTAATTTATTCTATCACCATAGATTAAATTAAATATACTTAACATACTATTACAATTATGCCATTAACTCCTTAAATAATTATTCTTCCTTTTATGGTGTGACCTTTAGGTTCTCCATATTAAACCTAGGTTGTGAATAAATCAATTAGAACAATTCTAATCTTATTTAAATAAATAAATTAAACGATTAATTTATTTAAATAAATAATATTTATTCTACAATAGGGATAAGCCTCCCTAGCAATCAACGACTTTCTAGATAATATAGATTTCAACATTAATCATAAAAGAACCTTTGAGTATATAGTTACCGTACAATTCAATCCTTCTACCATACAATGTCCCAATTAAATATAAGACATGAAATTCTTCATCAAGTCTTATTTTATTTAATTATATGTATTTCGATTCCTAAATGCATTAACTCTAATGAATGCAAATTAGAAACTACTTTCTAATTTCATTCCACCTCGCCAAGGATTCCTGGGTTGTCATTTATCAAATCACATAGGACATTTCTCTTCTTTTACTAGAAGTGGTAGATTCTTTATTGATCATTCATTATCTTCATATATAACTTATTACACCCAAGCATAGCCTTTGATATACTCTAAGAGTCTTAAGGAATAAGTCAAAGTGTAATTCATTATATATAAGATACTATGATGATCTCAAGTCTAAGGATCATTTGACTACTATCACTGAAGAATTCTATTGACGCAGACAAGTAAAACTCCATTAGGTATTCCTTAGCGAGTCACGTTTAGTGAACTTATTCTCTAATAAGCACCTACATACTTGCTTTAGTGTCTCCACACAAATGATCATGATATCAATCATCCTCATCTAATGAGCAAGCAACGTACGTACCAATCTATCCGGATTCACTAATCCTCTTTTTAGTAATCCATTGATTGGGAACATTTTAGTTTTAAGCTATCTAAGAATTTAGATCTCATTAGCATGATCTCATCATGATTCTAAAAGCATTGCTTAAAACTATAGGTTTATCACATATTGTTAAAGCAACACCATATAAATAATAAATGTCTTTAATAAATAATTCTTTTATTAATAAATAAATAAGATTGATTACAAAGTATATGCTTTATCATCATACATGATTGGCTTGTATGCATACTACTTTCAATCTCCCACTTGCACTAAAGCCAATCGCCATGGTATCTCATACCCATCTTCTCTTAGTGACGATCAAACTGCTGTTGTGTTAACGCTTTAGTAAATGGATCTGCAATATTATCTTGAGAGTCCACACGCTCCAGGGTGACGTCTCCTCTTTCAATGATCTCTCTGATCAAATGAAACCGCCACAACACGTGTTTGGATTTCTGATGAGACCTGGGTTCCTTAGCCTGCACAACAACTCCAGTGTTGTCACAGAATAAAGGTACTGGTCCTGTAATGCTAGGAACCACACCAAGTTCGGTAATGAACTTCTTCATCCAAACAGCTTCCTTTGCAGCTTCACTTTCAGCTATGTACTCGCCTCATCCTTTGAATCAAAGAATCGTTTCTTTTGTTTGAAACTTTTCCAACTCACTGCGCCACCATTCAAGGTAAACACATACCCCGAAATGGATTTACTATCATCTTGGTCCATTTGAAAACTTGAGTCTGTGAAGCCCTCTAGTTTCAATTCAGACCCATCGTAGACAAGAAATACATCCTTAGTTCTTCTTAAGTACTTTAGGATATTTTTCACTGCCTTCTAGTGCTCTTCTCCTGGATTCGACTGATATCTGCTTGTTACACTAAGTGCATGAGCGACATTTGATCTAGTACATATCATACCGTACATGATAGATCCTATTGCTGAAGCATAAGGAATCTTACTCATACGGTCTCTCTCCTCAGGTGTCTTTGGGGCCTATTTCTTGGACAGATGTATTCAATGGCTCATCGGCATGAGACCTCTTTTGGAATCTTCCATGCTAAACCTTTTTAGCATCGAGTCAGTGTACGTTCCTTGGGACAATCCAAGCATCCTTTTAGATCTATCTTTATAGATCTTTATCCCCAAAATATAGGATGCTTCTCCCAAGTCCTTCACGGAGAAGTGTTTAGATAACCAGATTTTAATTGATTGTAGCATAGGAATATCATTACCTATCAGTAATATATCATCAACATATAATACGAGGAATGAAACAGCGCTCCAACTAACCTTCTTGTACACACATGGTTCATCCTCATTTTTGATAAAATCAAACTCTTTGATTGTCTCATCAAAACGGATGTTCCACCTACGAGAAGCTTGCTTCAATCCATAAATGGATCGTCAGTAGCTTATGAGACTTGATTTGTTCCAACCTTTGAAACAAATCCTCTCCGGTCGTGTCATATACACATCCTCCTCAAGTTTCCCATTGAGGAAGGCCGTTTTCCGTCCATCCATCCGCCGATTTCGTAGTCATGGTAAGCTACAATCGCAAGCAAAATCCGAATGGACTTGAGCATTTCTACTGGTGAGAAGGTTTCATCATAGTCAACTCCTTGTCTTTGTTTGAAACTTTTGCGACCGGATCGGGCCTTATAGGTCTCTACCTTGCAAATCTGCTCCGATCTTTCTTTTAAAGACCCATTTACACATAATAGGCTTAATGCCTTCAGGTGGTGAAACCAAAGTCCATACTTGGTTTTCATACATGGAGTCCATCTCGGATTTCATGGCATCTTGCCACTTCTCTGAGTCTTTACTACTCATAGCTTGTTCGTAATTCAATGGATCATCATCATCTATGATGCGTACCTCATCGTCATCCTCTATGACAAGTCCATACCTATCAGGTATCTTTGGAACTATTTCAGATTTACGACTAGGGTGTGGTACAGAAGGAATCTCTACTTGGTTAGGTACCTCACTTTGATCTGTAGTATTTTGTGGTTCTTGAATCTCTTCAAGATATATCTTACTCCCACTGACCCCTTCAAGGATAAACTCCTTTTCCAAGAAGGCAGCATGTTTCGCAACATACACCTTTTGATCAGTTGGATGATAGAAATAATACCCCGATGTTTCTTTAGGGTATCCCACAAATCTGCATTTATCAGATCTAGTCTGTAGCTTATTGTTTTCAAACTTTTTGACATAAGCTGGACAACCCCAAGTCTTAACATGCTTAAGATTTGGTTTTCTCCTTGTCCATAACTCATATGGGGTCTTGGAGATGGATTTTGTAGGTACCTTGTTAAGTAGGTATGCAGCTGATTCTAGGGCATATCCCCAAAAGGAAACTGAAAGGTCGGTAAAGCTCATCATGGATCGAACCATGTCCAACAATGTTTGATTTCTCCTTTCAGATACACCATTCATCTGTGACGTCCCTGGTGGAGTCCATTGTGAGATTATACCATTTTCTTTGAGACAATTGAGAAACTCACCACTTAAGTATTCTCCTCCTCGATCAGATCGAAGAATCTTAATACTCTTTCCAGTTTGCTTCTCTACTTCACTTCTGAACTCTTTGAACTTTTCAAATGATTCAGATTTGTATTTCATTAAATATACATATCAAAATCTTGAGTGATCGTCAGTGAATGTAATAAAATAAGAATACCCTCCTCGTACAGTCATTGTCATAGGTCCACATACATCTGTGTGTACCAACGCTAACAACTCTGTAACTCTTTCTCCTTTTCCACTAAAAGGAGATTTAGTCATTTTGCCCATGAGACAAGATTCACAAGTTGGATATGATTTATAATCCGATAGCTCTAGGAGCCCATCTTTGTGTAACTTGGATAATCTTGTTTCATTAATATGACCGAGTCTACAGTGCCACATAAAGGTATAATTAACATCATCTCTTTTCCTTTTCTTAGTTTGTTCAATTTGAAGTATATTTTCATGCAAGTCAAGTATATAAAGTCCATTTCGCAAATTACCAACACCATATAAAACATTATCATTATAAATAGAACAACTGTTGTTCTTTATTATAATATTAAAACCATCCATATCCAATACAGAGATTGAAATAATGTTTCTAATGATATTTGGAACAAAATAACAATTATTTAAATTAATGAACTTGCCCATAGGTAGTGCTAAACAATAAGTCCCTACAGCTAATGCAGCAACCTTTGCTCCATTTCTCACTCGTAGGACTACCTCATCCTCGCTTTCGACTTTCTACTTCCCGACCCGGTCCCCCATATTATTACATATGTGAGAACCACAACCGGTATCCAATACCCAAGTAGAAGATTGACTTTCAGATAAATTAACTTCAATCATAAACAAACCTTGATTAGGATTCGAAGCTTCTCCAAGCTTCTTCCATTTTTGTTCCGCAAGATAATCCTTGCAGTTCCTCTTCCAGTGACCCGGCTTGTTGCAATGGAAGCAAATTCCTTTGCTAGCTAGATCAGGTTTCTTTTGATCCTTCACTTTCGCCTTTCCCTTAGCCTTCTTGGATTTCTTCTTTTCAGAAGATACCTTGGGCCTCTTCCTTTTCTTGAAAGAATCATCCACCAGTAAGACATGATTCTTCTTGGATGGGAAGTGACCTTTAGCTGTTTTCAACATGTTAAGTAGCTCAGGCAAGCTGACGTCCAACTTATTCATGTGAAAATTCATAACAAATTGCGAGAAGGTGTTAGGGAGTGACTGCAAGATCAAATCTTGACTCAACTCCCCGTCCATGACGAACCCAAGCTGTCCAAGACGTTCAATCAGATTGATCATCTTTAAGACATGAGTCTCAATCGGTAGTGCCCTCGATCATCCGAGATCGGAAGAGCTCCTTAGATATTTCATATCTAGCGGTCTACTTTGCTTCACCATACAACTCTCGAAGGTGCGGTAGCATAGTAGGAGCATCCATATTTTCATGTCGTATTTGAACTTGTTACTCATGGATGCGAGCATGATGCATTCAAACCATAGATGCATCATCTTGCCCTTTGTTTAAAAGTAGCAATCTCTTCCTCGAGAGGTCGTCTCTCGCAACTTTTTTGTAGAGTACAAAGTGAATTTAGGACATAAGAAATCTTTTCAAAGGTGAGAACAATTCTCAGATTCCTTAACCGATCAGTAGTTCTATTCGGTACCGGTTTGTTAGCATCAAGTATGCTACGTAAGTTGAAATTAGTGAATGTGACATTTTCAAAATTCTCGCATGGAAAAAGATAATATTTTAGCAAACATTCATTTAATTAATTACCAAAATAAATTAGGTCTTATTTTATATTGGTATCTCCCACTATTTTCTTCAAACTATATTACCCTCGTTTATATAGTTCGACAAAATCTAATTAAAGTTTTTGCTAGTGAGAATAAGGATCCCATTTCAAATATATATAGCTTTATGGTGACACAACAAACTATATATAAATAAATAGGTAGACAACTCCTTGTCAATTACATCATCATGTAACTCCTTATGTTTTGCCTCTTAGATTATTTTGATCAAGTGGTGGCACATCCGAATCAAATTTATCTAAGTTAAGTCCAACCTAGCACTTTCATATATTCAAAAAAGAAAAATAGAGTCCTTGTGGTGACACAACAAAACAATATTGTTCAATTTTCTTTATAAGCATCAAATGTGATAAATTAACATCTTAAATACTTAATACTTGCCTTGTGGTGACACAACAAACTCATATTAAATATTTAATACTCTATTAATTTTATCATGCTAGAAGGCGACGTTCGATATTCTAAATATCTTTGAACGCTTAAGACTTAATACATAAAAACTTTGAGGGATTTGTTATTATTTGTCTCATCTTGTTTAGCGCGCATTCAAATATATATATAAAATACGCGTCATATTATTAAACATGCGAAGCATGTTTGCATAATATATAATATATATAATACTAGCATGCACATACAGAATTATGGACTTTTATTCTACCCGGATTGATTATGGACTTTTATTCTAGTTTGGTTCACTAGAGCCACCAAGTGAACCAAAAGGTCAAACCCTAGGGTGCAAGAATAAACATTTAAATATAACTATTACATTTAAACTCGGGCTCCATTACAAACGGGTCTTCGAGCGCTCATTTCTCCTTGATCTCTGGTTCTTCAAAAATTCTAATTAATCTTATTACATTAAACTATTTAATTTAAATAGAAACCTTGATCAGCAGTCAAGGGGAAGTACATAGGAGAGAGATAGAATTTACATCAGAAGAAAATCAGAAAAGACGAGGTATGCAGACCCCATTTAATAAAACCCATTCATTCAAACATCCAACTAAAATAAATTCAATCACATTGGTCAATAGTCCATAATCAATCCCATTTATTATCATACATATCATCATATGTATCAATAAATAAAATCATTCCATATATATATGAATATCATTTAATGGGCAATTTTATGTTACATGAAATCCAATTTCAAGATTAAAATAAACTCTTTATTTTAATTATAAAATTATTAAAAAAATATACATATCTCAATATGTAAAAACCGTTCCATATTTCACGACTAACGACTTGGTTAATATGATATATATAAAAATTAGTTAACATACTAACTGTGGGAAATCTTACGCAAGTAAACTATTATAATATATATTTTTACTAAGTAAGATATATATGAAGTATGATACCGAAGCAATTATATATATCATATATATTATATACTATTATATAATAGTATGATATACTATTAGTATCTTGCAGACACCTTCTCACGTGATATATATATATATATATATATATATATATATATATATATATATATATATATATATATATATATATATATATATACTATTAACCTTTGCCACGGTTCTCACGCATATCACGGAATGATAATAAAGTTTAGATAAATTGTTGGTATAAACAAATCATTGTTCCGCAGAATCAGCTAAAATAGTGCCGATTATAAAAAACAGATTTCGCGAATGAGTTTCGTTTATCATAAAAAAATAATTTTATACAACAAATTATGCACAATAAATTATTTTAAATACAAACCCATACATATATGGAATCAAAAGAATTAATAATTTGTATAAAGTTTGGCTCTTGATACCACTGTTAGGTTTTTGTGAAAATCAAAGTAGCAATCAAATTGCAAAAATAGCGGAAGCAAAACAAAATCAGATTTTAAAAATTTTCAGAAACCAATTACCCGGATCATCCTTTATGCATATTATTAATTAAAACGAAGAACAAGAAGTTATGTAATCATACCCTCAGAGATACTGAGCTTCCTGTACTGAAGTTCAACTCCTACTTCTTCGCGATCTCCTTGAATCTCCGGGTAGATTCCTTCCTTTTATCAATGTAAGCCACCCAAGTGTATGGCCTCTGGAGCTGATCCACCAAGGAAGAAGAATTTTCAAGAAGAAGGGTATATTGGGTCAAACCCTAGTTTTTTCTATCTTTGTAGAAAAAGGGGCGTACTCTCCAACTATTGGAATTACGTATTATTGATATCTGATATAAGACTTATCTTATAAAGATATCAGGTAACCCTATTACCCTAATATATATATCTTACTATATATATATATATATATATATATATATATGTGTGTGTGTGTGTGTGTGTGTGTGTGTGTGTTATTATTTACTTAATAATTTAAATTCAAAAGAAAACCAAAAGCCTTAAGGCTTTGTTTGGCAAACCATTTAAAACAAATGATTAATATACTTACACCTTGTTTGGAAAAACTAAATTAAAATTACTTTAATTTATTTTAATAACTTTTTATAACATAACTATTTGTCATACTTTATTTAATAACAATTTATTAAATAATTCACTTAATCACATAAGTCAATCCACATACCACATTAATTATTTAACAAATAAATAATTAACTAAATCAACTCAATCAAATTGAACAATTATTTATTCAATAATAAATGCATCCAATAAATATTTATATAAATCAATAAATATTTATAATTTACACTTAAAAATCTGGAATGTTACAGTTAAATGCTGACGCTGAAGCTCGTTACTCATGGATGCGAGCATGATGCATTGAGCCAACTGTGCATCATCTTGCCACTTTCTAAAAGTAGCAATCTCTTCCTCAGAGGCATTGTCTACAACCATTGTAGGGATAGATGTATTAAGGACATAAGATAACTTTTCAGTCGTGAGAACTTTTCTCAATTTCCTTAACCAATCCGTTTAATACGATCCGGTTAAATAACATCTAATATGCTTCACAGTGATAGTAATTTAGACACTGTAAAATTCTATAAATGAATTTGTAATTAACAATATTTTAGCATACATTGTTTTATTAATTACCAAAATAAATTAGGTCTTGTTTTAAATTGGTATCTCCCACTATTTTCTTCAAACTATATTACCGTCTATATATATAGTTCGGCAATATCTAATTGAAGATATGCTAGTGAGAATAAGGATCTCATTTCAAATGTATATAGCCTTGTGGTGACACAACAAGCTATATATAAATAAATAGGTAGACAACTCTTGTCAATTACATCAACTATGCAACTCCTTGTATTTTGCCTCTTAGATCATAATGGTCAAGTGTGTGAACATCCGAACTAAAATGATTTATGTTAAGTCCAACCTAGCACTCCATATATTCAAAAAAGAAAATATTGTCATTGTGGTGACACAACAAAATAATATTGTTCAATTTTCTTTATAAGCATCAAATGTGATAAAATTAACATCTCAAAAAATTAAGATAAGCCTTGTGGTGACACACCAAACTTATAATAATTAATTGATACTCTATTATTTTTATCATGCTAGAAGGCGACGTTCGATATTCCAAATATCTGTGAACGATTAGGACTTAATATAAAAAATTTGAGGGGTTTGCATGTAATTAATTTGTCTCATCTTGTTTAGCGCGCGCACACACACACACACACATACACACACACACACACACACACACACACACACACACACATATATATATATATATATATATATATATATATATATATAACATACACGTCATATTAATTAACATGCGAAGCATGTTTGCATAATATATAATATATATAGTATAAGCATGCACATATAGAATACTATATTCTATCTGAATTGATTATGGACTTTTATTCTAGTTTGGTTCACTAGAGCCACCAAGTGAACCAAAAGGTTAAACCCTAGGGGTGCAAGAATTAATATTTAAATATAACTATTACATTTAAACCCGGGCTCTGTAATAACCCGATATTTTCTACATAAATAAATAAGAAATTTTGCATATAAATTTTTTTATTTATTTATTTTAAAGGAGGGAATATGTGCCAAGTAATGTGTATGTATAAATAAGATAAATAAAATTTATTTATTACATGAATAATTTCAAATAATTTTATTTTAGAATTATTGATCATTATAAAGTATATTCTTATAATAATTAATTTTATAGTAGAAATGTCTTTATTAATTATTTTCTATGAAAATATGATTTTTAAATCATTTAAATAATATATGAAATGATTATTTGAATTATTATAATTACTATTTAATTATATGAATTTTAGTTCAGATTATTAAGTTAATTATTATAACTTAATAAATAATGTTATATATGAAAGATAAATCAGATATGGAATCCAAACCCTAATTTTGGATTTTTTGCAATGAATGAGAATAATAATATTATATTAATTATAATATTATTTTTTAGTGTTATAAATATATACTATATATGTGTAGACTGATATTGGTTAGTCAATTATGGTGTATCACGACAAACCCTAGTATTGCTGTCATAAACCATAATTGGAAACTCAAAACAGGAGTTTAAGGTCGGTCAGAAATGGTGTTATATGAATTATGTAGCATATTATAGAATTTTTGTTAATTAGGAAAAACCCTAATTAATATTTGAAAAAAAACCTAATTAAAAATTAAAAACCCTAATTTAATAATTAGGAACCCTAATTGCTAAAATTAGAAACCCTGATTATTATTTTAGTAAATTGAATGTTAAATTAGAAACCCTGATAATATTAAGGAACCCTAATTATTTAAAACCCTAATTTCTATTAAAAATCCTAATTTTAATTAGTGTGTTTTAATTAAAATTTTATTATACTTTAATTTTAATTTTTCAAACCCTAGAAATTATTTGGAAAACTTTAAGATTTAAAATCTAGTGATTAAACTCTAGATTCAAGTACCATGGACAAGAATACCATTAAAATTGCAAACCAAATGACCAAAGTACCCTTTTTGTCCCATTTGGTGAATTATTGCTAAGAAATCTAGCAAAATCTTGACAAGCCACCCTAGTCTAGCTATGAGCTATAATACTCCAAATATCAGCCATTACACATCCACATACATTGCATACATGTTGTACATATAGATTAAGAGAGAGAAAAAGCCACATTCATGCTCATTTGCTCACAACCCTCATCCTAGACTCTCTCTCTCTCTCTCTAAAACCTCCGAAATTCCCTGGTTAGATCAGTCACAAAACAAGCCCCACTATCACTTACATCAGATTAGAAGCTAAGAATCAAGATTTTGTAAAGAGGTACAAAACCCTAATTTATAATCTGATCTTGGTTGCCATGTTAAATGTTATGATTTTATGTTAAAACATGTTGTTTGTAGTATATATTGATGATCTGGTTTGCTAGATGTTAGATTCATAACATCTACAGGCTCGAATTTGAAGTTTCTAAAAATCTGGAAAATTTTATTTTTGTTGCCTGACAATGAATGTCAGACCTCAAATCTCAGTGACGTTTAATTAGTTTTGTGTTTTAAAAGTTTATAGTTGTTGTATGCTATAAGATCTTTGATCTGAAACTGGAATCTAGCTCAGATCATGAACATGTTAAAAGCTATGAATGGTCAAAGGTCGTTGACCGACCATGACTTTTCAAATCTGGGTAACCCAGAAACTTACCCAAGACGTTCTGACAGTAAGTTGTTGAGTCCAGATCTCTCGTGTGTTTATCGATTTATTTCTGTTGTTGTTTACATGTTATAGTATTGTATATGTACTACATATTCAAGCTTTTATATAACCTAGATGACTAACATGATGGATTTAATTGACGGTCAAACCAAGTAGCCCAGTCACATTTCTGTTTTCTGGGTAACCCATAAAACGTATAAACACCATCTCTGACATGGTTTGACCGGCATGGATCTAGAGATGTTGTTGTTGTTATGATGATTTTATGTACTCAATTTGTTCATTTTCATGCTGGCTACAACTTGGAACCCTTAGATCATATAAAGCAAACTCAGATCGCGAGATATAACGATCCAAAGTAGCATTTCGTTCGTTTCTTCATTTCGAAAACCGAGAATAAAAAGAAATGACCTCCCATACCATTTTCTGAGGCCTAGATCTTTTAGCTTGATGATTTTTAAACTTGATACGTGCTTGATTCATGTACCCTGATAGATACTCTACACAGCCCGAAGTCTAGTACACACTTAACAACGAACAGATTTATAGATATAAGGTCAACAAAAGCGTTGACCTACCACGATCGAAAAATTAAAATTTGTAAACTTGATGAACAGCTCGATGTACCACTTTGCAAGCTTAGATCTCCTTAGTGTTATGTTGTTTGGCCAAGATTGTTGTTGGATCATGTAGTCTTGCACTAGCACTACAAGATCTAACCAACAACATACCCAGAAACATCCTGGTCAGAGATTAATTCATGGTCAAACCTACCCACTCGAAACTGTCTATGAAGGTTTTGGGTTTCTCAAGAACACCTAAGGCGACACTTACTGTCGCCCAAGGGCTTTAGCGATAGACTTATTAAAATTAATTAATTTAAATTCTAAAAAATCATTTAAAAATAGAAAATAACTTCTGAAAATTACAAAAAAAATTTAAGTTATAGAAATTAACTTTTAATAATTTGACATATTTTTCATAAATATTAATATTTATTTAAATATTATTGATATTTAAGTTATTTAATACATGCATGAAATAAATTAATTAAAATAATTTTATTATATTAAAATCATTTTAAATAATAATAAGGTATTTAATAATATTTTAAGTTATAAAACATAACTTTTAATATTTTAAGATAAGCTTCATTAATTATTAAATATTAATGATATTAGATTTATTTTGTAATTATATTAAATAAATTAATTAAAATGATTTTTAATATTATAAAATCATTTTAAATGAAATTAAATAACTTTAAAATATTTTAAGTTATAAAATATAACTTTTGATATTTAAATGTAAATTTCATTAATGATATTTGATTTATTTAATAATTATATTGAATAAATAAATTAAATTAAAATGGTTTTATTGATTTAAAAATCATTTAAAAAGGATATACATGAATTAAAAAATATTTTAAGTTATAATTAATGACTTTTAATATTTTGATAAATAATACATGAATACTTAAATATTAATGATAAATTATTTAAAAATGATTTTAATTTTTAAAAAATCATTTAAGGGTAATAAAATGTTTTAAAAATATTTTGAGTTATTATAAATAACTTTAATATTTTTGTAATGGTTTTATTAATAATTTAATATTAATTAAATATTAATGATAATAGAATTAGTTAATATTTTAATTATTTAATAATGATTTCGATGTTTGAAAAATCATGATAAATTATAATAATTATTTAAAAATTATTATAAATCACTTAAAAATAATATGACTGATATTTACAGTTATTGAATTACGGAATGGAGTTTTAGACTCGGTAATTACCTGTGACGCCCCCAAATTCTCTGACCTCCACTTGGTCACCCGAATTCGGTTCGTCACGTTCTCAAAGTATTACCATAATAACTAAAATCATATATTTACAATGAAAGATCTAATTTAGAATAATATACAACGATTTATTATAATTATTCCCCCAAGTCTCGCAACCTACAATACTTAATAGATTACATAATAATATCGAATAAAGACTTATTACATAATTCTACTTATGTTGAAACATAGTCTGCAAATAGTCTTAATACAACATGATTAATTTAAACATAAAGGAACAAGCTAGTAGGTAGTCTTGCTTTGCCCTGCTCTTTCTTTCGAGATACACTTCCTCGTTCACTTTAATCAAACGTTTTAAATAAGCAAGAATGAGCACAATTTCCCATCAAGTAATATACAACAAGGGATATAGTTTTATAACACGAGTGTGAAATATCGAATTATCATCTCTAAGATAGTTCAAAGTTTCAGAATAATATCATAAATAATGAATATCAACAATTTTTGGAATAAGAACGATAATTCAATATAAATCAACAGAGATATATGAATTCAAAGGCTATCAAGGTATCCGACTGGATAACAATATATGGTGAGCAGTCACTAAGGACTATTGAACATCTACTAGAATTCCCAATATTAAAATGATAACCCAAAAGAACAAGTACTATAGAGGATCAGTCTACAATACTCTAAGTTATGCATAACACCACAGTAATAATATACTCATGTGTTGGGGTTTCCAACAACATACAATCCCCTTACCTTAAGGGTTGTTCAACTCAATTTTTAAGATTTTCGCACCAATCAATTGGTTTGGACAGTTTTATAAACATGCATATAGTCTAGCCGAATCAAATGGCATTGACTCTTTCACATTATTCAAGAACAATACCAAGTTCATTATGAATAATGGTTTACACAAGAGTTTAAGCATACTAGTTTGATTGAACAAATAAGTAGGATAACTTACATTCAAAGAGATAAGTTTACGATATTCGCTAGAATAAAGTAATGAAAGATTTTAGAATACTTTCACAATGTAAAGTAGGGTTCGGATACTTGCCTTACGCGTAGTTTAATCACGTTAAGTAATCAACCCTTTCAAATCCTATTTATAGCGAATTATATGTTTAAGATGTTCATTAGCTAACACGATCTTTAATCAAGCTTGACATGATTCAAGTATGCACATATGGTACAAAATCAGTTTATATGTCATTACAAGTTCAACTCACGTAACTTTGTTTTGATATTATGCAAACACCCTCTCGGGCTTATCATTCAAAAATCAAAATTAACCTCTATCTACATCACATAGCATGCTTCTTAACACATTACATAGCATGTTGATCATATATTACAAGTTAAAGACATTACATAGGCATGCTTCTTACATCAGTTCAAAAATGAACTTCGACAGATCATCACAGACGACGTGCAATTGCCATTGTTCTAGGCCTAAGGATGGCGTAATTGTCTTATCCCCGCTGCATCAGGATCGAAAGCGATTGCCTTGCGCTTCATCTCACGTTAACATACCACTTACACCTATAGTCTAATATACATGCATGTTAGAAGTTATCACATACCACTTTACCATTCTTGTGTTTATTTTTATAAGTTTAAACTTATATTTCTCACATGACATTCAAGTAAAACTTCATCAAGCGATTTTAAACCACCTCTAGCATTTTAGGTACCATTCAAGTTAACTACCAAAGATCAGATTGCAGAATCTTAGATTCCAGATCGGCTAATTCATGATCGCAGAACCCAAGACATTGGCATATGGCTAAGCTTTAGACTAGGGACAGTAGCATTGCTGTGATCCTCCGCCAAGCCAAGACTTAGTTTTTGCCTTGTGGTTTCGGTCCGGCTTGCTCAAAATAATCATACATGATATACTTGTCATATTAAGGGTCTTATCATGCTCCTTAATTCAATCTAGTTTCCTTCTTACATAATAGAATTCCAAATTGATCATTTCAACCATTTGAGGCCATTCAAGGTCATGAACTACAAGGCCTATCATGCTTGCTCTTTAAACACACAAGTTAGTTACAAAACTCATATTAGACATGCTTAGGAGTATTCATAACAAATATGTGAAACTAACACCACTTTAGTTGAAAATATGCTTCGTTCATGCTTTATTTGAAATGTGATACACAAGCATGGTATATCTATGGTTATACTACATGAGTGAGCCTAAGAGTATCACCAACATGCTTATAAAGGTCAGATTCTATCTTTCAAGATAGTTTGTCAATATTCATGTTCCAAAGGTCACTAGTAAGTTCAACATGTTCATTCTTGCTTACTAATCATATAAACACAATCTAAAGGTTTATTCATGCATCTCTAAGTCATACTACCATGCTTGCAAAGTCAGTATACATACATGGCATACATACACAATAAGTTCGTTTCTAAGTCCTTAAATCCATTTTAAGCTACATAATTTCTTTAATCATGCTAAGTTAGTCTAACATGTTTACATTAGGTTCATATAGCTATGTATACCCCTAAAACATGTTTGCATGCTAGTACATGTCATAATACTGTAACAACCTGCAAAACAGAAACTCAAAACAAAATTAGAGGGTTTCAGTAAATGCACAAGACCTTAGTGTAATCCCCGGCAATTGCAAGGCCATGTCCGTTTAGACCAGAACAAAGAAACCCCAAGAACTATTTAGCCCAAACACATAAATTACTCACGAAATCATTCCTAAACACTCATGTATTAGTTTAAACATGCTTGTAAGGTCATATAACAACCATATGAACATTATCCAACCATACTAACATCCATTTCCATGAATTCAAGAAATTTAAATTCCAACACTTATGAACTCTGTTAACAAAAATGGAAATGGAAGGCAAGGAATGGAATTATACCTTCGTAATATGCAATGAACTTGATCTAACTGAACTCTCAAGCTCTTAGAATGCTCTCACTCTACTACTTAGCAATTTATCAGGCAATTCTCAGCAACAAGAAATGAAGAAGTATATTGCTATTTATAGAAGAACACAAAACCAGACATTGCATTTTCCCATTGAATCAAACCCATGGATTGTAGGATTGTATAAAGGTTATGGAGGAGTTGGTAATTAGTGGTTAGTTTGCATCATGAACACCACTCCCCCTGTGATGCCCCCAAAATAGGTATACAACACCCATTATGAGTCGCCAAATACATGGTACAGAAACAAATACAACTTCAGTAATACAATTGTCGTGTAAATTACGACAACACATATACTGTGAGTTTGAATACAAATATAGTCTAATAGAGAGTATACAAACTCAAAATGAGTCCTCATTATAATTATTGATACACTATTTTACAAAATAGTGAGGACTACTAATACATCTATCCTGAACCATCACTCCATACCCCGACTAGTTCCTGCTATGTTCTCACCTCCTGGGAAGAAAAATAGAACAAAAAGGAAAAGGGTGAGCTCAACTAGCCCAGTAAAAAATATTATAACTAAGATAATATACAACAATTTATCATTAGTCTTCTATAGGGAAAAATCTGATAAAATATATTAGACAACAAGTTTTAGATCAACAATTGCAGTGGAAACAACAATCCATTAAAAGAGTCAAGTAGAGAAAAAATTTCTACTATCTTCTAAGATTTAAAAGTCCATCATCAATAATTTATCCCTGTAACATCAATCAATATACATCTTGAATCAAATATTCATCTTTGCACTACAGGCCAAAGATATTCATTTGTATCACCAGTTGGTCATGTTCATCTCAATACCTGTTCATCTTTGCACTACAGGCCAAAGATATTCATCAGTTAATCATTCATCTTTGCACTACGGGCCAAAAATATTTAGTAATATCATCATTTAGGATGGAGGATGATGAAAAATATTTTAAAGAATGAATCCAATGAGACCGAAGGACAAATATTAAGGATTCGTATAACAGTTTATCTAAGATCAATAATACTCCATAATAAACTATAGTGGAGCAAAATTCAAGAATGAAGATCAAAACATGGATTTAATTTCAAGAATAAGGGTCACAACAGATAACTTGGAAGAAGAAAAAAAATAATTTTTTTTCTTTTGTGAATAGTACCCCGTGAACAAAGATTCGTGAAAAAAGACTCGTGAACAAAGACCCATGAACAAAAGAATCGTGTGAAAGACCCATGAATAGTAATCATGAACCTGCACTCCATGAACGAGAATCGTGAACATTATCCGTGAACAGTACCCGTCATGAAAAGTTCCAAATTTGATAAAAAGTTCAGACCAATAATCCTATGAAATGATATTAGATGAAACGAAATTTCTAATCATTTAAGGAATTATAAAAGCAATACTTACCATAGTAAGTTCAAATTTAGGAATATGAAATGAAATAATATTCCTTCCATACTATGGAGTATGAAAGAAAATAATATTTCTTACAGTATTGAAATAAAATAATATCCTTTACCTTGGTAGAAACCGGATTCGACCGAATATCGAGATATTATTCGAAAAAATCTTGCGAGAAAAAACTTCGCTCAAAATATTCTTATACTCAAAGAAAATACTCACAATACTCTAGAATAGGAATTTCTGATTTATGAAGGTGTTTTGAGGAAGGAGGGTTACCTTCTATTTATAGTGGTGACGAAGGAAAAATCAAATGAGGTCGTTTAATTTTTTTTTCACTCGTGACGCCCTAAAATTAGGTATACATCACCCATCTTGGGTCGCCACTTACATGGTATGTAATTTAAATACAACTTACTAACATAACTGCGTGTGGTACAATATTTGATATAAACCGTGAGTTTAAATACAAATATCGCTTCTACTAGATATTATACAAACTCAAAAAGGAGTCCTCATTACAATTATTATCACACTATTTCACGTAATAGTGAGGACTACTAATGCTATCTTCGTGACCATCACTCGCTTTTCCGACTCGTCCCGGCTATATTCTCATTTCCTGAAGAGAACAGTGAAAGAAAGGGTGAGCTCAACTAGCCCAGTAAGAAATATTATGACTAAGATAATGTAGAATAAATTATCAATAGTCTTCAACAATGTTAAACTGATAAAATACAATAGACAACCAGTTTAACCAAGCAGCGGAATATGCAATCCATTAAAAGAGTCAAGTAGAAAATAAAGTCTACTATCTTTTAGGTTTTAAAAGGTTTTTCATCATCAAGTATAGCTTTGAGACTCACTTTAATAAATATTCCACATCATCGAATCACCCCTTTTACTGGCCAAGGATATTCTTTAGTATCACGACCACAATTATTCATGTACTACACGCCAAGAATATTTGTGTATTCAAGAATGGTCATGATCATGCCAACAATTTGTCCATCAATGCACTACTACCATCGAGGATTTTTATCACATCATTTGTAACATTACGGCCATGATTACAACCGAATAGTCTCTGGTCATAATCATACCAAGTCCATCTATGCACTACATGTGCCATGATGATGACTTTCAACATAATATAAACATGAGGATGATGACAATGATATAAGAATTCAATAAAACAAGTTCAAGAATTATTTTATCCGTGAATTATTAACGCCCAAATTATCAACATGACATTGTTTTGTAGAGTAAAATTTAAGAATGATCAAGAATATTTTCATGAAAAGATATTGGATGAAACGCAAATATCAAGGATATTCCACTAATTTCATGGAGTATAGAAGTCAAAGTTTTAACTAACCTGGGTATAATAAAGAATGGAATAACAAAAGAAATCACCATGCATGCGATAGACCGCATGCATAAAAGTTATTCCAATGAATAATAAATAACGGAACCAGTCGTGAAATTCACAACCGGCTGTGATGTTCCAACAGTAATAATAAAGATGGAACCAGATCCGTGTAAAACACATGTATAAGATATTCCAACAGAATGATAAAGTCGGAACCAGTCCGTGTAAAACACATGCACAGGATGTTCCAACGGAGTAATAATAAAGACGGAACCAGTCCGGGTAAAACACATGCATGTGATGTTCCAATGAATAATAGAAGAATGTCACCAAGTATAGGTAAACCACGTATACAAAAGTTATTCCAATGTAATAATAAGCAATGGAATAACAATAGTTCTCTTCATGAATAAGAAAGAATAACACCCTTACATTTGGTAGGAGATTGAATTTACGCAGCAGTAGTAGTAACAAAATACTCTTCTTCTTTTCTTTCTTATTCTCTATACTTTTCTCTCTATAGCTTGAATAAATTCGTGAAAATAATGAAGCCCTCAGCCTCTATTTATAGAAGATTTCTAGCTTAGCACCGCCGTGTGAAAAGGCAAGTGGCTTGACAACTAATGATGTGAAAAGAAAAGTGGTTCGGACTCACCGTAATGTGAAACGACAAGTGGTTCGACGCTTTGTAATGTGAAACGACAAGTGGTTCGGCGCTCAGTAATGTGAAACGACAAGTGGTTCGACGTCTCGGTAAAGGTAATTACTATTGATGAAGGTAATTACTATTCACAAGGGTAATTACTATCGACGAAAGTAATTACTATCGATTTAAGGTAAATACTATCGACGAAGGTAATTACTATTCACAAAGGTAATTACTATCGACGAAGGTAATTACTATTGACGAAGGTAAATACTATTGACGAAGAGACTCTTAGATGATGACATATGAGCCCCCCATAAAATAATTAAACTTACCACAAATCATTTATTTTTTTATCAACACATATTTAATCATTCAACAATTATTAATCATTTATAACTTGTCGTCTCAATTATTGATTTAATACTATAACATATTATACAGATGATACTATGATAATAATTGAATCAATAATATAAGAGATATGATGCAACAACCATCAGAGTAATAATTGAGCATAATGAGTGACTTCTCACGTAAGTATCAATAATCAATACCGGTGTGCTATTATGCAACCACGCCAGACATCGCATTTTTACCACCGGGTAGTTCAACAGCTTTTAATGGTAACACCTCGTAGTTATTTTTATAAAATATTTTTGTCATTTTCTCAATCCGATAATAATTACATTGTGGGGTCCACTAATGATTGAGTAGTTGTACTAATATTCCCTAACAAAAAGAATATTCCCCAACCAAACGTAATATTTTATAACAACTTGCATACTTTGCAAAATTTATAAATATTACCCACAACTATAACATTATATCAAATTTATTCCATAATATTCAAAAATAATATTTATAGAAAATTCAACTTTATTTATAAAAGTCGGGTCTTACAACCTCCCTTCTTATGAAATTTAAGCCCTCGAAATTAGGGTACGACTGGTATGTCGAAGAGGTAAGGATACCTTGACTTCATTTGATTCTAACTCCCAAGTTATTTCCTCAACATCGTGGTTCCTCCACAAAACTTTGACTTGAGGTATAACCTTGAGCGTAGAATATGTTCCTTCTTATCCAAAATTTGAACAGAACCTCTTCATACGTCAAATCTTCCGCTATTTGATCGGTTCTAACTCAATAATATGGTTTGGGTCTTTCACATATTTACGTAACATGGATATGTGAAAAATGTTATGAACACTAGACATATTTGGGCAGTAGAAAGCGAGTCTATAGGCCACGATTCCTACTCGATCGAGGATTAAAATGGACCGATGAATCGAGGATTAAGTTTTCCTCTTTTCCAAATCTTGTAACTCCTTTCCATGGAGCAACTCTTAACAACACACGCTCTCCTATACCGAATTCCACGCCCTTTCGATGAAGATCAACATAACTCTTTTTGTCGATTTTGTGAGGTTTTTATACGTTGTCGGATCGTTTGAATCTTTTCCGTAGTCATACGTACTCAACTCCGGCCCCAACAACGTGGCTTCACCCACCTCATCCCAAAGATAATCGAGAACGACACTTTCTTCCATAATGACGCTCGAATGGAGCCATGCCAATACTTGCTTGATAACCGTTGTTGTAGGAAAACTCCACCAATGGTAAGAACTTGTCCCAACTCCCCTTGAAATCAAGGACACACGTAGTCTTAATAGATCTTCAAGAGTTTAAATAGTCCTCTCCGATTCGTCCGTCCGTCTCGAGGATGATATGTCGAGCTAAATCGTAAGTCTCTGCGCCATAGCTTTTTGCAACTAACCCAAAATCGTGAAGTGAATCTTGGGTCTCGATCGGAAACAATGGATACCTAAGATACCATGCGGTCTTACAATCTCGTTTATGTACATACGAGCAAGACGTTCAAGTGTATAAGTTTCTCAGTCGGTAAGAAGAAATGAGCAGACTTGGTCAATCTATCAAAATGACCCAAATCGCATCAATGCCTTGAGAAACCTTAAGAAGACCCAGAATTTAAATCCATGGTAATGTGCTCCCACTTCCATTCGGAATTTCAAGTGGTTGCAATGGACCTTTTGGTACTTGATGCTCCGCTTTAACTCGTTGACAAGTTAGACACCTTGAGATAAACAATGGCTTATCTCTCTCTTCATATTGCTCCACCAAAATGTATGATATTTAATATCATGATACATTTGGTACTCCTGTGATGGATTGCAAATGGTGTGTTGTGCGCCTCCATCATGATATTATACTTTAAATCGGTCGTTAGAACACAAAGTCCGGAGTTGACTCAAGTATTCCTTCTTCATCGATTCTTGCTTCCAAGATAGCACCTTCTTGCACTTTCTTCCTCATACGCATCACCTCCGTGTCTCAGAGCTTGAGCAAACTTTAACTTTATCGATTAAAGTCATTTCTACTCGTATACTTGCTATCATCACACGCGTCCCCTCGAGTCTTTAACTCTATCTCCATCCTTTGCAAGTCACACAAAATGGGCCTCATGCGTTGACAATATCGCACTCAGACTTGCATATGATTTCCTACTCAACGCGTCACCTACCACGTTCGCTTTTCTAGGATGGTATTGGATGGTATGATCATAATCTTTCAATAGTTCAAGTCAACGTCGTTGTTGCATGTTGAGTTCCTTTTGAGTGAAGAAATATTTGAGGCTTTTATGATCCCAGAAGATCTCCACTTTCTCCCCATACAAGTAATGCCTCCAAATTTTAAGTGCAAAGAAGACACCGCTAACTCTAGATCATGAGTAGGATAATTCCTCTCATATTCTTTGAGTTGTCACGAGGCATAGGCTATAACTTTTCCATGTTGCATAAGAACACATCCCAACCCTTTGCTCAAGCATCATGTAGATGACAAATCCTCCGAGGCGGATGGTATTGTCGTAACAGTCTTTAAATAAGTCTCCTCTTGAGTTCTTGAAAACTCTTCTCACATTCTTCGCTCCAACCGAACTTTGTATCTTTTCGAGTCATTTGAGTCGATGGAGTAGCGATTCGAGAAAATCCTTCCACGAATCTCCGATAATAACCAAATTTAAACCGAGAAAGCTACGTACTTTGGTCATCGATTTAGGTTGTTCCCACTTTGAATAGCTTCAATCTTTCTTTGGTCTACATATATTCCATGACTTGATACCACGTGCCCAAGGAATGCTACTTCTTCAAGCCGTAACTCACATTTCTTCAACTTGGCATAAAGCTTATATTCACGAAGCTTTTGGAGTGTCGACCTCAAGTGTTGCTCATGATCTTCACGGCTTTTGGAATAAATAAGGATGTCATCAATAAAGACGACCACAAAGTGATCTAAATATTCCTTGAATACTTGGCTCATCATATCCATGAAGGCGTTAGAGCATTAGTCAATCCAAAGGACATGACTAGGAATTCATAATGCCCGCATCGAGTTTCGAAAGTCGTCTTTGGAATGTCGTGGTTCTAATCTTCAATTGGTGATATCCGGAACGAAGATCAATCTTTGAAAAGAATTTGGCTCCTTGCAATCGGGTCAAACAGTCATCAATACGTGGCAATGGATACCTATTTTTGATGGTGACATGATTCAACTCCCAATAATCAATACAAAGTCACATACTCCCATCTTTCTTCTTCACGAATAGAACAGAGCACCCCAAGGAGAAGTACTAGGACCTAATAAAGCCAATGTCTAACAATTCCTCGGTTGGGTCTTTAACTCCGAAGTTCAATAGAGCCATTCGATATGGGGCTTTGGAAATAGGTTTTGTAAGGGTTCAAGGTCGATACAAAATTCAATTTCACGCCTCGGGGTAGGCCAGAAGTTCTTCTTGAGAATACGTCAGAAATTTATTAACAATAGAAATATCGTTCAAAATCGGCGTATTTTTGTTTAAATCGTGACATGAGCTAAGAAAGCTTGACATCCGCTTTTTCAATAAACGAATAGCTTTATGGCTTGAGACGACCGTGATTGATTTTAATGGTTTGGTCGTTTGAATTTGCATAATAGGTTGATTAGGAATATGAAAGCTAACAACCTTACTTAAAACAATTAATTTTGCATGATAAGTAGTTAACCAATCAATCCCTAGAATCACGTCAAATGCAAGTATTTTTAATGAAATAAGATCGACGGGTAATGTGAGGGTACCGATTTAAACCAAACAAGACTTATAAACAATTGGATGTAATGAAGGTTTCTCCCAACGAAGTTTCCACAGATAAGTCAAAGTCTAATTTGTCCTGAGTCAAATTTAATCGATGAGCACAAGTAGGAGAAATAAAAGAATGGGTAGAACCCAGATCAAATAAAGTATAGACTTCATTAGAGTTTATGATAAGCTTACCCGTGATGACCTCATTCGGATTCCTTGCTCTTTGGGGGAGGTCACAACAAACGCTCTCCTCAGACTACCTGGTTTGAATTTTCGGGATGGCCTTTGGTGCCTCCATCCTAGCTAAATTTGTCTTGATGAAATGACAAAATCGAGCTAAGTGACCTTCTCTTCCACAATTATAACATGCTTTGGACGGCATGACGTGATTTTGATCGATGTGTCCTCTCCTCCGCATTTGAAGCATATGATAGGTGGTCTTTCTCCTTCCTTAACAATGGGTCTTTGTGGCGACGTCTTTCCATCATTGTTGAATCTCTCGCTTTCTTGAAATGTCCATTCTTATTGTTTTGGCCCCGATTACCACCAAGTGGTTACCATATCGCGCCCGTTGATTCCTCCACGCTTGTTGTCACCGCTCGATGACTACTCTTCTTTGGTATTATAATTTTGCTTACGCTCTCTTTTAGTCAACGTTGACTCATTATCGCGTTCCACTAATCGAGCCCTATTTACAACATCCGAATACAAACACGGTTTATAAGAAATAAGATGTTGACGTATCTCCCGCTTCAAACCTCTTAAAAACATTCGCGCCATTCTCTCTTCATTATCCACCAAGTGGGGACGAAACTGTGATAACTCCGCAAATTTTTCCTGTATTACGACAATATCATATTGTTTTGTTCCAACTTGATAAACTCCACCTCCTTCATGTGGCGAATACTTTCAGAAAGTATTTGTCGTTGAACAACTCTGGAACTTCTCCCAAGATATCTTCAAGACAAAGAAGTTGAGTACGCTTTTACCGATTCCCACCAAGAATGTCGCCTCTCCAGGCAATAATGGAAGGAGGCAAAGGAACCTTTGCTCCTTGGAGCATCCCAAGACATCAAATATCTTGGTAATCTGCTTTATCCATGCTTACGCTGAAGTGGTTTTGCTCACCCTTAAACTCCGGTGGTCCCAGCTCCTTGAATTGTTTAGCGGTGGACCACCGAGAGTTTTCCGTGTTTCCACCCACGTTTTGGGGATGAGTCGCTCTCTTTCTTTGTTGCATAAATTGCATAAAGCCTCGAACATTTGATCATTCATCATTTGGTCGGTGTTGTTGTTTGCATGAGGATTATCGCCTTCGATGCACATGATCCTCGATTATTGATATATGGTGAATCAACGATCGCTGCGCTCCATTGCTATTCTCAACATTCTCGGATGTCATTTTGACATCGCCACAAAACAAAAGGTTAATTGACATGTAACAAATTATCCCTATCTTCCGACCAACCAATAAAATAGCACATAAACTTAGGTAGGTCATACTAGCGAAAGGTATTCCCTGTCTCTCCCTCCTAGTACTATTCTCACATCTTAGCCAGGATCATATCCTATGCTCGATATCAACTGTGACGCCCCAAAATTAGGTATACATCACCCATCTTGGGTCGCCACTTACATGGTACAGAATTTAAATACAACTTACTAACATAACTATCATGTACAATACGACATAAACTGTGAGTTTAAATACAAATATCGCCTACTAGATATTATACAAACTCAAAAGGAGTCCTCATTACAATTATTATCACACTATTTCACGTAATAGTGAGGACTACTAATGCTATCTTGTGGACCATCACTCATTTTCCCGACTCATCCCAAATTTATATTCTCATTTTTCAAGAGAACAGTGAAAGAAAGGGTGAGCTCAACTAGCCCAGTAAGAAATATTATGACTAAGATAATGCAGAATAAATTATCAATAGTCTTCAACAATGTTAAACTGATAAAATACAATAGACAACCAGTTTAACTACAACGGAATATGCAATCCATTAAAAGAGTCAAGTAGAAAATAAAGTCTACTATCTTTTAGGTTTTAAAAGGTTTTTCATCACTGTTATAGCTGAGACTCAGCTTTAATAAATATTCCACATCATCGAATCACCCCTGCACTACGGCCAAGGATATTCTTTAGTATCACGACCACAATTATTCATGCACTACGGGCCAAGAATATTTGTGTATTCATTAATGGTCATGATCATGCCAACAAACTGTCCATCAATGCATTACTACATCGAGGATTTTTATCACATCATTTGTAACATTACGGCCATGATTATATTCGAATAGTCTCTGGTCATAATCATACAGAGAGACAATCTATGCACTACAAAAGCCACATATGACTTTCAACATAATATAAACATGAGGATGATGACAATGATATAAGAATTCAATAAAACAAGTTCAAGAATTATTTTATCCGAGGAATTATTAACGTCAAATTATCAACACGATCTTGTTTTGTAGAGTAAAATTCAAGAATGATCAAAAGAATATTTTCATGAAAAGATCTTTGGATGAAACGCAAATATCAAGGATATTCCACTAATTTCATGGAGTATAGAAGTCAAAGTTTTAACCATTTGGGTATAATAAAGAATGGAATAACAAAAGAAATCACCGTGCATGCGATAGATCGCGCATGATGAGTTATTCCAACGAGAATAATAAATAACGGAACCGTGTCGGTGAAATTCACACCAAGCAGGATGTTCCAACATAATAATAAAGATGGAACCAGATCGGTGTAAAACACATGATAGGATATTCCAACAGAATGATAAAAAGTCGGAACCAAAGGTGTAAAAACATGCAGACAGGATGTTCAGCAGAATAATAAAAGGCGGAACCAGTCCTGTAAAACACATGAGCAGGATGTTCCAAAAGAATAATAGAAGAATGTCACCAAGTATAGGGTAAACCACGATACAAAAGTTATTCCAATGAATAATAAGCAATGGAATAACAACAGTTCTCTTCATGAATAAGAAAGAATAACACCCCTTACATTTGGTAGGAGATTTGAATATCGCAGATTAGTAGTAACAAAATACTCTTCTTCTTTCTCTCTTATTCTCTATACTTTTCTCTCTATAGCTTGAATGAATTAAGTGAAAAATAATGAAGCCCTAGGCCTCTATTTATAGAAGATTTCTAGCTTAGCACCGCCGTGTGAAAAGGCAAGTATTTGACGACTAATGATGTGAAAAGAAAAGTGGTTTGACGCCTGTAATGTGAAACGACAAGTGGTTCGACGCCTGTAATGTGAAACGACAAGTGGTTCGACGCCTGTAATGTGAAACGACAAGTGGTTCGACGTCTGGTAAAGGTAATTACTATTGACGAAGGTAATTACTATTCACAAGGGTAATTACTATTGACGAAGGTAATTACTATTGACGAAGGTAAATACTATTGACGAAGGTAATTACTATTCACAAAGGTAATTACTATTGACGAAGGTAATTACTATTGACGAAGGTAAATACTATTGACGAAGAGACTCTTAGATGATGACATATGAGCCCCCCATAAAATAATTAAACTTACCACAAATCATTTATTTTTTCATCAACACATATTTAATCATTCAACAATTATTAATCATTTATAACTTGTCGTCTCAATTATTGATTTAATACTATAAATATATTATACTGATGATAATCTTGTGACAATAATTGAATCAATAATATAAGAGATATGATGCAAGCAATTTCTTGTAGTAATAATTGGGCATAGGTGAGTGACTTCTCACGTAAGCATCAATAATCAATACCGAGTGTGCTACTATGCAACCACGCCAGACATCTCATTACTTTACCACCGGGTAGTTCAACAGTTTTAACGGTAACACCTCCGCCGTTATTTTTATAAAATATTTTTTGTCGTTTTCTCAATCCGACAATAATTCTGTTGTGGGGTCCACCAATGATTGAGGCGTTGTGCGAATATTCCCTAACAAAAGAATATTCCCCGACCAAACGAATATTTTATAACAACTTGCATACTTTGCAAAATTTATAAATATTACCCACAACTATAACATTATATCAAATTTATTCCATAATATTCAAAAATAATATTTATAGAAAATTCAACTTTATTTATAAAAGTTGGGGTCTTACAACGCCCACCTGCCTAACCTCTCCCTTTCTTTTGCCTAACTCTTTAATTTGTCAATAGTTGGGCCCACAGTTTGGCAACTAGTTTACAAAAGAATTTGCCCACTAACTTAGAAAGCATCTATGCAGGAAAAGTTTGAAATGATTTGCTTATTTGGAGGCCCACTCTTGGAAATGCTTTGCATGAAATGCAGAGGATTGAAATAGCCATCCACCAAAGACAAATCATATGTATGTAGGGAAATTCTTTAAGCTACCAACTTAGAAAAGCATGCAAGAATTTAATTATATATCAAATACATGCAAATATACATATAATAATATTATTATTTATAATATATTTGAATGAATATTTTATCGGAGAAAATAATTATAACTCCACATAAAATATGCCAAACTTTCAACAATTATTACATGCTAAAATTCCTTCATTTACAACCACATAAAATAAATAAATCCATCATTTATATCCATATCAAATAAATATTTCCTTATCATATAAATCAATAATTAATTATTCACAAATAATATTACGTAATCACAATTATGACAACCGGTAGTTCCTAGAAAGAGGGGGCTTTCAATAAGAATTTCTCCTTCTTGGCGCCGCAATTAGGTGACCAAACCTCTCTTCGATGTAACTTTCTAGACATTGCCAATAATGCTATCTAATAATATTATTCAAATAATATGAATTATTGATCCGATAATGGGAAATATCGTGTGCGATGACAATTATTGAAACAACAATAATATAAAATATCAACGCAAACAATTATTGAATCAATAAAATAAAATATTGAGCGGTAACTCATCGTAACAATTATTGAGTAGTGCCTTTCACGTAAGGATCAATAATTCATCAATATTGTGCATCCATGCCAGACATCGTATTTTAACCATCGGGTATTCTAACGATTGTTAAGCAGTAACAACTATGCCGTTATTTATAAAAACTTAAACTTGTCGTTTTCTTCATCCGACATTTATTACGTTATGGGGCCCACAAATGATCAAGTAATCGTCGTATGAATATTCCCCGAAAACAAGAATATTCTACGACCAAACGAATATTCCCCGACAACAATGATTATTTTATAACCACTTGCTTATTTTGTAAAATTTGCACATTTCACCCACAACCAAAGTATTATATCAATTAACACCTTTTATTTCAACATAATAAATAGAGAAAATTCAATTTTATTTATAATAAGTTGGGGTCTTACAACCTCCCTCCTTATGAAATTTCGTCCTCGAAATTGACGACGATACACAGTGTTTGAAAAGGTGAGGATACCTCGCTTTCATTTCTGATTCCAACTCCCAGGTCATTTCTTCAATAGCATGGTTTCTCCATAAAACCTTAACTTGTGGTATAACCTTCGTGCGCAGGACATGCTCTTTCCTATCCAAGATCTTAACATGTATTTCTTCGTACGTTAAATCTTTGGCTATCTCGTCTGGTTCTAAAGCAATAATATGGTTCGGGTCTTTCACATATTTACGAAGCATGGAAATGTGAAAAACATTATGAACACGAGACATACTTGGATGTAACGCGAGTCTATAGGCCACATTTCCTATTCGGTTAAGAATCTCAAATGGACCAACAAATCGTGGATTGAGTTTTCCTCTCTTCCCAAATCTTGTAACTCCTTTCCATGGTTCAACACGTAACAATACATGATCCCCAATATTAAATTCCACATTTTTTCGATGAAGATCAGCATAACTCTTTTGTCAATCTTGTGAGGTTTGAATACGTTGTCGAATCATTTGGATCTTTTTTGTGGTCATGCGTACTAATTCTGGTCCCAACAACGTTGCTTCTCCCACCTCATCCCAGATATCTTTGGAGAATGACACTTTAAATCCATACAACGCCTCGAATGGAGCCATTTTATATACTTGCTTGATAACTATTGTTGTAGGAGAATTCCACCAGTGGTAGGTACTTATCCCAACTCCTTTGAAATCTAAGACACGAGTCTTAATAGATCTTCAAGAGTTTAAATAGTCCTCTCTCGGTTTGCCCGCCCGTTTGAGGATGGTATGCCGAATGAATCAAAATCCGTGCCCATAGCTTTTTGCAAGCTAACCCAAAATCTTGAAGTGAATCTTGGGTCACGATCCAAAACTATGGATACTGGCATACCATGCAATCGCACAATCTCATTCACATACATACGAGCAAGACGTTCAAGGGAATAGGTCTCACGTATAGGTAAGAAATGGGCAGACTTGGTTAATCTATCAATAATAACCCAAATCGCATTTATGCCTTGAGAAACTTTGGGAAGACCTGTAATGAAATCCATAGTAATGTGTTCCCACTTCAATTCCGGAATCTCAAGTGGTTGCAATGGACCTTTTGGCACTTGATGCTCTGCCTTTACACATTGACAAGTTAAACACCTCGAGATAAACTCCGCGATCTCTCTCTTCATATTATTCCACCAAAATATATGTCGAATATCATGATACATTTTGGTACTCCCAAGATGGATTGTAAACGGTGTGTTGTGTGCCTCCATCATGATTCTATGCTTTAAATCAGAGTCGTTAGGAACACAAAGTCTGGAGTTGAATCTAAGTATTCATTCTTCATCGATTCTTGCTTCCGGAATAACACTTTCTTGTACTTTCTTCTTCATACGCATCAGCCCCAGGTCCGTAGCTTGAGCAACTTTAACTTTATCGATTAAAGTCAGTTCTACTCGTATATTTGCCATCATCATGTGGGTCCCTGGAGTCTTTAACTCAATCTCCATCTTTTGTAAATCGTACAAAATGGGTCTTTGTGTTAACAACATCGCACTCGTACCCGCATACGATCTTCTACTCAATGCGTCAGCTACTACGTTTGCTTTTCCAAGATGGTATTGAATGGTATGATCGTAATCTTTCAACAGCTTGAGCCAACGTCGTTGCTGCATGTTGAGTTCCTTTTAGGTGAAGAAGTATTTGAGGCTTTTATGATCCGTATAGATCTCCACTTTCTCCCCATACAGGTAGTGTCTCCAGATTTTCAACGCGAAAACGACTGTTGCCAACTCCAGATTATGAGTAGGATAATTCCTCTCATATTCTTTGAGTTGTCATGAAGCATAGGCTATGACTTTCCCATGTTGCATGAGAACACATCCTAACCTTTTGCCTGAAGCATCGCTGTATATAACAAATCCATTCGATCCAGATGGTATTGCCAGAACAGGTGCCGAAATGAGTCTCCTCTTGAACTCTTGGAAACTCTTCTCGCATTCCTCGCTCCAAACAAATTTTGTATCCTTCTGAGTCAACTGAGTTAGCGGAGTAGCGATTCGAGAAAATCCTTCCTCGAATCTCCGATAATAACCAGCTAAGCCCAGAAAACTACGCACTTCGGTCACCGACTTCGGTTGCTCCTAACTTTGTATTGCTTCAATCTTCGCCGGGTCAACAGATACTCCATGTTTTGACACCGCATGCCCAAGGAATGCTACTTCCTCCAGCCAGAACTCACATTTCTTCAGCTTAGCATATAGCTTGTTTTCACAAAGCCTTTCAAGTATCAGCTTCAAATGGTGCTCATGATCTTCACGACTTTTGGAATAGATGAGGATGTCATCAATAAAGACAACAACGAACTGATCCAAATATTCTTTGAATACACGGTTCATCATATGCATGAAAGCAGCAGGAGCATTAGTCAATCCAAAAGACATGAATAAGAATTCATAATGCCCGTACCGAGTTCTGAAGGCAGTCTATAGAATATCCTCAGTTTTAATATTCAACTTATGATATCCCAAACGAAGGTCGATCTTTGAAAAGAATTGTGCTCCTTGTAACTGGTCAAACAGGTCATCAATGCGAGGTAACGGATACCTATTCTTGATGGTGACATGGTTTAATTCTCGGTAGTCAATCTAAAGTTGCATACTCCGCCTTTCTTCTTTACTGAATAAAAGCAGAGCACCCCAAGGAGATGTACTAGGACGAATGAAACCAATATCTAACAATTCCTGCAGTTGGACTTTTAACTCCACGAAGTTCAATAGGAGCCATTCGATATGGGGTTTTAGAAATGGGTTTTGTACGCGGTTCAAGGTCAATAAAGAATTCAACATCACGTTCTGGGGGTAGACCGCGAAGCTCTCCAGGAAATACATCAGGAAATACTCTAACAACAGAAATATTATTCAAATCTGACTTGTCTTTATTCAAATCCATAACATGGGCTAAGAAAGCTTGGCATCCATTTTTCAATAAACGAATAGCTTTATGGCTTGATATGACAGTGACTGATTTTAGTGGTTTAGTTGTTTGAATTCGTATGATAGGTTGGTTAGGAATATGAAAACTAACAACCTTACGAAAACAATCAATTTTGGCATGATGAGTGGTTAACCAATCAATTCCTAAAATCACATCAAAAGTAAGTATCTTTAAAGAGATAAGATCAACAGGTAATGTCAAGGAGATAAGATCAACATGAGATCCAAGATCATGAGGAACGACTGACAAATGTCAAGGAAAAACTAGAACAGACTGAAGGAGAGAAAGAACAACTGATCGAGGAGGTCACAGAACTAAAGAACAAACTGAAGGAAGAAGCTACTAAGAGGGCAAGAGCCGAAGACGCATATGAGGAAGTGTTTCAACGAGCCGAGATATCAGTGAAAGACACACAGGCAAAGAGAATGAAGATGGAAGAGATGAATAGAGTATTCAACACCGTGGTTAATCGAGCTCAAGATCGGGTCATGGGTTATCCGATTCAGTTTGAGACGCTGCCATCGTACGTATTAGATCGCAAACAATGTTCCGGATTATGGAGGAAGAACGTAGTAAGGCTAAGAAGTATCTTAGTAGAACATCGTAGTTGTTATGTGAGTAATAAATGTTAAATAAATTGTAAATCCCAAGTGTTATGTAAGCTATGGGATATGACGATGATGTTATCCTGAAACTTTTGTAGTTCAAGAAAGTAATGTAAATAGAAGTGATGCTATCGTTTTATATTTTCAAAAAGGTTATGCATAAATAAAAGTTGTTATTTTATTCAAAGTGTTATGCGATTATGTGGCTATTTCTTTTGTGGAGGCAAGTTAAGTAGAAATTACTTAAAAGAGTTGAATAATAACCTAATGAGTGTATTTTTAACAGAAAATGCCTCCCAGACGTCAACCACCATGACAGAGAACCACTGAAGGAACCAACAATAACGACAATGTTGATGTTAACCCCGTTCAACAATCGACGGCGCATCGGCAGGAGCATTGCAGAATCAACCACAGAACCAAGGAACAACATTTAAGGAGTTCAAGGTGGTTGGACCACTTGAATTTCGTGGGTCCGTGAATCCAATTGAGGCACAGACTTGGATTATGGAGATAGAAAATGTGTTTGATGTTGCTAGGGTAGGGGATGACCAGAAGACTGCTTTTGCAACATTCATGTTGAAAGAGAGGCGAGTTATTGGTGGCAGACCAATAAAACTGGAGAAGGACCACGGATGATGACCTGGGATAGGTTTAAGGAGATATTCGAGACCTATTTTCCCGAGAGTTCGAAGGGTCAGCTGGAAGTGCAATTTCTAGAGGCTCAAAGCGAGGAACGATGATGTGATGTCGAGTATGCCACTAAATTCAACGAGTTGGCGAGGTTTGCGCCTTATCAAGTCAGCACAAACGAACGCAAGGTGAAGAGGTTTAAACAGGGACTGAAGCCCTGGTTGTACAGTTAGGTTTTCCTATTCCAATTGAAGACTTTCGCAGTAGTGATGGAGAAAGAAATACTCGCTGAAGGTGGGGACGAGGCAGTGACCAAGTTCAATCAAGAACAGAAGAAGAAAAAGAACGAGGTGGAGATTAAGAATGGAGGTGGTAGAGGTGGAAACAACAATAACAACAACAACTTGAAGAGGAAGTGGAATGGAAATGTGGGTGCTGGAAACCTGCAGGGTAGTCAGCAAAATAAGAAGTTTAAAGCATGTGTTATATGTGGGAAGTTTCATAAGGGTGCGTGCTTGATGGGGAAACGAGTATGCTTCAATTGTGGCCAAGAGGGTCACATCGCCCCAAATTGCACTCAACATAAGAAGAACGTGTACTTCACGTGCGGATCCAAGGATCACTTTGCTCGTGAATGCCCTAAGAAGAAGGATGGAGTGACAACCAGAAGCAATGGAGGTAACAGTGGAGGTACATCATCAAACAAACCCACAGCTAAAACCTTCAACATGACTGTGCAAGATGATGTGCAATCAAAAGATGTCGTGTCAGGTATTATTCCAATCAATGATATTGAAGCTTATGTATTATTTGATTCAGGTGCTACTTGCTCGTTTATCTCTGATGAATTTGCTAAGAGGTTAGAATTGCCTAGAGAAGAACTGAATTTTCCTTTGAACATAGAAATTGCGAATAAAGAGATAATCCATGTTAGATTCGTATACAAGAATTGTAGGGTGAACATTAAGGAGAATATCTTGATGGTAGATTTGATTCCGATTAGACTTGGAGAGTTTGATGTTATTTTGGGAATGGATTGGCTGTTCAAATATGGAGCGGTAATTGATTGCCAAAAGAAGTGTGTAAACCTTATGACCCCGTCAAAGGTAGTATTTTATGGTACCAAGTCGCCTAGACAAATGAAATGTCTGACGATTATGCAGGGCAAGAAATTGTTGAGTCAAGGTTGTGTGGGCTATTTAGCTTACAGAGTCGATACTCAGAAAAAGAATGTGAAAATGGAAGAGATACCAGTGGTGAGGGAATTCGAGGATGTGTTTCCAGAGGATTTGTCAGGACTTCTGCCTGACAGAGAAATTGAGTTCGTGATCGATTTAGTGCCAGGAACAACACCGATATCGAAGGCCCCGTATAGAATGGCTCCAGTAGAAATGAAGGAACTGATGGTACAATTGCAAGAATTGTTAGACAAGAAGTATATTAACCCAAGTGTATCACTGTGGGGAGCCCCAGTGTTATTCGTGAAGAAGAAGGATGAGTCAATGCGTCTTTGCATTGATTATAGAGAATTAAACAAAGTCAATATTAAAAATAAATATCTATTGCCAAGAATAGATTACTTGTTTGATCAGTAGAAGGGTGCTAAATACTTCTCAAAAATAGATTTGAGAAGTGGGTATCACCAGTTGAAAGTGAGGAAGGAGGATATACCTCAAACGACATTTAGAACTCGATATGGACATTACGAGTTTCTGGTGATGTCTTTTGGTTTAACCAATGCACCTGCTGCATTCATGGATTTGATGAATAGGGTGTTTAAACCATTCTTAGACAAGTTTGTAGTGGTATTCATCGACGACATTCTAGTGTATTCCAAAACTCAAGAAGAACACATGGAACATTTACGTTTGACATTGGAAACACTAAGAAAGGAAAAATTGTACGCGAAATTCTCTAATTGCGAATTTTGGCTAGATCGTGTGCAATTTCTTGGGCATGTGATTGACAAAGATGGGATTTCAATGGATCCATCAAAAGTGGAAGCTGTAATCAATTGAGAACAACCAAGAACACCGTCGGAAGTTGTAACGCCCAAGAATTTCGAATTTTTAATGAATTAAATTTTTGTTTGAGTATGTGGATTAAATGAATTTAATTGAGTTATTATGTGAGTAGGATGTTTGAAGGTCGTTCTATGACCTAGAATGTGTAGATGTGATTAGTATTCTGGCTTTGTGCTAGAATTAATTGTTGTAAATTATCAAGACGAGAACGAAGGTTTTCTGAGATTATTTGCGTAAAAACACTATTCATCCGATGACGTTCGGAGCTAGGGTTTGAAATTCTGAGAAACGCGTAATGTTAGAATATGACGATATTATGGAAAATCCAATAATATTACCGTTATGGCAAATGAAGTTTTTGCCTGCAGACTTAAAACCTAAGGGTTTGTGAAAGAGGTTTTCGAAAGGGAAATGTAATGCGTATAGTCGTTTCGATTATTATACGTAAGGAATATGAGTATTATACTAGTATGTATACGAGTATGCTATGAAGAATAGTACACGTATAATACGAGTATTATATGAATATTATACGAAGAGAATACGTGAATAATACGCGTAGAATACGAATTATATTATTAGAGTATGAGCTAAGGATTTTATCCAATCCAATTGGAATTGGATTAATAACAATCCCAATGAATTAAGTATGCAAGCCCAATGTTTATTAATGTCAAGCCCAATCCAAAGAATTAAACCGTGGGTCAAACCGGCAGGTCAAGGGTTGGGTAAAACCCATGGGAATAACCCATGGGCAAGGTGGGTCGGCCACTTGGTGTGCAAGGCAAGTGAGTCACTTGGTCACCAAGTATTTTGCTTGGTAACAAAGTTGTAAATAATTGAGGAGGTGGTAAATTGGACCATTTTGCCCCTCATTTGGTTTTCTATAAATAGAAAGCTAATAGTTGGATTTTTGTTGTTTTACAAAGTTGTCTAACATATTTGAGAGAGAGAAAAGAGCTAGAAACTTATAATCTTTCTACTTCCAAGCAAAGCACTAGACCTTTATCAAGAATGTTAACTATTTCAAAGGTAAATTCCTATAAACGGTAATCTTCATCCTTTTCGATTTCTTTCTCATAGAAGAATCGTAGATGAGTGGAGAGTGTTTATTGAGAAGATATAAGAATGCCTATTAATGACCAAATCACGGATAGGACATGACCAAATAAAAATCGTAAGTGTTTACGTGAGTTAAAACCATAAAAATTCTTGAACGTGAACTTAGTTATAATTGAACGTTTTGGAAATCGTTGTAGCTAAGGTATGTGCATCTTGATTTGGGTAGGATGTAGATATGAAGTCCATCGATTATTCCATGTGATTTGGCTTAGAGAACATTAGTAACGAAGTTATGGCGGATTTTGCGGGAATAGACGTTAAATGTCGAAAACGTATAAAGTCCGGATTAAAGGTCAAAAGTTGCCGTGTGACTTGAAAACGTCAGTTTCTAATGTCAACATGTGAGATACGATAGTTAAGAGTCGTTGGCGAAAGAATCGTCGCATTCAAACTTTTAACGAAGAAAACTAGTATTTAACGGACGAAAACGCTAAACAAACGCTTAAAAATGAACTTAAAGGTGAATTCTGAGTTAACGGATTCAAAAAGGTGAAATTCTTATACGAACACGTAAAGGATGTAATTTGTGACTTATAGGAATTCAAATGGGTCAATTCGGATGTAAAACGAACAAATTAGGAAGCCGGGAGTTTCGTTAAGAAACCAAATCTGTTTTGACTAATCTGGTGATGACAGACTCATAGCCAATACCGCCAAACCAAGATAAAGTGAGTGGTGGCACAGACTTGGACTTCTTCCGAGAGTACCCTCGCTAACTCGTGCCAAATACCACTAAAACAAAGGGATGTCATGTACAGCAATACAAGAAGGGGAAAAAAGTTGACCAAGTTAGATTTAGTTCCATTTTGAATGTAGACCTAAAGTAAGATGTTAAAGGTACTTAAAGTATATAATGAGACTTACTTTAAAACACTTATAAGATGTTAATGTAAGAAGAACGGGTAAGGTTTAATGGAAATTAAACGAAGAACACAAATACGTAATGAGTGAACCGTGAACGACGTTCAACGTTGGTAATTAACCATTTATGATCGAATGTCGGTTAAGGATAAAAGAACGTTAATGAAACGTGACAAAGTATAAAGAGTTGAATCGACTTTAATAATAAAGTTAAAATAAGTAAGACCTAGAAAAGAAAGAAGTTGGTTATAACCATAAAGTGAGTTTGTTTGATAACTAATTACAGTGTGCTATGTGAATGTATCATGTAGATCCTATTAAGACTGAGAATAGTTGAAATATATATTCGAAGACGCTTGAAGGCAAGTCTTTCTTAACACTTGTTTGACCTTTGTGTTAGTCAAGTTTTTATGTGATGCATGTTATACGATGCATGAATGGTAAACATAAAAGAGTCGATGCCTGTTTTATTCGGGCTAGACAAGTATTGAAGAGTTGATTGATTTGTTTACAAGTCTGTTGATATAGAACTGTTAACGCTATCCTATGCCAAATATTTGGTACGGATGAGAAGGTAAGTTTGTCTATGTACAAACAAAAGTATTTTCATCGATTATTCGATGGGCACGCGAGGTTGACAAATGTTAAACGTAAATACGTTTAACGTAAGAGTGTTGATCAACATAGAGTACAATAGGCTGATCACCTAGAAGTGCTTGTAAGTAAAGACGGGTGGATGGCCTTAGTGTCGGATATCCTTTTCAAGTATGAAAACAAAAAGAGTATGTTCATGGTCTATTGACCAGTTCATCATTCCTAAGCTATTATATATACTTTGGAATTCTTTGTTATGAGAAGTACTAGTTAAATGTTTCATAAGTGCTTCATAGATAATTGTTTAGATATGGAATTAAAGCATGTAATTATTAGAGTTATATTCATATGATTCCTTGTTAAGACTTTGGTTGAGCTAGTTATGCTCATTCTTGCTTGAACTATATGTCATAGACTAAAGTCGAACTAACCGAGAGTTCTAAGAGAGATAAAGGCAAGGCTAAGATGGACAATTAATCGTCCTGTAATAGACTGGTATATTTATATGTAATATAATTATGAAGAACAACGAATGTATTCGGTTATGAACCTGGGAAAGGATTTATTACAAATGTAATACAAAGAGTAATTGCACTCATTTTGTTGTTATTTCAATGGAATGATTGTATGGATTGTAGTATCGTGGAGCACCATCTGTCGAGTTGGAAGATACCCAGATTTGGGGGCGTCATAGGTTGGTATCAAAGCAAGAGGTTATAAAACTTAAGGGGGGAAGAACCTTAGGTTAATAACCTCGTAGGAAAGGAAGAGTCCGAAGAAAGTTAACTCGAGTCAAATGAGTTAATAAGGTATTGAGGAAACTCGCATCAAAAGATTTAAAAGATGAAAAGTAACCTAAATGGATTAAATGTGATTTGTGCTTATATTATTGTGTATTATGTACTAATCAATTTATTATGTGTTATCAGTATATGTTTCGGTTGATAGCTTGATGTATAGGGATATACATGTGATCACGAGAGTCCGTGAACCGAAGTTGAGATAAAGATACTGTGCCTATAGCAGATATACCTGTAGTGATTCTAGAGGAGTCAGAGCCCGAGGAATATTACTCGGAGGAGGATTATTCGGAGGAGACCATAGGGATAACATCATATTTGAATATGATGATTGATGTGGATGATGACATGGAGGTAACATCGATTAATACGGTGATGCCTGCCCTAGAGTCTACACCTACCGAGACTATGAGGGCAATGTACCTCTTAGTGCTTGACCGTAACGTGCAACTGCACAATATGGTGTAGCACCAAAAGGAAGAGATCAGTGATCTCAATGGGGCAAAAGAGTCTGCAGAGTCAGACTATGAGATAGAGCATGATGAGAAAGTGCTCATGACTGACAAGGACCAGGACTATAAGGACGAGGTCATAGAACTTCGCAAGAAACTAGTTGAAAAAGACCAGAAGATAGACAATAATGTCATATATAAATGACATCAAGAAGACGAGGATTTCAAGCTTAAGATAGCTTGTTATTCTATTGAGTCGGATGGACTCGACATACTATAAGTCGAGATATTATGTCGATTCGGCAAACCGAAGCATGAGAATGTTGTTAGACAAAGATTAGGAGTAGTATAGTGAATACTTTTGTGTAGTGACGTAAAACCTCTTTTTTGTATAATTAAAGGGTTGTCTTTTGTAAATCCCAATTTTGTAGAAGTCAATCATGGATGTATATGTACTAGCTTTTGGGCTATGGAAAACAACTTGTAAATAGTTTTGAACTATAAAGAAGCATTTTAATATAAGGAAGTTTTTATTTTAAATTTTCTTTGTTGCGTATGAGTTATTGTCCAATTGTTTGATGACTAATAACGAAGTAAGTAAATAAGTAATAACGGAAATTTATTTATTTAATTAGAAATGCCGCCAAGAAGAAAATAACGTAATCAAAAAGCAGAATCTTATAATGAGAACGAGGGGGGGGGTCCTAATAACCCAATGCAAGAGTTCGTTAATTTATTAATGGCTGCATTTAACCAAGCTAGGGGTAGAGCACCCGCAAGACCTAGAGTAGCCCGAAAGACTACTTTTAAGGAATTTAAAAGTGTAGGTCCACCCGAATTTAAGGGAACAATGGACCTAATGGAGGCCCATACATGGGTCAAGGAAATAGAGAAGGCGTTTGTTATTACAAACGTAGTTGAGGCGCAAAAGACCTCTTTTGCGACCTATATAAGAAGGTGGAAGACAACTACTGGTGGGAGGCTCACCAGGGTGGGGCTGGAGCGGAAGCTGTTACATGGGAACAGTTTAAGAAGGTATTCTTTGAGAACTATTTCCCTACTAGCATGAAAGGGAGAATGGAGATTAAGTTCTTAGAACTTAAGCAGGGGGACATGACTGTTCCCCAATATGCAGCCAAATTCAATGAATTGGCAAGGTTCGCTCCACACCAAGTGGACACGGAGGAGAGGAAGGTTTGTAGGTTTGAGTAGGGCCTAAAACCCTGGCTCTGTAGTAGAATATCGGTTTTTCAAAGTGCTTCTTACGGGACCATTCTGGAAAAGGCGATAATAGCGGAGGGTGGTAGCGAGGCGTTGACACAATACCACAAAGATAGGAAGAATAAGAGTAAGGGAGAGGGAGGAAATAAGGTAGAAGTTGCCAGTGAAAGTGGCAATATGCCTAAGAGGAAGAATTTTAACCCTGGGAATACTGGGATAAAACAAGGGATCCTAAACGGAGGATGGAGGCATGTAAGACATGCGGTAAGACTCATCTGGGAGTCTACCTGAAGGGGAAGACTGGTTATAATTGTAGGCAGCAGGGTCATATATCTCCCAACTGTCCTAATCCTATGAAAAGCCGGGGATGTTTTGTTTGTGGGTCGGTAGACCACATGGCAAGAAATTGCCCAAAGAAAGGGGCGGAGGGTAGTAAGGGTTCTGGTAGTGGTAATTTAGTCATTACTGGACCAACACCATCAGTGGGTAGACCCTCAGCCTGAACGTTTAATATGACAGTCCAAGATGCGGTTGCATTAACGGATGTAGTAGCAGGTATCATTCCAGTCAATGAAATAAATGCTTACGTGTTATTTAACTCGGGTGCTACTTGTTCTTTTATAGCATGTGGATTTGCTCAGCAATTGGGATTAAATCCTAAAAAGTTAGAAATACCTTTAGACGTTAAGGTAGCAAACGAGGAGATAATTCCCATTGAACACACTCATAGGAATTGTTTCGTAGATATCAGGGGTAATAGATTATCGGTAGATCTTTTATCAATAAGGTTAAGAGAATTCGATGTGATTCTCGGTATGGATTGGTTAATTAACCATAAAGCAATAATAGATTGTCATAGAAAGAGTGTGAACCTAAGGCTTCCTAAGAAACCTGGGGTGGTGTTTTATGGAAATAAATCACCAGGATGTTCTTGTTGTCTAACCATGACACAAACTAGGAAGATGTTAAAGAAGGGGTGTAAGGGTTATCTGTGTCATGTGGTGGATACCCAAAGAGTGGGAACATCATTGGAACAGATAGCGGTGGTACAAGAATTCACAGATGTATTTCCGGAGGAGTTACCTGGTATTCCGCCTGATAGGGGTATAGAGTTTGTGATTGATTTATTGCCAGGTACGACACCACTTTCAAAGGCACCATATAGGATGGCGCCAATTGAGATGAAGGAGTTAATGGTCCAGTTACAAGAACTATTAGATAGAAAGTACATTCAACCAAGTGTGTCACCATGGGGAGCACCGGTGTTGTTTGTAAAGAAAAAGGACGGATCGTTACAACTTTTTTATCAACTATCGGGAGTTGAACAAGTTAACGATTAAGAATAAATACCCGTTGCCTAGGATCGATGATCTATTTGATCAGTTGAAAGGGGCAAAGTATTTTTCTAAGATAGATTTACGCACGGGGTGTCATCAATTGAAAGTGAGGAAGGAAGATATACCTAAAACGGCATTCAGAACTCGTTACGGGCATTACGAGTTTTTGGTTATGTCATTTGGGTTGACGAATGCGCCAGCCGCGTTAATGGATATGATGAATAGAGTGTTCAAACAGTATTTGGACCAGTTCGTCGTAGTGTTCATTGATGATATTCTAGTTTATTCCAAGACGCCAGAAGATCATGTTGAACATCTAAGAATAGTGTTGGAAACACTACAGAGGGAGAAGTTGTATGCAAAATTCACTAAGTGTGAATTTTGGCTCGAACGAGTGCAGTTTCTAGGACATGTTATAGACAAAAATGGCATCTCCGTAGATCCAGCGAAGGTGGAAGCAGTGAATGAGTGGGAGCAACCAAAAACGCCGACCGAGGTTAGGAGTTTTTTAGGGTTAGCGGGATACTATAGAAGGTTCATTCAGGACTTTTCTAAATTAGCTACTCCGCTGACAAATCTGACAAAGAAGTCGGTGAAGTACGAGTGGACAGAAAAGTGTGAGCGTAGTTTTCAAGAACTAAAAAGGAGGTTGAGTGAGGCACATGTATTATCTTTACCAGATGATACAGGGAATTTTGTAGTTTATAGCGATGCTTCAGATAGAGGACTAGGTTGCGTGTTTGCGCAAAGCATGGCAAAGGTCATTCAGATATGCTCGGCCACGTCGATTAAAGGATTATGAGAAGGTTTACCCTACTCATGATCTAGAACTGGCTGCTGTAGTGTTTGCATTAAAAATATGGAGACATTATTTATACGGGGAGAAGTGTGAAATATATACGGACCATAAAATTCAAAAATATATCTTCACACAGAAGGAGTTGAACATGAGGCAGAGAAGGTGGTTAGAATTGATAAAAGATTATGACTGTGATATCTTATATCATTTGGGGAAGGCGAATGTAGTAGCCGATGCATTAAGTCGGAAGGGTAGAGAAAAGCTGTCAATGTTAACGACTCAGAACGAGTTAATAACGAAGATGGACAAGATGGAATTAGAAGTTAAGTTGCCAAGTGAAACAGTAGAGATGTTATTCTCAATAAAGACTCGACCAACGATAGTGGAACGGGTTAAGGAGGTACAGATAAGTACTGAAGAATGCAAGCAGATGAAGAAGATAATGAATGATGACGTGAAGACTAAGTATAACCTTGATAAAGAAGGTTTACTTCGTTTTGAAGGAAGAATTTGGGCTCCAAATAATTCCGAGTTGAAAGAAGAGATAATGTGCGAGGCCCATAGTTCGAGGTACTCGATATATCCTGGTAGTACTAAGATGTATCAAGACCATCGTCAGAACTTTTGGTGGCCGAACATGAAAAAGGAGATCGCAGAATATATTATTAAGTGCTTAACTTGTCAGAAAGTTAAGGCTGAACACCAAAGACTGAGTGGATTGATACAACCACTGGAGATTCCGGAGTGGAAATGGGAGCATATCACCATGGACTTTGTGGTGGGACTTCCAACGACCAGAAAAAGATACGATGCTATTTGGGTAATAGTGGATCGGTTAACTAAATCGGCTCATTTTCTACCAATAGGAGTTAGGTATAACTTAGAGAATTTAGCTAAGCTTTATGTCAAAGAAATCATTTCTAGACATGGAGTACCTGTTTCGATTGTGTCCGATCGTGATCCACGATTCACGTCGAACTTTTGGAGGAGTTTGCAAGAGCAAATGGGAACATAGTTGAGATTGAGTACGACGTATCATCCACAGACAGATGAGCAAAGCGAACGGACCATTCAAACGCTAGAAGACATGTTAAGATCTTGCATTATGGATTTCAAGGGGGGTTGGGACGAACATCTACCATTGGTAGAATTCGCTTACAATAATAGTTTTCACGCTAGTATAAGCATACTGCCTTACGAAGCGTCGTATGGGAGGAAGTGTAGAACACTACTTTGTTGGGATGAAGTAGGTGAACGTTGAATGTTGGGACCTAAGATGGTACAACAAACGGCAGATATGGTAAAGCTGATAAGAGCTCGATTAGTAGCGGCTCAAGATAGACAACGGAAGTATGCAGATCCTCATCGAGAGAAGAGGGAGTTTGAAATAGGGTCTTATGTCTTTCTAAAAGTATCGCCTTGGAAAGGGAAGATACATTTTGGAAAGAAAGGGAAGTTAAGTCCTAGATTTGTAGGACCTTTTGAGATTTTAAGAAGAATAGGAGAGGTAGCTTATGAAGTAGCCTTACCTCCAGAAATGGAAAAAATACACAATGTGTTTCATGTGTCAGTGTTGCGTCCTTATAAACCTAACTATAAACATGTAATAGAGTATGAGTCTATTTAAGTAGAAAAAGACTTAACGTATGAAGAACTTCCGATTCAGATTATTGATAGGAAGGAACAAATCTTGAGAAATAAAGTAATACCTTCAGCAAAGGTAATTTGGAGTAACCACGACACTGAAGAAGCATCGTGGGAGCTCGAAAGTAAGATGAAGAAAAAGTTTCCTCATTTGTTTATGTAAGAGTAGCGAGATTCTAGGGACAGAATCCTTATAAGGAGGGAAGAATGTAACACCCAAGAATTTCGAATTTTCAATGAATTAAATTTTTATTTGATTATGTGGATTAAATGAATTTAATTGAGTTATTATGTGAGTAAGATGTTCGAAGGTCGTTCTATAACCTAGAATGTGTAGATGTGGTTAGTATCCTGGCTTTGTGCTAGAATTAATTGTTGTAAATTATCAAGACGAGAACGAAGGTTTTATGAGATTATTTGCGTAAAAACACTATTCATCCGATGACGTTCAGAGCTAGGGTTTGAAATTCTGAGAAACGCGTAATGTTAGAATATGATGATATTATGGAAAATCCAATAATATTATCGTTATGGCAAACGAAGTTTTTGCCTGCAGACTTAAAACCTAAGGGTTTGTGAAAGAGGTTTTCGAAAGGGAAATGAAATGCGTATAGTCGTTTCGATTATTATCCGTAAGGAATATGAGTATTATACTAGTATGTATATGAGTATGCTATGAAGAATAGTACACGTATAATACGAGTATTATATGAATATTATACGAAGAGAATACGTGAATAATACGTGTAGAATACGAATTGTATTATTAGAGTATGAGCTAAGGATTTTATCCAATCCAATTGGACTTAGATTAATAACAATCCCAATGAATTAAGTATGCAAGCCCAATATTTATTAATGTCAAGCCCAATTCAAAGAATTAAACTGTGGGTCAAACCGGCGGGTCAAGGGATGGGTAAAACCCATGGGGATAACCCATGGGCAAAGTGGGTCGGCCACTTGGTGTGCAAGGCAAGTGAGTCACTTGGTCACCAAGTATTTTTCTTGTTGACAAAGTTATAAATAATTGAGGAGGTGCTAAATTGGACCATTTTGCCCCTCATTTGGTTTTCTATAAATAGAAAGCTAAGAGTTGGATTTTTGTTGTTTTACAAAGTTGTATAACATATTTGAGAGAGTGAGAAAAGAGCTAGAAACTTATAATCTTTCTACTTCCAAGCAAAGCACTAGACGTTTATCAAGAACGTTAACTACTTCAAAGTTAAATTCCTATAAACGGTAATCTTCATCCTTTTCGATTTCTTTCTCATAGAAGAATCGTATATGAGTGGAGAGTGTTTATTGAGAAGATATAAGAATGCCTATTAATGACCAAATCATGGATAGGACATGACCAAATAGAAATCGTTAGTGTTTACGTGAGTTAAAACCATAAAAAGTCTTGAACGTGAACTTAGTTATAATTGAACGTTTTGGAGATCGTTGTAGCTAAGGTATGTGCATCTTGATTTGGTTAGGATGTAGATATGAAGTCCATGGAGTATTCCATGTGATTTGGCTTAGAGAACATTAGTAACGAAGTTATGGAGTATTCCATGTGAGTCAAAAGTTCTCGTCTAACTTGAAAACGTCAGTTTCCAATGTCAACATGTTAGATAAGGTAATTAAGAGTTGTTGGCGAAAGAATCGTCGCATTCCGACTTATAAAGAAGAAAACGAGTATTGAACAGACGAAAACGCTAAACGAATGCTTAAAAATGAACTTAAAGGTGAATTCCGAGTTAACGAATTCAAAAAGGTGAAATTCTTATACGAACACGTAAAGGATGTAATTTGTGACTTGTAGGAAATCGAATGGGTCAATTCGAATGTAAAACGAACAAATTAGGAAGCCGGGAGTTTCGTTAAGAAACCAAATTTATTTTGACTAATCGGTGCACACAGACTGAAACGGCAGCCGCCAAAACCAAGATAAAGTAGTGGCGCCCAACGCATGGACTTAGCGAGTAGTACCGCTAACTCGCCACATCGCCACTAAAACAAAGGGATGTATGGCAATACGCAAGAATGGGAAAAAATTTGACCAAGTTAGATTTAGTTCCATTTTGAATGTAGACCTAAAGTATGATGTTAAAGGTACTTAAAGTACATAATGAGACTTACTTTAAAACACTTATAAGATGTTAATGTAAGAAGAACGGGTCAGGTTTAATGAAAATTAAATGAAGAACACAAATACGTAATGAGTGAACCGTGAACGACGTTCAACGTTGGTAATTAACCATTTATGATCAAATGTCGGTTAAGAATAAAAGAACGTAAATAAAATGTGATGAAGTATAAAGAGTTGAATTGACTTTAATAACGAAGTTAAAACAAGTAAGACCTAGAAGAGAAAGAAGTAGGTTAGAACCGTAAAGTGAGTTTGTTTGATAACTAATTACAGTGTGCTATGTGAATGTATCATGTAGATCCTGTAAAGACTGAGAATAGTTGAAATATATATTCAAAGACGCTTGAAGGCAAGTCTTTCTTAACACTTGTCTGACCTTCGTGTTAGTCAAGTTTTTACGTGATGCTTGTTATACGATGCATGAATGGTAAACATAAAAGAGTCGATGCATGTTTTATTCGGGCTAGACAAGTATTGAAGAGTTGATTGATTTGTTTACAAGTCTGTTGATATAGAACTGTTAACACTATCCTATGCTAAGTATTTGGTACAGATGAGAAGGTAAGTTTGTCTATGTACAAACAAAAGTATTTTCATCGATTATTCGATGGGCACGCGTGGTTGCCAAATGTTAAACGTAAATACGTTTAACGTAAGAGTGTTGATCAACATAGAGTACAATAGGCTGATCACCTAGAAGTGCTCGTAAGTAAAGACAGGTGGATGGCCTTAGTGCCGGATATCCTTTTCAAGTATGAAAACGAAAAGAGTATGTTCATGGTCTATTGACCGGTTCATCATTCCTAAGCTATTATATATACTTTGGAATTGCTGTTATGAGAAGTACTAGTTAAATGTTTCGTAGTGCTTCTGTGACAACCCAAAAATTTTTAAAATCTTGAATGATTAGAATAAAGGTTAAAGAATAAAACCTAGAAGAGAATTTGAGGATTTATTTAAAATTTTAAAGTAAAACCTATATGGTTTGCTATTCGAATGAGAATAGAGAAAATATGGGTTACAAAATTCCAAAACCCTAGAAATGAATTGATATGTATTTGAATGAATATCAAGAATAAGGTATTATGATACCTTTAAAATTTGATGTGAATTGAAAAAGTATAAAGTCATTAGTTAATATGATTAGCTTTATGAAGGGAATAATTTAAAACTCAAAATTTGAGTTAGAGATAGAATTTTGAAGCACGGACTGCTCGGTTGCATCCGGAACGTCAAGTTTAGTCAGAATGGACAGTAAACACAAAATGTGTAAAGGTTGACTTTTGGTCAAAGTCAACAGTTGACTTTTTATGGAGAAAAGTCAAAATAAGTGTGAGAAGTGATATATGTTATAATTATGTGAAGTATGTATATGATTTAATAAATATACATTATATAATGTGAATACATTTATTTTGTATATAAAAGTAAATTAAGAATTAAGTTACGTAACCTAATATATATATTAGGTGTGGTAATTAAATAACCTAAGAGGTTATAATATGAGAGAATATTAGTATATAATATATATATATATATATATATATATATATATATATATATATATATATATATACACTAACATTAAGAGATTTATTTTATATATCTCAAAATAATTAATTTTATAACCAAGTCTAATTGAGTTATAAAATTAAAATGGCATAAGTAAGGAATTTATTATCTAGCGTGAGAAATAAAAACCCTAATTAAATGATTAGAGTAAAATATAATTAAAAGTATTGGACTATAATAATGTCATAGCCCAATAAATTATTTACAGTTCAAGAGAATTGGATTTAATGGGCTAAGGAGGTAATATTATTTAAACAAGCCCAATTAAGAAATTAAGCATGTGACTTGTGAATAAAGTAATTAAGGGTGATTAAATTATTAATCTAGCCCAATATATTGTATGTGGGACAAGTATTGTAATTGTCCAAAAGGATTAATTGAAAGCCAAAAGATTAAATAAGTGGCCCAATTTTTGAAACCCCAAATTAAAAATGGGCATTTTGGACATTCAATAAAGCAAAGAAGAAAAGATATGAGGGAGATAGAAGGCAACATGGCCAATTAAAATATGTTGGTGATTATAAGTCCACATGGGTTGGCAATTAGAGGTCGAAAAAGGAGAGGAGGTAAGGAGATATTTTAATATCTCTTATTTCATCTTATTTCCCTTCTTAGCTATCAAAAGAGAGAGAAGACCGTGAAAGGGAAATAAGAAAACGGGAAAACCATGTGGGAGGGAGAGAGAAGGGGAGTGGAAGCCATGGGAGAAGGAAGGGAGGAGGAGAAGAAGGAAGAGAAATCCTAATTAGCAAAACAATCTCCTACAAATCTCCCTAACCATCTTCTCCATTCTCCTCCATCAAAATCTCCAAGAAAGCAAGAGAGAAAAGAAATGGGTTTGAAGATTTAAGCATGGATAAGGCTACGGGAGAACTCAAGGAGGAAGAAAATCTAATTCTAGCAAGATCTAGATCATAATCTAGCATCTAAAGGAAGAATCAAAGAAGTATGTTCTTGAAATTTTAAATTTATATTTTCCTTCTTAAATCTTCAGATCTATTAAGTAAATGTGTATGTAAATTGTTGATTGTTGGATATGTTGTGATTCTATGAGTTATGAGTCCATAGAATCTAAAATGAACTGATTTGGGTCTGTAAAACTTGATTTATGAAGATTTGAAGGATAAAGAGTTCAAAATTTTCGTGAAGAACGAATTTTAGAAAAGTTAATAGACTGCTGTCCCTAAAAGGAAAATTCTGGATTTTCTAAGAAGTTCAGAAAATTCTGGGCTTTTAGTATGTTATAGTACACTGAACAAGCTTTCCATAGACTCCGAAACGGACTAATTCCGACTCCGGAGGAGGTAGTTATGACGTTCGGAAGAGGCATAATTAAAACTGTCCAACCAAATTCCGAACAGTCTCCTTTTAAAAATATTTTGGACTGATGTGTTCGGATTTTGGAAAAACACCATTAGATAAAAGTTGTAGTCCTAGAAGTTAGCTTCGCGTGGGCTCAAGAATCGCTCAAAAATGTTTTAAAACGGGAGAGTTATGACTGTTTTAGTGAGACATGATAAAATCTAGAAATATCGAACTACAGACTGTCCAAAAATTTGCAGGGGCATTTTCGGCTATTTGATTTTTGAAATAAAATCAGGCCTTCTGTGACATGAAAATACATAATATAAGGTAGGTCCTGTCCAAAGATGAGATTATTTTGACTTAAATCGATCGAGTTATGGTCATTTCAATTTTTGGGATTTTTTGACGAAAACGACTATAACCGAAGTTCTATAACTCGATGGCCACGAAATTTAAATTGGAAGTTCACGTTAGTACGTGTAAAGTTCTGCCAAGAGTTGGGAATTTTCGGAGTTGAGCATGATGTAGCTAATTTTCTTAAGTTACAAACTAAAAACGGACTTTTGAAAAATAATAAATGAATTTTAAAATTCAAGGAAAAATATATTTTCATAAGGGGATCATATATTGTTGATTTCTAGAAAAGAAATATTTTTGGAATTGATTTGATATTTTTCATCTAAATGATGATAAATGGATAACCGGATTTAATTAAATTTATGATGTCCAAAAATATGAAAAAATACGATTTATGACTTGAGACCCTTGAGCATGGCTTATGCAGATTTTTGTTGAAGTTTTGGGTCGGGTGTTAAGTATTGTGATGTTTATGGCATTTTTGAATGATTAAATACATTATTTGATAAAGTGTAAACAATTAAAATAAATTGTTTATAAGTTTAGTAAATGATTAAAATATTGTTATAATATTAATAATATTAGGTTATGAGATTATTGAGTGATTAATAACATTTGAATTAAAGTGTTATGAAATCATTGATTTAAAATATTATTTAATGATTAATAATATTAGTAAATGAATTTAATGTTATTAAATGGAGTTTAAAAGAGGAGTTAAGTATAAACAATTTATGTCTATATCTTTCGCAATAGTTGTAGAAATGATGTACCAGATCTGAGATAAAAAGTACCTAAAAATGGGGATGCTACAGCTTCATAGATAATTGTTTAGATATGGAATTAAAGTATGTAATTGTTAGAGTTATATTCATATGATTCCTTGTTAAGACTTGCTGAGCTAGTTATGCTCATTCTTGCTTGAACCTTATGTTTGCAGCTAAAGCCGAACGAACCGAGAGTTCTATGAGAGATAAAGGAAAGGCTAAGATGGACAATTAATCGTCCTGTAATAGACTAGTATATTTGTATGTAATATACTTATGAATTCGGTTATGAACCTGGGAAAGGATTTATTACAAAATGTAATACAAAGATAGTAATTGCACTCATTTTGTTGTTATCTCAATGGAATGATTGTATGGATTGTAGTATCGTGGAGCACCATCTGTCGGGTTGGAAGATACTCGGATTTGGGGGTGTCACAGAAGTGAGGAGTTTCTTGGGACTGGCCGGTTATTACAGACAATTTATTCAAGATTTTTATAAGATAGCCACTCCATTAACAAATTTGTTTGGACGGAGAATATACAGGTAACTTTGTAGTGTATAGTGATGCCTCACATAAGGGATTGGGTTGTGTTCTTATGCAAAACGGCAAAGTTATTGTGTATGCATCAAGACAACTGAAGGATTATGAGAAAGGTTATCCGACTCATGATTTGGAATTGGCTGCAGTAGTATTTGCTCTCAAGATATCGAAACACTATCTCTATGGAGAGAAATATGAAATCTACATAGACCATAAAAGTCTGAAGTATATTTTCACATAAAAGGACTTGAATATACGTCAAAAAAGATGGATGGAATTGATAAAGGATTACAATTATGAGATCTTTTATCATCCGGGCAAAGAAAATGTGGTTGCAGATGCTTTGAGCAGGAAAGGTCGGGAGAAGTTGATGCTGATAACTACTCAGGAGGAGCTTATTTCAGCAATGATAAAGCTATAGTTGGAAATCAAATTTCCAAAGGAATCCGATGAACGACTATTCCAGATAGATGCTAGTCTAACTTTGGTGGACAAAGTGAAGAGTGCTCAACTACAAGATAAAGAATGTGAAACGATCAAAGAGAAAGTGGTTGACGGTAGTGATGTAAAATACCAGATCGATACCGAAGGACTACTACGGTTCGAGGAAAGAATTTGTGTTCCAGCAGTGCTAGAGCTTAAAGACGAAATCTTGACCGAAGCACACAACACAAGATATTCGATTCATCCAGGAAGTACAAAGATGTATCAAGATTTACGGTGACATTTTTGGTGGCCAAATATGAAAAGAGACGTTACAGAATGCGTTGCAAAATGCTTGATGTGTCAGAAGGTGAAAGTTGAACATCAACGACCAAGCGGGTTACTTCAACCGTTGGAAATACCGGAATTGAAATGGGAGCATATCACAATGGATTTTGTGGTAGGTCTTCCAACGACTCAGAAAGGATACGATGCAATATGGGTAATAATGGACAGATTGACAAAATTTGCACATTTTTTGCCAACAAAGATTAGATTTAATCTTGATCAGCTAGCGAAACTGTACGTTAAAGAGATCATGTCAAGACATGGAGTTCAAGTGTCAATTGTATCAGACAGAGATCCAAGGTTCACATCAAACTTCTGGAAGAAACTACAAGAATGTATGGGAACACAGTTGCGAATGATTACATCATACCATCCGCAAACCGACGGGCAAAGCAAACGAACAATCCAAACGTTGGAAGATATGCTGAGAGCATGCGTTATGGATTTCAAAGGAAGCTGGGACGAACATTTACCGTTGGTAGAATTTGCCTACAACAACAGTTACCACACGAGCATCGGCATGCCACTTTACGAGGCATTATGCGGAGAAAGTGCTGAGAACTCCTTTGTCTTTGGGATGAAGTCGATTGAACGCATAAATCGTTAGGACCGAATCGGTACAACAAACTGCTAAAGTTGTCAAACTCATCAGAACAAGATTAGTAGCAACCCAAGACAGACAGAAAAAGTATGTCGATCAACATAGGCAGAATCGCGAATTTGAAGTAGGAAATTTCGTTTTCCTAAAATTTTTTCCTTAGAAGGGGAAAATTTGTTTTGGCAAGAAAGGAAAGCTCAGCCCAAGATTTATTGGACCATTTGAGATACTACGAAGAGTGGGGGAAGTGGCTTATGAGGTAGCTCTACCTCCAGAATTGGAAAACATTCATAATGTTTTTCACATTTTGGTGTTACGACTGTATAAACCTAATTACAAGCACGTGATCGAGTACGAACCATTGCAATTCGATAAATATTTTTCTTATGAAGAGACTCCTATCCAGATAGTCGACAAGAAAGAACAAGTGCTTAGAAATAAAGTGATACCTTCTGTGAAGGTGATATGAAAAAACCACAATGTCGAAGAGGCAACGTGTGAACTCGAAGATGAAATGATGAAAAATTACCCTGAGTTATTTGTTTAATCTATGTCTTCAATTATGGGGACAGAATCTTTGTAAGTAGGGAAGAATGTGACGATTTGATTGTTTGAATTGTGATTCTGAGGACATAATCCTTTTAAGGAGAGAATGATGTAACATTCCAGAATTTTAAATTTGTAATATTAAATATTTATTGAATTTTATAAATATTTAATGGATATGTTTATCGTTGAATAAATATTTGTTTAATTGATTTAATTTTATTTGGAGAATTATTTGTTAAATAAATAATTGATGAATTAAGGAAATTATTATTATATTGATATTTCAATTTAATGGTTAATTATTTGTATTGAGTTATGTGATTAAAGGATTTATTTTATTAATTGTTATTTGAATTAATTAAAATTAAATACTGAAAGCTTGATTAATATAGTGTGACAAATAACTATATTATAAGGAGTTATTAAAATAAATTAAAGTAGTTTAATTTAGTTTTTAACAAACAAGGCTTAATATATTAATTCTTTAATTTTAAATGGTTTTTTCTTAACAAGGCTACATGGCTTTTGGAATTCTTTTAATTTTAAATTCATATAAATAAATAGAATAAAATAAATAATATAAATAAAACAAATTAAATAATAAACATAATAACTTATACGTTATTTTTATAACTGATATCCTAATAAGTATACGTATTATTGTTATATCAGTTTTATTTTTACGCATATTTGTTAGTTGTCTAGTCTAAGCTTAAAGAAGAGAATAGTTTGAGAGTTCAGAGAATTACAGAAAGAGTTCAAAGAATTTGATTTCAGAGCATTTTTCAATGTTTATCAAAAAGGATTGCAAGTAATTTGAAGGTATTTCTTATACAACCCTAATATATATATGTATATGTCTACATATGTGAACTACGACAAAGTTTTGCTATACTTTGTGAATTATATTTCTTCCGAATTTTGTTATGTAATTTAGTTATGATGATTACATGTGTTTAAGATGATTAGAAAGTATGTTTAAACAATAATTGCATGCTAATTTCGGTTCACAGTAGAAGAAAATTTCGACAGTATATGTTTGTGTATATTTTTTTCATATGGCTCATGTAAGCATCAATTCTAGTGGCTAAATTGTATGTTAAAGTATAAATTGTGTATATGTTAGCTCATTGAATTCACAGTGATGATTTTTAGGATGAATGTCAAAAAAATTGAGTTTTTATGAAAAACAGAAAAATTGAAAAATTAAAATAGTTTTAGTTGTTGATAAATGTGCTAATTGGTTGTAAATGTTAGAAAACATGTTTATGATAGTTGTATATTTATTTTACGTGTTGATATTGTGACGAACGAGAATTTTATAATTAATTTTAATATTTATTAAATTAAATAAATATTTTTCGATGATTTAATTATTCGATTAAATAATTAATTAACTTGATTGTGGTAGATTAATTTAATTATATGTGTTACATTTATTAAATTAATGTAGAGAGTTTTTATTATCAAGTATGTAATTATGTCACTTATTGAATTAAATGAATTATTTAATTAAGCATGATGGTATTCTAATTAATTTATTTATTAATTAGAGATTTAATAATTTAATATAATTAATTAATGAGAAAATTAAATATATGACTATGTGAATTTATGAGAAGTTATTATATTTTATTTATATTAAATAAGATATATGAATTATTGTGCAAGTGGGTGTGACGTGAATTAAACTATATGATAAAGCTTTATTAAATTAAAGGAATTTTTAAATCTATTATGCTAGCCAAACATGGCCTTAGTAGGGGTTACTAGCAGTTACCCATGACTGGGTTAACTGGCCATTATTGCGCGTCAGTCGAGTTCTTATAATACGACGTTCTCTTTTCTTTTCTTTTATTATTCTAAGTCCGGAAGAAGCGAGAGAGAGAGAGATTGAGAATTTATCGAGGAGAAAATTTGTGAGAATTAGAGATATTGTAAGTGTGTAATCATCGTGTAATTGTGAAAGGATCATCTTGGATCACCTCTTCTTAATCTATACTCGGGTAATTTCTCCAAACCAAATTCTATTTTTACGTTATTTGAGTTTTATGAAAATGGCTTTCATTCATCTTGTAAAGCCTCTGTAATTGAGATAGGAGTAATGATTATGGGTTTTGTATGTGTTATGGCACATCACATCGTATTTAATTATATATTTTGTAAACCATATAATAAGTTTCATAATCGATGACTTTGCTATTTCAAAATTTCTGAGTTTGGGTTTTTGGCCATATGGCCTTATCACGTGGTATTTTATGTATTGATCGTATATTATCCCTAAATTTTACACTTGTATGTTGTTATGCATGTTGATACGAAGAGACCAAAATTTAAATAAACGGATTTGGTGTTATAACGAATCCGTAGTGACAATTTTCATGTTTTATTTTCAAAACCTTCAAGAACATCAAGAACAGTGAAAGTAAATGTGTTGATTTTGCAAATTATGTGTTATAACTTGTTAAAAATCATGCTAGATGGGTTAAGTAATGATTATATATGTATTACAATGATTGGGTAAGTCTAAATTCGTGTAAAAAAAATAACTTTATGGCCATATTAATGTATAATTTTACGTGTGATTGATTTTGGCCTAATTTGGCCTTGTTATGTTAATGAGAAGCTATGAAGCTATGAGAACTCTGAAACTCTAGAAAATGAGCACAGGTAACCCCCTTCGTTGCCACGTTACTAAACTAAATTACCCTTTATGATCAAAATAAATAAATAAAATAAAAATAATAATAAATAAATATTTGATGAAAATTATTATTAAAATATTTATAAAATAAATTAAATATTTTAATTGAGATATTTATGAAATAAAATAAATATTCGATGAAAATTATTATTAAAATATTTATAAAATAAATTAAATATTTTAATTGAGATATTATGGAATAAAATAAATATTCGATGAAAATTATTATTAAAATATTTATAAAATAAATTAAATATTTTAATTTTGATATTATGGAATAAAATAAATATTCGATGAAAATTATTATTAAAATATTTATAAAATAAATTAAATATTTTAATTGAGATATTATGGAATAAATTAAATATTCGATGGAAATTATTATGATTTAATTAAGTAATGAAAATATTCTAATTTAATTAAGTAATTAAATTAGAAGGGTAATGATTTGTTAAATAAAGTGGAGTTTATATTAAATAATTAAGTAAAAATATAACTAATGAATGTCGTGAATACATATATGGTATGTGTGTAGGATTTGTGGTGAGCGGATGTAGTAATCGTTTAGCCTACGCTTGCGAGGCAAGTTTCTAACCCTACTTGTCATTATTGTTCAAGTTTATTAATTACCTCGAGTAAATTATCATTATTATTATTCATGTTCAAATGTTATATTAAAGATTGATTATCTTTTCAAAGCATGATTCAGGTTATACAATAATTATCCTATTGTATACTTCACGAGATTATTATTCAATTTGAATATCATTATTATTGAACCTTATTAGACTAGTGAACCCTTATTGATTCGACTAGTCCATAGTTGATAAGCGTTCTAAATATCCAGACCCTTGATGAATTGTCCAAACCAAACTTCCCTTTAGTGCGGACTCGAATGTCAAACCCGAGATGAACAACCCCGCAAAGGGATTTACTTATGCGTTAAGCGTTAAGATATTGTGCATGAGATTGTTCTAAAATTTGATCCCCTAAGAAACGCAGTAGAAAGGTCCATAGTCTTATGACTGTTAAAGGTTTCAAGTATAACCCTTGATAACCTAGGACATAGTTCAAGGTCTTATGACCCTCAAAATTCTTTTATTTCTTGTTATTCATTCTTGATTCAAAAGTTGAGCTTTTATTCAGATGTCTTTGATTTACTCGCATGTTATTATACTGTTATTTCATTATTATACTTGTGGGCATTAGTGTTCACTCTTGCTTAATAATAACATTGCAGTTAAGAACGAAAGAACTGACGAACCTTCCACTAGTAAAGGCAAGGGCAAAGTTAGCAAGTGTTGAAGACTTGTTATTTTATTTGATGATGTATTTAGGTTAGACTTAAGTTAATGATGTTGTTTAAGACTTAATTGTTTATGATTCCGCACAGATGTTTAAGGTTAGAGTAACCTGGGATTGTATTTATTATGTAGTTGATGTAACCCCATAAGGGGAGATTTATTATTATTTCTATCTATTGCATGGTTTGCATTTATTATGGGTAGATAGATAGATGATATTTATACAGTGAACACCAAATCCCGTGGAATTGAAGTACCCGGATTTGGGGGTGTCATAGATATTACTGTCTATTGGGTGAAATTTATGTTTGTTGGGCTAAAAGCAAGCATATTTGTTCATGCCGTGTGTCTGCGTCAAATCGAACACCCACAGCAAATTTACCACCGGTGCAAGGTAGAAAATAACGAATCGCTACTTGTGGTCCCAAAGTTTTCTTATGGCAAGCAGCATTGCGCCATACCCTAGTTTGAGACTCTGGCTTCTGCTATTTCTGCAGATTTGGGAAAGCATCATAACATGGTCTGAAATTGTGTTAGCATGTTAAATGTGTAATGTTAAGGTTAACATAACATAGTGAATTGTGGTTAGTAAGTTCAAGGTTGCAAAAATAATTAGTAAATCGAGAACGTGTTATGTGATAACTTAGTTTATACAATGAACGTTAGTTAAGTGTTTTGATGATTAACACTTGGGAATTCTGAAATGTAAATGGTAGCATAAGAGTTGTGCTAAAATAACAAGTTTAGCTAGTAATGTGTTTTATATTGAAAAGTGAATATTAGTATGTCTAATAGATGTTGTGGTTTTAATACTGTGTATAGGTGAACGTGAGTTTTAATATTTTAGCTTATGCTCGAGACAAGTTTTCTAACTCTACACTTTCGTTGAGTTAATTCTATTATTATATTGTATAACTTCATGCTTTTGATTGAGCAAGCTTTTTATCTTAACTGTTATTGAATAAGTCAATTGTTCCTAAAATTCATTCGAGCAAACTCTAACTCTAATGTTATTGGAAATTCTTATTGATTGATTCATTCTAACTTGTTTACAGTTAAACAAGTTTCTTAAGTTCTATTATTGTATAATGAATGTAGTTTTGAACTCTCGTCTCTATTATTGAACTATTTTAATTCTTTGCATGAGTTAATACTTTGTTGGGCAAGTTTTTAGTTTCCATCTTGTTATCAGTTAAATGTACGTTCAGGAATTTCATTTCTAATGTTATAAGACTCGAACCTTAGCTTAATTTACTGTTCAAGCAAAGGTTAACCATTTTATTCAATTTATTGAATGCTTATGCTCTATAGTTATTTCAAGCATGAGTTTGATATGTATAATCAGTTCATTTATGATTCTCAAATGTTCTAAGTTATGTTGTTATTAAACAACTATTGCGTTATCAAGCATTGTTGATTCAACTAGGTCCCTAGTTGATGATTATTAAACTTCAATTACCCTTGAAAGCTTATCCAAACCAAACTTTCTTTGGTGCAGACTTGTACTCTAAATACTGAGATGAACAACCCTATGTTTAGGGGTTTACGCTTAGCGTTAAAATTGTTGTGCACAATACATTGCAAGAAGGATTGATTCCCTTAAGTACGTGGAGTCCTTATAGTCATATGACTGTTAAAGTTAAAGTTGAAAGATTACTTATAACTATGGACATGGTTCATGGTCATTTGACCCTCAGTAGTATATTTAAGAATGTTAATAGAACATATCATTCAGTTTTATTGAGCATATGAATTGGCAAATGTTGTAATGTTAATAGAACATATCATTCAGTTCTATTGAGCCTATTATTTGGCAAATGTTATAAAGATATTTATTCTTATTTTAAGTGAGCTTTGTTTGCCCACTCTTGCATATTTATACACTTATTACAGCTATGGTTGAGAAGGTAGATAAATGAAAGTAGTATGCACACAAGCAAATCATGTTTGATGATAAAGCATATACTTTGTAACAATCTTATTCATTTATTAATAAAAAGTATTAATTTATTAAAGGCTTTTAATTATCTACATGATCTTTGTTTTTTATAATATGTGATAAACCCATAGTTTTAAGCAATGCTTTTAGAATAATGATGATGATCATTCTAATGAGATCTAAATTCTTAGAAAGCCTAAAACTAAAATAGTTCCCAATCATTGGATTACTAAATTGGGGATTAGTGAATCCGGATAGATTGGTACATCGTTGCTTGCTCATTGGATGAGGATGATTGATCTCATGATCATTTGTGTGGAGACACTAAAGCAAATATGTAGGTGCTTATTAGAGAATAAGTTCATTGAGCGTGGCTCGCTAAGGAATACCTAATGGAGTTTTATTTGCTGTCAATAGGAATTCTGTAGTGATAGTAGTACAAGTAATCCTTGGACTTGAGATCATCATAGTATCTTGTGTATGATGAGTTATACTTTGACTTATTCCTTAAGACCCTTAGGGTATATCAAAGGGTATGCTTGGGTATAATAAGTTGTACATGGAGATAATGTATGATCAATAAAGAATCTACCACTTCTAATAAAAGAAGAGAAATGTCCTATGTGATTCGATAAATGACAACCCAAAGAGTCCTTGGTTAAGAGGCAGAATGAAATTAGAAAGGAGTTTCTAATTTGCATTATTTGGAGTTGTGCATTTAAGGATCGAAATACATATAATTAAATAAAATAAGACTTGTGGTAATTCCATGTCTTATATTTAATTGGGACATTGTATGGTGGAAGGATTGAATTGTCGGTAACTATTAACTCAAAGGTTTATTTATGATTAATGTTGAAATTTATATTATCCGGAAAGTCGTTGATCATGTTGGGGAGGCTTATCCTATTGTAGAATAAATATTATTTAAATAAATTAATTGTTTAATTTATTTATTTAAATAAGATTAGAATTGTTCTAATTGATTTATTCACAATAGGTTTAATATGGAGAACCTAAAGGGTCACACCATAAAAGGAAGAATAATTATTTAAGAAGTTAATGGCATAATCGTAATAATATGTTAAGTATATTTAATTTAATCTTTGGTGATAGAATAAATTAAATAGCTTAATATTTATTATTTAATATTTTAGAAATATTAAATATAAATTAATAAAGAGTCTTATTAATATTATTACAATTATTATTATTTTAATTTCTAAAAGAGTTTAGGAATTAATTTAATATAAGTACTCTCATTTATTCCTAATTGGATTAGGAAGAAAAATTAGTTAAAGGAGTTTAATTAATTATCCTAATAAGATTAGGGAGCTTAATTAATTAAAAAATTAATTAATTAAAACCCAATTCCTTAATTGTTAAGGTGGGTTGCTTACATCTATAAATAAGAGGAGTCTTATTATGGGTGGTATGGGTTGTTGACTTTTAACAAAGCACGTAATAATTCCAAGTTGTTGGGAGTATGCCTTTTCTATAGAGATAGAAAACTAGGGTTAGCCATAACACCCATCTTCTTGAATTTTATTCTTCCTTGGTGGATCACCTCTAGAGGCCAAACACATGGATGGCTAACATTGATCAAAGGAAGGAACCAAACCCGGTGGATTCAAGTTGAACGCGAAAAGGATTGGAGGTGAACTTGTACCTGAGGAAGCTCGATCTTCAAGGGTATGATTTTATTCTTTATCTTTTCGTTTAATTAATAATTGTGCATAAAGGGTGATCCGGGTATATGGTTTGTAAATTTTTAAACTCTGATTTTACACGCTTCCGCATTAATTTTGCAATTTGATTGCTTTCATGAATATTACAAACCCAACAGTGGCATCAGAGCCAAACCTTTATGCGAATTATTAATTGTTTTGATTTGATATGTATATTGATATGTGTTTAGAATAATTTAATTGGGCATAATTTTATTATATAAAATTAAAAAAAAAAAAAAAAAAGGAAATGGGCCACGTATATATATAAGTTAGCAGGAATTTTTTTTTTAATGCAAGTGATGCATTCGGTTAAGCATGTTAAATCTGCTGGTCACGGAAATCAAGTCAACCTTGAAAACCGAATGCTCATGCAACTCTTGCCACGTAACTTGAAATCAATTCCTATGTTGCATTAAAATTTTTTTTTTTTTAAGCAAGGAACGGATTTACAGGATTTTTTTTCAAAGGATTATATAGTATATATATAATAAAGTGAGCCCAAGAGGAAATTCCGTATGAAATTCGCACGCTTTATATTGAATATTATATATATATATATAATTATTTTAATCTTAAAATAAAAGTTTATTTTAATTTTAAAATAAAAGGTTTATTTTAATATTAAAATAAAAGAGTTTATTTTAATTTTAAAATTAGAATTTCATGCTAACTAATTAGAGTTGGAATTGATTCCATGATAACTAATTGGAGTTGAAATTGGATTTTATTTTTCTTTAAATAAAGGAGTTTATTTAGATATGAAATAGGATTTCATATTATTCAAAATAAAAGAGTTTATTTGTAAATAGGGAAGTAAATCCATCTTTCCTTAAATAAAGGAGTTTGTTTAGATATGAAATAAATTTCATATTATTCAAAATAAATGAGTTTATTTGTGAATTGGAAAGAGAATTCTAATTTCCTTAAATAAAGGAGTTTGTTTAGATATGAAATAAAATTTCATATTATTCAAAATAAAAGAGTTTATTTGTGAATAGGAAAGAAAATCCGTGTTTCCTTAAATAAAGGAGTTTATTTAAATATGAAATAAGATTTCATATTATTCAAAATAAAGGAGTTTATTTGTGTATAGGAAAGATAATCCGTGTTTCCTTTAATATTTTTTTACATGGAATTGGATTCCATAATTAATTAAAATAAAGGAGTTTATTTTGATTAAAGATTTTGATTAAAATAAAATAGTTTGTTTTATTCAAAATTAGATAAATTAAAATAAAATAGGTTTATTTTGATTTAAATTTGGATTAAAATAAAGGAGTTTATTTTGATTCAAAAATAGATTTTATACTAACTAAATTTGCCCATTAAATGATATCAATATATATATTAAATGTTTATTATTCATAAGATGAATGTTATTTATTGATGCATATGGTGATGTGTATGATAATAAATGGGATTGATTATGGACTATTGATTGACGATATGATTGGATTTTATTTTAGTCGGATGCATGAATGTATAGGTTTTATTAAATGGGGAATGCGTACACTTCGTCTTCTCTAATTTTTAGAATGTAAATTCTATCTCCTCCTATGTACTTCCCTCGATCACGATCAAGGTTTCTATTTATTTTAAATAGTTTTGTAATAGGAATAGTTAGAATTATTTTGAAGAATTGGAGATCAAGGGACAAGAAGCGCTTGAAGACCCGTTTGTAATGGAGCAGGGTTTAAATGTAATAGTTATATTTAAATGTTATTTCTTGCACCCTTAGGGTTTGACCTTTTGGTTCACTTGGTGGCTCTAGTGAACCAAACTAGAATAAAAGTCCATAATCAATTCGGGTAGAATATAGTATTCTATATGTGCATGCTTATACTATATATATATATTATATATTATGCAAACATGCTCAGCATGTTCATTAATATGACGCGTATTTTATATATATATATAAATGCAGCGCTAAACAAGATGAGACAAATTAATAACAAACCCCTCAATTTTTATATTAAGTCCTAAGCGTTCAAAGATATTTGGAATATCGAGCGTCGCCTTTCTAGCATGATAAAATTAATAGAGTATTAAATATTTAATATGAGTTTGTTGTGTCACCATAAAAGGCAAGTATTAAGTATTTAAGATGTTAATTTATCATATTTGATGCTTATAAAGAAAATTGAACAATATTGTTTTGTTGTGTGTCCACAAGGATGATATTTTCTTTTTGAATATATGGAGTGCTAGGTCGGACTTAACTTGGATAATTTTGATTCGGATGTACCACCACTTGATCAAAATAATCTAAGAGGCAAAAGAAAAGGAGTTGCATAGTTGATGTAATTGACAAAAGTTGTCTACCTATTTATTTATATATAGTTTGTTGTGTCACCACAAGGCTATATACATTTGAAATGGGATCCTTATTCTCACTAGCAGATCTTTAATTAGAATTTGTCGAACTATATATATTGAGGGTAATATAGTTTGAAGAAAATAGTGGGAGATACCAATTTAAAACAAGACCTAAATTATTTTGGTAATTAATAAAAGAATGTATGTTAAAATGTTGTTAAATACAAATTCATTTACAGAATTTTACAATGTCTAAAATTACTATCACTGCAAAGCATATTAGATGCTAAATTAACCAGACCGAATTAAACGGATTGGTTAAGGAATTTGAGAATAGTTCTCATGGCTGAAAAGCTCTCTTATGTCCTTCATACGCCTATCCCTGCAATGGTTGCAGACAATGCCTCTGAGGAAGAGATTGCTACTTTTAGAAAGTGGCAAGATGATGCCATGATTAGCTCAATGCACCATGCTCGCATCCACGAAAGTAACGAGCTTGAGATCGGCATGAAACTATGGATACTTCTACTATATTCCCGCACATCAAGTAGTTGATGGTGAGGAAAATAGGGTGATAGATATCGGATATCTAAGGAGCTTTTCCGATCTAGAATGGCCAATGACACCTATACGTAGATAAAAAGATCTTAACATAATCAATTTGATTGATCAATTAGGACAACTGGTTTTTCATGGATGGATGGAGTTGAGCCAAGATTTGATCTTGCACTCACTCCGGACTCCTATCACAATTGTTGTGAATTTTTCATATGAACAAGCTAGATATAAACTTTCTTTGATTTGCTTAACATGTTGAAAAATGTTGAGAGTCACTTTCAACCAAGAAAGATCAAGTCTTCTTGGTAGGGGCCAAAGGATCTTCCGAAATAAAGAACGATTCAAAGAAGGTAAATAGAAAGGCATAAACAAAGGATAATAAGAACAAAAGCGTCACGGATAGCAAAGGAGTTTGCTTCTACCGCAATAAGCACGGACACTTTGAAAGAAAAGCTGAGAAGCATCTTGCGAGAGGCTAACCAAAGAAGCTTAGTGAAGTTTCGGTTACAATCGATTTTTGTTCATGATTGAAATTAATTTTTCTTTAAGTCGAGGTTCTACTTGGGTATTGGATACCGACTTTGGTTATCATAAATATAGATTTATGAAGGACCAAATGTAAGTAGAAAACTAAACAAATATAAGTAATCCTATGTGTGGAAAATGAAGCAAAGGTTCTTTGCATTAGCCATAGAAACTTATAATTTAACACCGCTACTGGGCAAATCTATTAAGTCGATAAGTTGTTATTGTATTCAGTTCTCGTTGAAAACATTATTTCCATTTTATTGTTGGACAATGAAATCTTTGGTATTATAATAAAGAACAATTGTTGTTCTATTTATAATAATAATGTTTTGTATAGAACTGGAATATTACTTAATGGATTTTGTATACATGACTTACATGAAAATATATTTTGCATATTGAACAAACTAGTATAAGAAAATGAGATGATCATTCAAAGAGTTGAATGTATGTATTTGTTGAAATACAAGTGTGAATTATTTGAAAGGTTCAAAGAATTCAGAAGTGAAACAAATTGGTAAAGTATTAAGATTCTTTGATTAGATCAAGGAATAAATACTTGTGCAATAAGTTTCTAGATCATCTCAAATGGTTTTTCTCATAATGGACACCTCATGATACGTAATAATTGATTGATGTATCTGAAAGGTAAAATCATACCTTGTTGAACATGGTACGGTCCAAAATGATTTTACCGACATTCCAGTATCCTTCCAGGATCATGTCTTAGAAATGGCTGCATATCTATGAAAAGGTAACCTCAAAATTCTGCCCCAAGATTCCATAAAAGTTATGGACAGGGAGGATTCCTAATCTTAAATATGTTAAGATAAGGGGTTGTCCAACTTATGTGAAAAGGTTTCAAAGGATAAGCTTGGGATAAGATTTGACAAGTACAATTTGTGGGACATCCTAAAGTAAGTTTAGGGTATATGTTCTATAATCCTACTTAGCAAAAGGTGTTTGTTACGAAACACGCTGCCTTCTAAGATAAAGGTGTTTATCATTAAAAGGGGCTAGTGGGAGGATAATAGATCTTGAAGAGTTCAAGAACCACAAAACACTATAAGTCAAATAAGAGGAACTGTAGATAGACCTATTGTACCCACAACCAATCGTAAATCGGAATATCAAGAAGATATACGGGAGGTATGGATTCATCATAGATGATGATGATGATGAGTACACATCATAGAAGATGACGATCCGATTACATACGATGAGGTAAGTGTTGTAGACACTTTCGAGAGAAATGGATTGAAGCAAGTTTCTCAAATATGGAACATTCGTTTTGATGAGGCAATCAAAAGAGTTTGATTTTATCAAAATAAGAATGAATGAACCTAGTGTGTACAAAAGGGTCGATTGGGGCGTCGTGACATTCCTAGTACTATATGTTGATATACTACGGATAAGGAATGACATACTAATGCCACAATCAGTAATGATAAAGTTGTCTAAACATTCCTCCATGAATAGTTTGGGAAGAGTATCTTAATTGGGGATAAAATCTATATAAATAGATTTAAGAGGATGCTCGACTTAACCCAAGGAGCGTATATTCATTTGATGCTAAAGTCGTTTAGCATGGCAAACTCAAGAGATGTCTCATGTCGATGAGCTATGGAGTGTATCTCTCTTAATAGTCCCCACAGACTCACGAATAGAGAGGTCGCATGAGTGACAATCATGTATGCAATGAAATGTACGAGACACGATGTTGATCGGTCCATATTCGGAGAAGTTCAGCTATGAGTTAGTGAAAAACATCTTAAAGTGCTTACTTAGGCACTAAGGATGTTATCATATTCATGGTGGGTCTAAATTAAAACTAGAGGGCTTAATGGACTCAAGTTTTCGAGAAAGACCAAGATGACATAAAATCCACTTTAAGGTAAAAGCGTTATCTTGAGCGGTGGTGAGGTGAATTGGAAAGGTTCCAAAGCAAGCAAAAGAGTTCTTTGGTTTAGTGATAAAGACAAAGTATATAGCTATAAATGAAGTCGCAAGTTGATTGTTTGGATTAAAAGTTCATTCTGAGAACTAGGAATAGTTCTAAGTCTCATCTTGGATCTAAACATGTGTTGTGGCACTTTCATTTGATTATTAGAATCATTGAAGATGAGAAATCACTATAGAGATAGTGGACTCTCAAGAACAACATTACATATCCATTAACTAAAGCTTATCCAACAATGCAGGATAATCGTCACTTAGAGAAGAAGAGTATGAGATACCATGGCGATTGGCTTTAGTGCAAGTGGGAGATTGAAAGTAGTATGCACACAAGCCAATCATGTTTGATGATAAAGCATATACTTTGTAACAATCTTATTCATTTATTAATAAAAAGTATTAATTTATTAAAGGCTTTTAATTATCTACATGATGTTTGTTTTATAATATGTGATAAACCCATAGTTTTAAGCAATGCTTTTAGAATAATGATGATGATCATTCTAATGAGATCTAAATTCTTAGAAAGCTTAAAACTAAAATAGTTCCCAATCATTGGATTACTAAATTGGGGATTAGTGAATCCGGATAGATTGGTACATACGTTCTTGCTCATTGGATGAGGATGATTGATCTCATGATCATTTTGTGGAGACACTAAAGCAAGTATGTAGGTGCTTATTAGAGAATAAGTTCCTTTGAGCGTGGCTCGCTAAGGAATACCTAATGGAGTTTTATTTGCTGTCATAGGAATTTCTGTAGTGATAGTAGTACAAGTAATCCTTGGACTTGAGATCATCATAGTATCTTGTGTATGATGAGTTATACTTTGACTTATTCCTTAAGACCCTTAGGGTATATCAAAGGGTATGCTTGGGTATAATAAGTTGTACATGGAGATAATGTATGATCAATAAAGAATCTACCACTTCTAATAAAAGAAGAGAAATGTCCTATGTGATTCGATAAATGACAACCCGGTAGTCCTTGGCCAAGGCAGAATGAAATTAGAAAGGAGTTTCTAATTTGCATTATTTGGAGTTGTGCATTTAAGGATCGAAATACATATAATTAAATAAAATAAGACTTTGACAGTAATTCCATATCTTATATTTAATTGGGACATTGTATGGTGGAAGGATTGAATTATACAGTAACTATTAACTCAAAGGTTCTTTTATGATTAATGTTGAAATCTATATTATACGGAAAGTCGTTGATCATTAGGGAGGCTTATCCTATTGTAGAATAAATATTATTTAAATAAATTAATTATTTAATTTATTTATTTAAATAAGATTAGAATTGTTCTAATTGATTTATTCACAATAGGTTTAATATGGAGAACCTAAAGGGTCACACCATAAAAGGAAGAATAATTATTTAAGAAGTTAATGGCATAATCGTAATAATATGTTAAGTATATTTAATTTAATCTACGGTGATAGAATAAATTAAATAGCTTAATATTTATTATTTAATATTTTAGAAATAATAAATATAAATTAATAAGAGGAGTCTTATTAATATTATTACAATTATTATTATTTTAATTTCTAAAAGAGTTTAGGAATTAATTTAATATAAGTACTCTCATTTATTCCTAATTGGATTAGGAAGAAAAATTAGTTAAAGGAGTTTAATTAATTATCCCTAATAAGATTAGGGAGCTTAATTAATTAAAAGAATTAATTAATTAAAACTCAATTCCTTAATTGTTAAGGTGGGTTGCCCACATCTATAAATAAGAGGAGTCTTATTATGGGTGGTATGGGTTGTTGACTTTAACAAAGTACGTAATAATTCTAAGTTGTTGGGAGTATGCCTTTTCTATAGAGATAGAAAACTAGGGTTAGCCATAACACCCATCTTCTTGAATTTTATTCTTCCTTGGTGGATCACCTCTAGAGGCCAAACACATGGATGGCTAACGTTGATCAAAGGAAGGAACCAAACCCGGTGGATTCAAGTTGAACGCGAAAAGGATTGGAGGTGAACTTGTACCTGAGGAAGCTCGATCTTCAAGGGTATGATTTTATTCTTTATCTTTTCGTTTAATTAATAATTGTGCATAAAGGGTGATCCGGGTATATGGTTTGTAAATTTTTAAACTCTGATTTTACACGCTTCCGCATTAATTTTGCAATTTGATTGCTTTCATGAATATTACAAACCCAACAATAAACCTATAACTAGCAAAGGAAAGAGAAAAAATGTACAAGTGATGAAGACTTGTAAATTTGTTTTATCGTTATGATGATAGACTTTTAAATAACGATGTGATGTAATAGTTTAAATTCCGCATTTGATTGATTGTAATTAAAGGTTAGATAACCTAGGAGATAATGTTTTTATTAATGTAACCCTGTATGGGCAGGTTTTATTATTCAATTGTATTCTGATTGGGTAGTTAGATATGAATGTTTTGATTACGTGAACACCAAATCTTGAGGTAATTAAGTACCGGGATTTGGGGGTGTCACATGTGATGCATAACTATATACTACAAATCCTCCCGTATCATCTAGTAAGGGTAATACAGGCGCCTCACTTAACCTCTTCTTCAACTCTTGTAAACTTTCTTCACATTTTTCGGTCCATACAAATTTTATCGTTTTCCTTGTCAGATTAGTCAACGAGGTTGCTATTTTAGAAAAATCTTGGATGAATCTTCGGTAGTAACCAGCTAACCCTAAGAAACTTCTTATCTCCGTCGGTGTTCTTGGTTGTTCTCAACTACTTACTGCTTCGACCTTTTCGGGGTCTATTGAGATTCCATTCTCATCCACCACGTGGCCTAAGAATTGAACCTTCTTCATCCAAAATTCGCATTTTGAAAACTTCGCATACATCTCCTCCTTTCGTAGTGCCTCCAAAACAATCTTCAGATGTTCAGCATGTTCTTCCTCTGTCTTCGAGTAGATCAAAATATCGTCGATTAAAACTACTACGAATTTATCCAAGTATGGCTTGAAAACTTGATTCATCAAGTCCATGAATGCTGCCGGAGCATTAGTTAAACCGAATGACATTACCGAAAACTCGTAATGTCCATAACGGGTTCGAAACGCAGTCTTTGGTATATCTTCATCCCGCACTTTCAGTTGATGATATCCTGTTCGTAAGTTGATCTTCGAGAAACATTTCGTTCCCTTTAGTTGATCAAACAAGTAGTCTATCCTTGGTAGCGGATATCTATTCTTGATCGTTACTTTGTTCAATTCTCGATAATCGATACAGAGCCTCATCGATCCGTCCTTTTTCTTCACAAAATAACACTAGTGCTCCCCAAGGAGACACACTCAGTCGAATGTAATCCTTATCCAGTAACTCTTGAAGTTGTATCATTAATTCCTTCATTTCTACTGGCGCCATACGGTATGGAGCTTTCGAAATCGGTGATGTTCCCGGTGCTAAGTTTATTACGAATTCGATTTCTCTGTCTGGCGGAAGTCCAGGCAGATCGTCCGGAAACATGTCTCGAAATTCATTCACTACGGGTATATCTTTAATCTCTACTCCTTTTTTCTGAGTATCTACGATGTAAGCTAAATAACCTATACATCCTTTCCTTAACAACTTCTTGGCCTGCATCATCGTAATGCAACACGATTGCTTAACCGATGAGCTACCATTAAACACTACTTTAGACTTACTCAGAGCTTGAAGGTTCACAAACTTGTCTTGATAGTCAATTATTGCTGCATGGTTATATAACCAATCCATTCCCAGTATTACGTTAAATTCTCCTAGTCTAATAGGAATCAAGTCTACGCTCAGTTCATTTTCTCTAACGTTTGCGCGACAATTTTGATAAACATATTCTACAGGGATTATTTCCTTATTCGAAACTTCTATGTTTAAGGAATCTTCTATATGTTCTCGGGGTGTACTAAATTTAGTAGCAAATTCTTCAGATACAAAAGAACAAGTGGCACCCGAATCAAATAATACATAAGCATTTATATTATTGATTGTGATTATACCTGACACCACGTCCTTCGCAGCCACTGCGTCCTGGACGATCATGTTAGAGGTTCGAGCGGTCGACCTGTTGGGTTGTACAGGTCCAACAATCATTAACTTGTTCCCTCCTCCCTGGCCTCCGTTAGCTCCACTGCTTCCTTTCTGCAGGCAATCCTTTATCTGGTGCTCTATCGATGCACAAGCAAAACATCCTCTGATCTTCTTTAGCTTTGGGAAATTTGGTGAGATGTGCCCCTCTTGGCCGCAATTATAGCAAGTGGTCTTTCCTTTCCAGCATTCCCCCTGATGGTTTCTTCCACATTTGTTGCAAGCTTCAGTCCTCTTCTTGAAGTTTCCCTGGTGACTCCCTCCTTGGTTATTTTTTCTGTTGTTGTTGTGGTTATTGTTTTCCCATTTCCTCTTTCCAGAATTATTTCCCCCGCTGCTGCTTCCTCCACGATGCTCATTACCGGTGTTCTTGTTCTTCTTCTCCTTATGATATAGACTTAAGGCCTCACTTCCACCTTCTGCAATGATTGCCTTCTCCAACAAGGTCGTAAAGGAATCAATCTGAAAGACTGATACCTTATTATACAACCACGGTTTCAATCCTTGCTCGTAACGTCTCGCCTTCCTTTCTTCATCCCCAACTTGGTGCTCCGCAAATCGCGCTAGTTTATTAAACTTAGCAGCGTATTGAACCACCGTCATATCTCGTTGTTTTAACTCTAAAAACTTCATTTCCATCCTACTCTTCATACTTTTCGGAAAATAATTCTCTATAAACAGCGTTGTAAACCTCTCCGAAGTTATCGTTTCTTCCCCCGCTCTTTGTTGGTTAGTTTCCCACCAATAGTTTGCTTCGTCCCTCATCATGTATGTTGCAAATACGGTCTTCTGGTCTTCATCCACGCGAGCTATAGTGAAGGCCTTCTCGATCTCCTTGATCCAGGTTTGCGCAACTATCGGGTCAGTAGTTCCTGTGAACTCTGGGGGTCCTACACTCTTAAAATCTTTGAAAGTTGTTACTGGGACAGTTTAGGGAACGGGTAGTACGGGTTCGTTCCTTCCCCTTAGAGCTTCTCCCAACAAATCTACCAGTCGCTGTATCGGATCTACTAGTCCTCTCTCATCATTAACTGACTCTTCTTGGACAATTATTCTACATCTGGCGGCTTTTTCTGCATCACAAAATGTTTCATCTTATTATCTAACTATCATATTTAGACATTTCTCAAATGAAAAGAAATAAAAGTTCATAACACGTTTCTAAAATAAGATCATTTATATTCATATGCCAAATGGTTACAATACACGCTCTTTCTAGCATACTGCTATAAATGAAAATACATATCCCCTAATATCACAAAAGACGGGGACAATACTAGCTTACTACCCCTCTAACGTTTTTCAAAAGTTTGGGGTTACCATCATCTCACATCTTACACAAAAGATTGAGATTACAACAACATATTAACAACACATTAATAAAACTACTATACTACTGAGCTTTCCCCTCTAGACTCAATCTAACATCCCACGCTCTATGGCGCTCTGATACTCCTTCTGTGTGATGTGTGCCACCATATCCTGACTTATAGTATGCCGGATCTGTCCTTGCTCAGCTGGGTAGTGATTTTACCCATCGATCAACCTCTCCATGGTCGTGCGTAGAGCATAGCCCATCTTGTTCATCTTCCTCCTCTTGCACTGCACCTCATCTTTTAGATCACCCACTCTATCATTAGAATCCTCCCACTTCTCCTCGAAGTGGATCCTATCCATCACTTCCATCTCTAACTGAGTTCAGAGAGCCTCCTTCTCCGTCCTCTCACTCAACATCCTCTATTCTAATTCTTCTAACTTTCCTGCCAACTCAACATTCCTTGCCACCGATCAGTGAAACAAGGCACCCATCTGGATTCCTGCCTCCTTACGGTGAGCAATTTCAACCTCCATCTCCTGAATCACTAGCTGCCTCTCAAGAGTCTCAGTCTCCAGCTCTTCGAATCTACATCCTAATTTCAAAATATGTTCTTCATACTCTCCCAACATCCGATCCTCAAAAGTAGTCTCGTCGGAGTCCTCCATGGGCTCGGGTTCCTCTTCCACGGGTTCCTCCTCCATTGGCTCCTCCTCCGGATCAGACTCCTCAGGTAGAGGCACCATCTCCTCCTCCTCATCATCATCACTAATAGGGACAACTACCGATATAGGCTCCACTATCACGGGTGCCTCATAGACTACGTGGATATCACGCGGCTCCTCCTCAACTACTCGACTAGGTCCTCCCACTTCAGTCATTCTACAATCACCAACATAAGACAAGACAACCAACAACTCCATCAGAATGTTAAATAAACATAAGTTCATTATATAGAATGAAGTTACATTTCATAACACACTAAGTCTCTCAGTGAAAACTCTACATGAGTTTTATCCCTTCCTAACCTCTAAGTTTTCTTAAGTTATAATCTAAGAATTCTCGTTCCTAAAGTTTATAACCTGGCTTTGATACCAACCTGTGACACCCCCAAATTCTCTGACCTCCACTTAGTCACCCGAATTCGGTTCGTCACATTCTCAAAGTATTACCATAATAACTAAAATCATATATTTACAACGAAAGATCTAATTTAGAATAATATACAACGATTTATTATAATTATTCCCCCAAATCTCGCAACCTACAATACTTAATAGATTACATAATAATATCGAATAAAAACTTATTACATAATTCTACTTAAGTTTAAACAGTCTGCAAATAGTCTTAATAGAACATGATTAATTTAAACATAAAGGAACAAGCTAGTTGGTAGTTTTGCCCTTGTCCTTGTCTTTCCCAGATACACCTCCCTGTTCCGCCTTAACTGAAAGGTTTTAAATAAGCAAGAATGAGCACAATTGCCCATCAAGTAATATACAACAAGGGAAATAGTTTTATAACACGAGTGTGAAATATCGAATTATCATCTCTAAGATATTTCAAAGTTTCAGAATAATATCATAAATAATGAATATCAACAATTTTTGGAATAAGAACGATAATTCATTATAAATCAACAGAGATATATGAATTCAAATGCTATCAAGGTATCCGACTGGATAACAATTTATGTTTAGCAGTCACTAAGGACTATTGAACATCTACTAGAATTACCAATATTAAACTGATAACTCAAAAGAACAAGTACTATAGAGGATAAGTCTACAATACTCTAAGTTATGCATAACACCGCAGTAATAATATACTCATGTGTTGGGGTTTCCAACAACATACAATCCCCTTACCTTAAGGGTTGTTCAACTTAGTTTTTAAGATTTCCGCACCAATCAATTAGTCTGGACAAATTTATAAACATGCATATAGTCTAGCCGAATCAATTGGCATCGACTCTTTCACAATATTCAAGAACAATACCAAGTTCATCATGAATAATGGTTTACATAAGAGTTTAAGTATACTAGCTTGATTAAACAAATAAGTAGGATAACTTACATTCAAAGAGATAAGTTTACGATATTCGCTGGAATAAAGTAATGCAAGAGTTTAGAATACTTGCACAATGTAAAGTAGGGTTCGGATACTTGCCTTACATGTAGTTTATCCACGTTAAGAAATCAACACTTTCGAATCTTATTTATAGCGAATTAATTGTTTAAGATGTTCATTAGCTAACACGGTCTTTATTCAAGTTTGACATGATTCAAGTATGCACATATAGTACAAAATCAGTTTATATGTCATTACAAGTTCAACTCACGTAACTTTGTTTTGATATTATGCAAACACCCTCTCGGGCTTATCATTCAAAAATCAAAATTAACCTCTATCTACATCACATAGCATGCTTCTTAACACATTACATATCATGTTGATCATATATTACAAGTTAAAGACATCACATAGGCATGCTTCTTACATCAGTTCAAATACAGAACTCTCACCCTTATGTTTCATTTTAATACACATATCAACCATATTTTATAACCTAATGTCACATTATGACTTAACATTTCAAGGTAGTAGGTGTTATGTAATATACATATAATCCATGTACATTCTATGTAAATGTCTACACACATGTATATGGTTACTTACTCATTTCATAAGGTATTTATACTATGTAGTTTTAATATGCATAATCACATTGCTTCATTCAATTTTGTTTTATAAGACTTAATATATATAGCCACATAAATGTCACACCACACTATATAGTTATATTTGTATTATTGTTCACATACCTAACTATCAATATAATATTATTATATTAATAACTTACTTATTTATGTTAAATAAATAATCATGCTCTTCCTTAATTAATTAACACTAATATTAATTAATCCAATCATTGATTAATGTAATTATGGATTTCCATAATCATTATTCATTTTTATAATATATTGCGAATAATAGTAATCACTCATTATTAGTTAATTACTAAGAATTCAATATTCTACCACAACTATTAACAATTAATTAATATAACAATTAATAATTAATATTACTTAATTGCGCACTTTATTTCATGATTTATTAATGTCACACACACCACCTAATTGTCCATTTAATTTTCCAAGGTAGAAGAATTAATTTCTCTCCAATCGACCATTGGCGGCAAATTGCTGCTAGTTTATCTTCTTTGGAGACGGTAGAATCGTATGTCGTGCCACAAAGTCTTAAGACTGGTTTAGCTTCGGCCTGTGCCAATCTCCACTACTAACTCATTCTATATGACATGAATTGATCTCCACAAGAGTGTTACTACGAGTCTACGAGTGTATTGATTACTTATATAAAATCTCATGAACATACACGATTAACCTTCCTAATTCCCGATTTAACTCACTTAGTGAATTTTCTCGTTTTGCATTAGGCCACACAAGGCATTTCACAAATCACATTGTCACTTCACACATCTTAATACACATCGATCAAATACGAATCAATTATATTAGCAAACTCATAAAACAATACACTTATATTCACATAAATATTATTTCCATTAATATATTCATTTAGTAATACGTGGAAGTTCTCGGGTATTACATTACCCGGTAAAGCCGTCGGTACACATAAATATTTCAGAAATAGATCCGGACTTAGATAATTGGACTAGATACGTGTTTGTTTATGATTTAATGACTGCTAAACATATGTGACAATGTGATTAGGTTATGTGTTGACTGCAAATAGCAGTACTATGCGATATGATATATTATTCTAATCGAACAAATTATCTTATTAATGATAGGTTTCGGTATAAAAGATTAAACTAAGTTGCGTTATTGTAAGCAGCAGCTCAGGCAAGTATCCTAACCTTGCATTTACTTTATGCAATGGACATGAGTAAGAAAATTTCAAAATTATATTATCATTATGCCAGATTATTAACTCTATTGTTATCGATTATGTATCTAATCTTTGTATTCATACAAGTTCTTAAATTATCTGATCATTGTATTACTGTATAATTCAGATATTTATTATGCTCGTTATTCCTATATAGGGTTAGACAAGTGTCCCCACTTGGATAATCATTGTATTTAATCAAATGTTGATACATACTTATTGATTTCGAGTATGTATACGTTGACTTAAAAGCCGTCTAAGCTATTTGATTTGGCTAGACATAAACTTAAAAATATTGTTGAGCAAGATAGAACTTTATTGTTTTCAATCAGATTATTTTGGTTCGGATTCCTGACTAAGTATAAACATCCCGAACATGGGAAAACTTTTGTGCACCAAAGGTGGATAAGATGAACAATAATATCATTCTTGCATGTAGTAGTGATCAATACAGGGCATAACGGGCTGATCACCCCCTGTGCTTGGATAAGAAGAACAATAATATCGTTCTGTTTAACCTTTTTGAAAATAGAAAACAATGTTCATAGTCTGTTCACTGATCTCCAGTTATAGTCAGTACGTAGTTTCAAAATTTTTATATAGAAGTGATATGTTGTTATTATTGGTTCAGCTTACTTCACAACTGTTGATTCGTTGTAGAAGTGTCATTCAAAGAAAACATTTTATTCTTTCAACTAATATCTATTTTTGTTATAACTTGTTGGGCAATCAAATGCTCATTTTTGCTTTAGATTTAAATGTTTTTAGTTGAGTATGATCAACCAGAAGGTTCAGGTAAGAACAAGGGGAAAGGAAAGTTGTTCGAATGAGTTTTATAATATTCTATGTAATAGTTAAAGTTTATTAAGACAATGATATTTATTATCTATGATGTAATAAATTTTTAAAGGTCGTGTACATGGGATTAGACTTTGATATATGAAAATTAAGTTTGATTTTTATATTATTGTTATCATTATTAGTATTATTCCGCTCATAGAAATGGTATCGTGAAGCACCGAGTTCAGGTTTGAAGTACCTGAATTTAGGGGCATCACATGCTCCATTACAAACAGGTCTTCAAGCGCTCCTTGATCCTTGGTATCCAATTCTTCAAAATTAATTTTAACTATTCCTATTACAAAACTATTTAAAATAAATAGAAACATTGATCAGCAATCAAGGGGAAGTACATAGGAGGATGATAGAATTTACATTAAGAAAAAAATTAAAGAAGACGAGGTACGCAGACCCCATTTAATAAAACACATACATTAATACATTCAACTAAAATAAAATTCAATCACATTGGTCAATAGTCCATAATCAATCCCATTTATTATCATACACATCACCATAGGCATCAACAAATAACATTCATATCATGAATAATAAATATTCAATATATATATATATATATATATATATATATATATATATATATATTGATTTCATTTAATGGGCAAATTTAGTTAGCATAAAATCTAATTTTGAATCAAAATAAACTCCTTTATTTTAATCCAAATTTAAATCAAAATAAATTCCTTTTATTTTAATTTATCCTATTTTAAATAGAATAAACTATTTTATTTTAATCAAAATCTTTAATAAAAATAAACTCATTTATTTTAATTAATTATGGAATCCAATTCCAAGTAAAAAACTCCTTTATTAAAGGAAACACGGATTCTCTTTCCTATTCACAAATAAACCCCTTTATTTTGAATAATATGAAATTTTATTCCATATCTAAATAAACTCCTTTATTTAAGTAAATACAGGATTCTCTTTCCTATTCACAAATAAACTCTTTTATTTTGAATAACATGAAATCTTATTTCATATCTAAATAAATTCCTTTATTTAAGGAAACATGGAATCCAATTTCAACTCCAATTAGTTTCATTTTAATTCAATTCTAACTCTAATTAGTTAGCATGAAATCTAATTTTAAAATTAAAATAAACTTTTTATTTTAATTATAAAATAATTAAGAATAATATATATATATATATATATATATATATATATATATATATAGTAATCATATAGTTAACTAATATATATAAGTCACGGATCATATATATATATAATATAATCTTGAATCCATCCTGCAACATGTATTTGAGGAGGCGGGATAACGTGATATATATATATATATATATATATATATATATATATATATATATATATATATGATCGGGATCGAAAGTATTCTCCTTAAATAGCATTAGCCTTAAATAGCATTCTTTTATCAAAAGCAGCGTAGTTTTGGAGGACGCGATGACATTTTTGTAAATACAATACCATAGCGTATTTACAAAAAATGCCACCGCGCCTCCTCCAAAACTACGTCGTTAGATAAAAGAATGTTATTTAAGCGGAATGCTATTTAAGGAGAATGCTCTTGATCCTTATCATATATATATATATATATATATATATATATATATATATATATATATATCCTTATTAGAGAAGTAACATACTGAATCACCAGGATCAGTAATAGCGAAAATCCGATTTAAAAAAAAACAAGTTTTGCGAATTGTTTTTTTTTAAATAAATTTTATACAACAAATTATGCCCAAAAAATTTATTCTAAACACATATCAATATACATATCAAATTAAAATAATTAATAATTCGCATAAATGTTTTGCTCTGATACCACTATTAGGTTTGTAATATTCATGAACGCAATCAAATTGCACAAAATAGGCAGAAACGTGTAAAAATCATAGTTTAAAATTTTACAAACCATATATCCGGATCATCCTTTATGCACAATTATTAATTAAACGAAAAGATATGAAGAACAAGAATCATACCCTTGAAGATTCGAGCTTCCTCAGGTACAAGTTTACCTCCAATCCTTTTCGCGTTCAACTTGAATCCACCGAGTTTGGTTCCTTCCTTTGACCAACGTTAGCCACCTAAGTGTTTGGCCTCTAGAGGTGATCCACCAAGAAAGAATAAAGATTCAAGAAGATGTGTGTTTGGCAAAACCCTAGTTTTTCTATCTCTCATAGAAAATGAGTGTACTCTCCAACAATTGGAATTACGTATATTGATATCTGATATAAGACTCCTCTTATAAAGATATAAGTTAACCCTTCTAATCTAATTAGAAAATAGGGTATTATTTAATTAATTAAGCTCTCTAATCTTATTAGGGATAATTAATTAAGCTCTTTAAATTAAATTAATCTCCCAATTTTATTAGGAATATATGAGAGTACTTTTCTTAATTCCAAAACTTCTTTAGGAATTAAATAATAATAATAGTAGTAATAATAATAAGACTCCTCTTATTAATTTATATTTAATATTTCCAAAATATTAAATAATAAATATTAAGCTATTTAATTTATTCTATCACCATGATTAAATTAAATATACTTAACTTATTATTACGATTATGTCATTAACTTCTTAAATAATTATTCTTCCTTTTATGGTGTGATCCTTTAGGTTCTCCATATTAAACCTAGGTTGTGAATAAATCTATTTGAACAATTCTAATCTTATTTAAATAAATAAATTAAACTATTAATTTATTTAAATAAATAATATTTATTTTATAATAGGGATAAGTCTCCCTAGCGATCAACGACTTTCCAGATAATATAGATTTCAACATTAATAATAAAAGAATATTTGAGTAAATAGTTACCATACAATTCAATCCTTCCACCATACAATGTCCCAATTAAATATAAGATACAAAATTATTGTCAAGTCTTATTTTATTTAATTATATGTATTTCGATCCTTAAATGCACAACTCCAAATAATGAAAATTAGAAACTCTTTTCTAATTTCATTCTTTCTTGGCCAAGGATTACTGAGTTGTCATTTATCGAATCACTTAGGACATTTCTCTTCTTTTACTAGAAGTGGTAGATTCTTTATTGATCATACATTATCTTCATGTACAACTTATTATACTCAAACATACCCTTTGATATACCCTAAGGGTCTTAAGGAATAAGTTAAAGTATAACTCATCATACACAAGATACTATGATGATCTCAAGTCCAAGGATCATTTGTACTACTATCACTACAGGAATTCCTATTGACAGACAAATAAAACTCCATTAAGTATTCCTTAGCGAGCCACATTCAGTGAACTTATTCTCTAATAAACACCTACATACTTGCTTTAGTGTCTCCACACAAATGATCATGAGATCAATCATCCTCATCCAATGAGCAAGCAACGTATGTACCAATCTATCCGGATTCACTAATCCAAAATTTAGTAATCCAACGATTGGGAACTATTTTAGTTTTAAGCTTTCTAAGAATTTAGATCTCATTAGAATGATCATCATCATTATTGAAAAAGCATTGCTTAAAAATATGAGTTTATCACATATTATAAAACAGCATCATGTAGATAATTAAAAGCCTTTAATAAATTAATACTTTTTATTAATAAATAAATAAGATTGTTGCAAAGTATATGCTTTATCATCAAACATGATTGGCTTGTGTGCATACTAATTTCATTATGATCATGCCAACAATTATCCATCAATGCACTACGGGCCAATGAGGACTTTTACCACATCATTTATAATATTACGGTCATGATTATACCGAATAAACCCTGGACATAATCATACCAAGTCCATCTATGCACTACAAGCCACATATGACTTTCATCATAATATAAGAATGAGGATGATGACAATGATATAACAATTCAATTAAATGAAAGCAAATGATAAATTTTTAAAGATTTATAATTTAATTTAACCAGAATTTAATAATGTTCAAATTGTCAACATGATACTGCTTTATGGAGTAAAATTCAAAAATAATATTGTACCAAAAATGATTTGGACCGAAAAGAAATTAATTCTTGTCATGAATAGTGCCCCAGGTGAATAGTACCCGGGTGAATAGTAATTCAGGAATAGTAACCCATGAATAGTACTCCAGCATGAAAATGTTAAAACTTATCAAGAATGCTCCCATTAATATTTCCATGAAAAGATACTGGATGAAGCGCAAATATAAAGGATATTCTACTGATTTCATGAAGTATAGAAGCCAAAACTTAATAAAATGAGTATAGAATTCGAAATCTGAAACAAATTAATATTACTTACATACTACATAGTATGGAAGAAAATATTATTTTATACGAATGCTGAACGAAAATAATATCCCTTACTTTAAAACGAAGAGTATTCTAACCGGTATAGTGGGGATATTCTTGAAGAAAACTTAGACTATTTTCTACGCTCAAAGCTTTTTTAAACTCCAAATAAATACGCTCAAGATTATAGAAGAAGAATTCTCTGATTCTGGTATGATTTTCAATTCTAACTAAAGAATCCTAGTTATAGGAGAATGGAAATGATACTATTTGAATTTTAGAAATCACGGATGCACAGTTAAATATTCACGAGCGCCGATCGTATGGAAATTTTAATTTTCTGATTTACTATACAAACACTATGCATAATAAAATATAATATATTCTATTTTGCATAAAAAAATAAAACTTATAATTATATATACATACAAAAATAGTAACCCACCCGTGAATCTCCCCTGCAAAATTCAATTTTCAACACCTGTGGGCCCCACCCATGCCATCATCACATGTGGGCTCCATCTCTTATAATAAATAACTTTCTACCGATTATTTTGAAAAATGGGTAAATGGGGGTCCATATAATAAGCAATACTTCATAAAAATCCCCCCAATATTTTTACCAACATTTATTCATATTATTATAACTCGCAATATTAACAACCAGATCGTTCCCAAGAAAGAGGGGGCTTTCCGATAAGGATTTCTCCCTATTGGCGCAGAATTAGGTGACCCAACCCCTTTCCTCTGCAGAACTTTCTAGACATTGTTAATTATGCAAATAATAATATGAATAACATGTCATCTCAATTATTGATTTAATAATTTAAAATATTAACAACAATTGATTCAAATAACGTGAGATACTATGCATCAATTACTGTAGCAATAATTGAGTAAAACTGAGTGACTTCTCACGTAAGCATCAATACCGTGTGCTACTATGCAATCACGCGTGTTACTGTACTTTTAACACCGGGTATTTCAACAGTTTAACGGTAAAACTTTCGCCGTTATTTTTATAAAAAGATATTTCTGTCGTTTTCTCATTCGGACAATAATTCCGTTGTGGGGTCCACCAATGATTATGTCATCGTACGAATATTCTCTTTTTAAAACAAATTTTCCCAGACCAATCGAATATTATATAACAAATTACTTACTTTGCCAAATTTATAAATATTACCCACAACTATAACAATATATCAAATCCACACCATAATATTCAAAAATATATATCGAGAAAAAATTAATCTTTATTTATGAAAGTTGGGGTCTTACACAATTCCTAGAGACTTGATTGAGAAATAATTAAAGCTAGGATCTTACATTTATTTCCTAATGACTCAAGCAATTCTTCAAGCCTTCATGTCTTAAATCCTTTAATAAATCAAAGCTTCAAAAATTATTTTAATATCCTGTAAATGAATGAGTAAACATTTTAGTACAATAGAAAAGTCATAATCAAAACCTAAGTTTGAAATATGACTAAGTCAACACCAACTTTTGCCTCCGTTTGGCATATTCCTCTTTTTTCGAGTGACCTCATTAGAAATTCCCGATGCTCCTCCTGATGATAGCTCGCACAGATTTATATCATCGGATCCTTCCCGATGCTACGCTGGGGCTATCTCCAACGATTTGGATTTCTACCCGGTTGATGCCGACGTTTCTGTTGGGGATAGAGCTTACAATCATAACATCCTTGTAGACACTTAAAATTTTCTGTACTACTGTTACTAACATTGCAGGAGGACAAATTCGTCTTTTAAGAGAGAACCCTGAAAGACGATCCAAATCCATGCCGGATACTACCGGGAGTTCAGCATCAACCCCGAATCGCAATCTGGGAGTAACAAATCCAACCTCGGATGTAACCCCGAGGCATGCATATACAATATCGGAACACACACCGGAGAAGACCGATTAATCTCGGAGATAACCCCGAGGTATCCAGTCTCAGTCCCAACCATAGGAATAGCCACCAACCTTGGTGATAACCCCAAGGAATGCAGTTTCGGCGATAACCATGGAAATGCTTGTTTTAAATGCGACCAGCTTCAATCTCGGCGCTCACAACGAGATACACTGCACCAACCCGGCAATAACATCGGGAAGACAAGCACACCTCAAAGGTGACAATGAGGACCTTCAATAAATGCAAGCGATCAATCTCGGTGAAGTTTGAGCAACGTCATGACATCATTGATCCCGTGATAACACCGGTGAGGGGCAACATCGTCATCTCGACAACACGATGCCACATCACGTCTCTATGCAACGATGTCCCACAAGACTAACCAATCCCGAGTGACTATTGTGCGGGGTAACGGATGAAAGTTGAAGCTTGAAGATCGGAGGGCATCGTCCCATCTTCAATGACTTCGTACAAACTCTAATCCCATGCCAACGTATAACTCTCGACAACGGCGGTCCAAAATAGGTCCTGTATACCTCAAACGGATGCCCGGATTGCACTTCTGAAAGTTTGAGTGGACATTACAGTGCCTGAGTGCACGTACTTCGAGATGACCCGACCCGACAAACCCAGGTCCACCTGGGTTGCCTCTGGTACACCTGCGGCTACTTTGCCTATAAATAGAGGGCTTGGGCTGCCCATTTTGAAAGAGAAAAAGGCGAGGAAGCCCTGCCCAATTTGCTCTGCACTCACCCCATGCAGTGTACTTTCCCCTTTTAAACACCTATGAGATCATATATAGCCCTTTTGTACCTACAAAAGTCAGTGTTTACCCAGTCTAAAGATATAGAAGCCTTCTTTATCAGTCAGCTATAAGCCTTCTCACACACTTTAGAGTCTTTCTCTTCATCTTTGCACACACCCTTCTACACGTTGAGAGTCGTGTTGCTTGTTTTTGCCCAGACTTCGGTCCTTGGCTTCATTTCAGTCTGTATATATATATATATATATATTTTATATATTTACATATATATTGACTAACAATATCGAGTTATGCCTCGATTGAGCCTAGATTTGATGCGGAGAATTTATTTGCTTTATATATATATATATATATATATATATATATATATATATATATATATATATTTACATTTATATATATTAAGCTGTGTGTGAACTTTGTTCGATGAGCCTAGACTTGAGTCTAGTGAGTTCTTCGCTTTAATATATATATATATATATATATATATATATTAACTGTGTATCGAACTTTGTTCGATGAGCCTAGACTTCGGTCTGGTGCGTTTACTCGCTTTTATATATATACTTATATATATGAACTGTTGTCGGACTCTGTTCAATGAGCCTGTATTTTATATCCGGTGTGTTTACTCGCTTTTATATATATATATATATATATATATATATATATATATTTATATATATGAACTGTGGTGGGACTCTATTCGATGAGCATGGATTTTAAATCCAAGTGCGTATACTTTCATTTATATATATATATATATATATATATATATATATATATATATATATATATATATATATATATATATATGAGCTGTGGTCGAACTACATTCGATGAGCACTGATTTCACATCCGGTGCATTTATTATTTATATATATATATATATATATATATATATTGTCCCACCGAGAGTTTACTTACGTGGTGGTTGATCGCTTCTGACTTTCTTTACATTTCGTCCTTCACGGAGTTTACTTCATGGGCGGTTGACCGCATTTACGCTTTTTATTTACATTACATCACTTTGGAGTTTCCTAAAAGTGGCGGTTGATAACTTTTAATGACTTTATTTACATTTCGATCCCCATGGAGGTGCTTCGTGGTTGGTGATCTGTCATACGTATATATATATATATATATATATATATATTCTGACTTTTATATATATACATGCTTTACGCTTTTTTATATAAACTGCAGTATTTTGTGAGCCTAGGAATCATGTGATCACAAATTCATCCCATTGAATCTAGATTCGGTTCCCGTGATGGACATTTTCAGCTGTAAGTAGCTTGTAAATTATTCTGCGGTGTCTGAATTTCCTCAGATGGTTTCCATACCCACGAGGAAGTCGGCATTATTTTGTACATTATTTTCATATGGATGCCTCGTATTCGTAAAATAAAATCAACCAAGCCGCACACTTAATAAAATGGGAGTGTAAAAGGTCTCAATTACTATTGAGCTTCAGGGTTTGAAAAACATTTTTATAAAACGTCATTGCATTATCTTGCTAAAAAACTAAACTTTCTACATAAATTCAAACCCTGTGTATATAGGTTCGAACGAGGCCTCGCACTACTTCCAAATAACAACACATTGACCCACACACACACACATTCAGATAATAGTTTCTTGAAAAGAGGCGGTCAGTAGTGGTAACACGGATGTCTGGGGTACCAAACACCTTCCCCCGCATAACCAAGTCCCGGACCTAATGAATCTCGGTTTCAGGAATTGTTTAGCGATGTCACATCCTCGGGTCAATGTGCAAACCTTTTCTCGGTTGTGTTGGTACAACCATTTAAAAAATCAACTGGCGACTCTTAACAGTCCATCGTCGACATTATACATGTTGGACCTTTTCCACTTGTTTTTTCAAACAAATCTCACCTAAAATGAGAACACCAAAGAACAAGTAAAGGAAAGGGACATCCAAAAATCCCGACGTCGATAGGTCGTGACTCTGTTAGGGACTCCAGTAAGAGGACTTAAGCCGCTACTACAATCTTTTCAAAACTATTATCTGCTTGTGTGTGGATGTTGCATTTACATTTTAATGAATGTGTACGATAACTGCTTAGTGCTTCGCACCATAACTGCTTGTGATGCTAGTGCTTCGCACCATAACTGCTTGTGATATTAGTGCTTCGCACATGTCATCATTTTCATATGGTGAGACGCGATGTATATGAATGTATGTTGTGTAGTCCCTCCACCAGGAGGCTATCCCGTCGGTGTTTCATTACTGGACTCGTGAGAAGACTAATTCTCCGAGGCTCAGGAAAGGCACCACCCAAATTCGCTCAAGTTGAAAGACCGGATTAACTTCCCGTCTAGTAGATTGCGATGATTTGGGAACCTTCATGCCAAAAATTCATGAGAGTAACCTAAGATAGGTCAGCCTCTGATAAACCCAAAACGGAGGAAAGTCTCTTCATGCTCTCATTTCAATTACTTGTAAACACAATTACTTGTAATTTTATTCCATATCTATCTCCATGTAATGAGAAATATGAAGAAATGTGTACACATACATGCTACAAACAACTGACATCCGTTGTGTAGGATAAAATTCCTAAAATGGACACATCACATAGCATGTTATTATATACATTCCCTAAAGACTAAACTATACCCGTCTTTCGCAGGGAATCAATCGGACCTACTACCCGTTCAAAGTCCAAAAAGGCAACAGGCCTACAGTCAATCATGTCGTCATCCAACTAGACTGAACTTAATCCGATTTCATAAAGAATTTGTGAATTAAGCAAACAGATTACATGATTTTGGTCGTTTCTACTCAAAGAATTACACGATCCACACGAGGTCGAAAATACCAGTACATCTTTGAATCCTCCACACAAGGAGGAATCCGGTCATTACCATACCTAAACCACGGTTGGATACGACCAACAAAACTCTTGATCGCGCCCATCCCATCGGAGATCCGCAGACCTTTGGTGACATAAAAAGAAAGTCCTCCAAATGGAAGAGACCCTTGTATTTATCAAAGGAATTGGAAACACGGGGAGTGTTTCATATCTTGATCGTGTATATTTTCCGGTGTTCATTATCCGTAAAATTTAAAATTCGACTTTGAAAAATATGACGGGTTGGAGATCCTTTCACACATTTAAAAGTGTTTATTGGAGAACTTGGATCTTATGCAGAGGACGAAAAGCTCAGAATGCAATTATTCCAAAAGAGTCTAACTGGAGAAGCCCGTTCGTGGTACACAAAATTAGACAACTCCAAAATCCATAGCTGGGAAGAGCTAGCACATGCTTTCCTCACTCAATACAACTTTCAAACTCAGATGGCTCCTGATCGGTATCAAATTACCAAGATCAAGAAATAATCTAATGAGTCTTTCAGAGAGTATGCCCAGAGGTGGAGACGCCTGGCTGCCCAAGTTAGTCCTACCATGACAGAATCATAAATGGTCATAACTTTCATAGACATACAAGAAGCTCCCTTCTATGAGAGAGTTTTAGCCGACATCGGTAAACCATTTTCTGAAATGGTCAATCATGGGGAGATAGCTGAGATGGGATTGAAGTCAAGAAAGATTCAAGACCTAGCTGCACTTAAAGCTGTTGCTGATCACATCCAATCTGGAAATTATGGGAACAACCCCCGGAGGGTCCATAAAAAGAAAGAAGAAGATGTTTCCCCGATACTATAGGGGCAAAAAGGCAATGAACATGCCTATTCTTAGGAGAAACTACACTCCCTTTTCAGCACAGTCTACGAACCCTCCAATACCAAAAGGTGGAGAAGTCAAACGCCCTCGAGTGTTTTCACCCTTAGGGGATACCCTCGAGAACATCTTAAATCTTCTGACAACACAGAAGAAAATTACACATCTTCTTCCACCAGCCAGCCCTAATGGACTGGGTTTCAATGCTGCTAGGAAATGTGCTTATCATGCCGGGGCACCTGGATATGATACTCAGGATTATTGGGCCTTGAAACACAAGATCTAGGACCTGATAGACAACAGAGAGATTGTGGTCACCAAACCAGATTAGCCTCACGTACAAGACATCCCTCTTCCTCAACACAAAGAAGAAGAGGTCAACATGATTAATTGGAGCAGTGGACAGAGTTCCAATTTCAGCTATGATTCTTCCCAGACCATCAAAGACGGTGATGACAGATGGGATTATGCCAAGTTCCAGTTCATAATGGAACGAAAGATGAAAGCTCTTTGCAAAAAAATTGAACAATTGGCGGAACTAGTAACTTATCAGCATCAAGTTACACGTCAGTTAATTAGCCAGGAGCATGCCAGTCTCCTACCTCTTATCATGAATATTCCTTCGTCACTTTCAGAAAATGAAATGTTGGAAGACAAAGTGACGAAGAGAGAAAATGCCAAAGCCCGTCGGGATTTCGCCAACAAAAGGGAATTCACCTATCTGGGCCAACCTATGGAGGAAATCCTTCATATGCTAATCAATGAAGGAAGGATCAGTTCCCTTCTACCTCCAATCAACCATCGTTCAAGACGGTACAACTCTGATGGAGTGTGCCAATATCACTCCCAGTCCCGTGGTCACAGCACAGAAGAATTATGGGCACTCCGCCACCTTATTCAAAATCTAATCGATAGTGGTGTCCTGCGCTTAGCAGACGACGATACTGTGTTACGTGCAAGTGAGGATGCAGGCCCTACTAAGTGGAAAAGCGTGGTAGCAGTTATATCCACTGAAACTGATGGGATTAATACATTGCTCACAACGCCAACAATTCAACTCAAGGGAGGCAATAATCCTTTGAAAATGGCCACTCCCGAGCCAATCAACTTGCCTTGCAGAGCACAATATCCTATTGTTAGCTTGCGCACAGTTCTGTGGAATTATAGAGAAGGTGAAGGATCCACCTCACATACAACTTCTACAGTGTCGAAGGAAAATCCACTGTATCTTCCCCAACGGGTGATGAATCCTACCACCAAATCAAAGGAGAAAATACCCATGGAGAAGATCGAAAAATTCCTCCGCACTATGGGTCATAACGAAGCTACGGTGGTTTTAAGCTTGAAAGAAGCTCCACAACAAATATCAATTTTGGACTTGGTCCTAACTTTCGAGAGTCACCGGAAGGTCTTGCTGAAGGTTTTAGAAGAAGCCTATCTACTAACATCAGTGGACACGGAAAAGTTTCAACATCTGGTTGATCACATTTTCAACAACAATGTGATATCCTTCACTGATGATAACATATCGCCTGAAGGGACCGGTCATTGCAAGCCATTGCACATTGCGGTCTTGTCCTCCGGATATATGGTAGCGGGAGTCTTAATAGATGGAGGTTCCTCTCTGAATATCTGCCCATATGATACCTTGGTGAAGATGAACATCAATCTCAACCGAATTCGGAGTAGCCATACTATCATCAAAGATTTTGATGGAGCCCGTTGAAATTCGGTCGGAGTAATTGAGCTACCAATCGAAATTGGTCCTCACACATTCTGTGTATCTTTCCATGTGCTCAAGATAGATTCGGGATTCATATGGCTGGGGCAGTCCCCTCCACTCTTCACCAACAGTTGAATACATTATCAACAATAGCCTGGTCATAGTCAACGCTGAACTAGAGATTCCTCAGCACGGAGACAAACCGTTCATCAATACTAATGCGGATGTTGAACCAGTCAGTTTTCATGCTTTGGAAATAAGCAACACCCAATACCATGCTATTAGAGCACCACTGCCCGAACCTAAGATTTTTGCCAAAGTAATGTCGGCCACTCAAGAAATGATGTCGTTGGGTCATAAGATGGGACAAGGGTTGGGTAAAGATTGCCATGGTATCAAGTACCCAATTCGTTTAACCAGGCAAGCTGGAACAGCTGGGCTAGGCTATTCTGCCAGTTCTAGTCACAGGAATCCTCATAAACATCAGCAGATTCCTTCAGCTTCAACCATGTGGCGTTTATCTTCGCCTTCAAACTCTGAGTCCGCACAACCTCCCGTAAAGGTGCCAGCCAATGTAATTGCTATGTTATGTCCCAAGCCGGTACCGGTGAAAGGAAAAGAAATCTTTGTTCCAAATCCCGTAGTGGAAGAAGAGGAACGAAGAATCAAGTAAGACGTCATCCGAATGATGTCAGGCATATGCATCATCGTTCATGACGAGCATACCAACAAATACACCCCAGACGATGATTGCCCAGACGTAATGGCCATCATTCGGGACAGGGAGGATGATGACAATTCCTACATCATTGCGGTCCATCTGGACTTTTCTCTTGCCAATTGGAACAACATTCCTTGCATTGGTCGTCAAGGGTAAAGCGGGCAGAAACTCTTTATGCCCTGTAGATATAATAACTGCTTACTTTTCTGTACAGTATTAGCAGTTTATTTTGCTAGTATATGCTAACACTGTGTATGATCAACACATTTCATATATACTAAGTAAAAGCATATTTTGTTTTAGGACTCTGAATTTAGATGTGCCTGTACTTGCTGCTATAGTGCCTCTTCTCCACAAGGATTGTACCTTTGAAGTAGAGATGAATTCAGCCTTGATGGATATACAGGATGACATTGAGGTGCCTCCAAAAATTCAAGAATGGGTCAAAGACAAACCCAAACCCAACCTTGATCAAACCACTTCTTTCAATCTCGGAACCTTAGAAAGCCCTAAGTTAATCTAGATTGGTTCAGACCTTACCCCAAACCAACGGAATGACATGGTTACGCTATTAACCCAATTCCAGGATGTGTTTGCATGGTCTCATGAAGACATGGTGGGTTTGTCCGCGACATTGTCCTTCATCGCCTTCCCATTAAAGAGGATTTAAGCCGATCAAGCAAAAGCTTAGCGATTGAAACACGGATGGAGTTTAAAGGTGAAAGAAGAAATTGTGAAACAATTTCAAGTAGCATCATAATGGTGTCTACATATCACGAGTGGATATCCAACATTGTGCCCGTGCCTAAACCCGGAGGAAGGTGCTAGTTTGCGTGGATTAAGGGACTTGAACAAAGCTTGCTTAAAAGATAGCTTTCCATGCCATTTATCCACATTCTCATTGACAATCTTTGCCTTGCAATACAACATGTCTTCGCTTTCTTTGATTGCTGCGGGGTATCATCAGATCATGGTTGCTGAGGAGGATCATGAGAAAACTGCTTTCATCACTCCTTGGGGAACTTTTTGCTATAGACGGTTGTCATTCGGTCTCATCAATGTCGGAGCCACCTATCAACGAGCTATGATGGCTCTTTTCCATGACTTAATGCACAAAGAGATCGAGATCTACGTGGATGACATCATTGTCAAGTCCCGGAAGGAGGATGACCATATAGACCATCTCAAAAAGTTGTTCAACGGGTTGAGTAAGTACAACTTGAAGTTGAATCCAGCTAAATGCACCTTTGGCGTTAAATCAGGCAAGTTGCTAGGGTTTCTAGTCAGTCACAAAGGGATTGATCAGCCAAGATCTGCCATCACCGAAATGCCCATTCCTCAGACAGAGAAGGAAATAACGGGATTTTTGGGAAGAATCAACTTCATTAGTAGGTTTATCTCCCAACTCACAGCAACCTGTGAGCCAATCTTCAAGCTATTAAGGAAGAACTCCTCCATGAAATGGAATGATGAGTGTCAGAAGGCCTTCCTTACAATCAAGAAATAGCTAGGCAAAACTCCTGTTTCGGTACCACCCAGGGATGATGTTTCCCTGTTTATGTTCCTGTCCATAAGTGACAATGCCATGGACTGTATGGTGGGACAGAAGGACGATAGAGGCCAAGAACGAGCTATCTATTACCTCAGCAAAAGATTCAGCAGCAGTGAACACAAGTACACTCTGATCGAAAGGACGTGTTTTGCTTTAGCATGGGCTTCCATGAGGTTACAACATTACCTCCACGGTCACACAACCCATCTCATATCCCACGTGGATCCTCTCAGGTACGTGTTCAACAAACCTATGTTAAATTGCCGGCTGTCTAGATGGCAGTTGATCTTACAACAATTTGACATCGTATATGTGACTCAAAAGTCCATCAAAGGTCAAGGAATCGCGAATCAACTGGCCGCGGCACCTTCAGGGGATTTCAAACCCTTGGAAACATATTTCCCTGATGAAGGAGTAATGACAGATGCAACAACACCATCGAGACGATCACGCTTAATCATGGAAGATGTATTTTGATGGAGCTGTTAATATGGAAGGTTCTGGAGTTGGAGCAGTTCTAGTATCTGGAACGGGGGAGCAGTATCCCGTTGCCGTCAAATTAAAGTTTGTCAGCACCAACAATACGGCTGAGTATGAAGGCTGTCTCATGGGGCTAAAACTTGCCCGTTTAGTGGGCATCAGGTGGTTAACTGTCCTTGGAGATTCAGAGCTGATAATCAGACAATCCACCGGAATCTATCAAACCAAGGAACTACATTTACTACCTTACCATCGGCAGGTTTTAAAGATGGCTTTGGAGTTCGAAGAAATCTCCTTCCTACACATTCCTCGCAATAGGAATGACTTTGCGGACACATTAGCAACTTTGGCCTCCTTGATTCGCATATCAGACAAGGAACACTTGTCGAGCATCGTGATCTCCCTGCACAAGGCCACAGCCTATGGGAATTACGTTGGAGAAGTATCGGATGAGCTACCTCCCATCCAACATCCTTGGTATCAACATATCAAGGAATATCTGCGAGATGGATCTACACCCGCTGAGGCGAGCCCGACTGAGAAAAGGCGGATCCATCGACTTGATATGAAGTTCTACCTGAGTGGAGATGCACTCTACAAAAGAGATGCAGGACTAGGTCTCCTCAGATGTCTAGACAAAGATCAAGCCCAAAGGCTTATGGATGAAATCCATGGCGGAGTCTGTGGCCCGCACATGAGTGGCCACCTCCTTGTCAAGAAAGTCCTCAGGACAGGACATTATTGGCTATCTCTCAAAGATGACTGCAATGACCACGTCAGGAGATGCTATCAGTGCCAGATTCATGGGAATGTTATACACGCCCCTCCACGAGAACTCCATAATATGAGTTCACCTTGGCCCTTCGGAATGTGGGGAATGGACGTTATCGGGCCCATTGAGCCTAAAGCCAGTAATGGTCATTGATTTATCTTCACCATGATCGACTACTTTACCAAGTGGGTAGAAGCAGCCTCCTTTCCCAAGGTTACCAAAGAAGTCATCATTGCTTTCATCAGAAACAATGTCGTTTGTCGATATGGACAACCAGAGGTGATTGTGTCAGACAATGCCAAGAACCTCAACAACAAAATGATGGAGGAATTATGCAGTAAATTCTACATCAAACATCTCAACTCTGTCATCTATCGTCCGAAGATGAATGGTGCTGTTGAAGCGGCTAACAAAATCATCAAGAAGATTATGCAAAAGATGTCTGCCAACCACAAAGATTGGCCTGACCTATTGCCTCTGACTCTGTTTGTGAGACCCCAGATTTTATAAATAAAGATTTAAATTTGTCGAAATATTTTTTTGAATATTAAGGTGTGGATTTGAGATAATGTTATAGTTGGGGGTAGTATTTGAAAATTTTCCAAAGTATGCAAGTTGTTATATAATATTCGATTGGTCGGGGAATATTCTTTTTGTCGGGGAATATTTGTACGACGACACAATCATTGGTGGACCCCTAATGTAAGAACCGTCGTAGTTAGAAAGCGACAAAAAAATATTTTATGAAAATAACGGCGGAGGTTTTACTGGTTGATCTTGTTGAACTACCCGGTAGTAAAATGCGATGAATACTGGCGTGGTTGCATAGTAGTAGCACACGGTATTGATTATTGATGCTTACTTACGTGAAGTCACTCGGTTATCTTGCATTATTACTTCTGAGAATTGTTGCATCATATCTCTCGTATTATTGATTCAATTATTGTCGCGATTGTCGTGTGCATAATATGTTATTTTATTAAATCAATAATTGAGGCGACAAAGTTATTCACATTATTAAATTGCAATATTTACAATGTCTAGAAGTTACATCGAGGAGAGGTTTGGTCACCTAATTTGCGCTTGATAGGGAGAAATCCTTATTGGAAAGCCCCTCTTTCACAGGAATGACACGGTTGTTAAATATTGTGAGTTATGATATTAATGATGGATAAGTTCGTGTTGATTAAAGATGAATTTGATAGTTCCATTGTGTTGAAATTATTTGTGTTAAACATTTATTTCGATGGTAATTGATGTCACGGAGGTTATATTGTTCAATCGGTATTTAAAAATTTTTTTTGTCAGAATTACTATTCACGAGTTACTATTCACCGAAATTACTATTCACTATAGTATTGTTCACTCGAGTATTTGGGATACTTTTTGGGTCGGAATTACTATTCACGAGTTACTATTCACGGGTTACTATTTACTGAAATTACTATTCACTCTAGTATTGTTCACTCGAGTATTTGGGACACTTTTTGTGTCGGAGTTACTATTCATGAGTTACTATTCACGAGTTACTATTCATGAGTTACTATTCACGAGCTACTATTCATGTGCTAATTTTCCAGTCCGTTGGATGAAATTATAATAGTAAAATCAATAAGGATCGTTGATTTAAGATTTTAATAGTAACTTGTCCCTTCGGTATTACAAAGAGTTACCCCTTCACAAATAGTAGTTGTCTCTTCGATATTACCAAGAGTCATTTTGACCCTTCATTAAGACCAAGAGCCACTTTCAGTTTTCTATAAATAGAAGCTCATTCTTCTTCATTTCTCACCAATTCACCAAAGCTTTAGAGCCATTATTATAGAGAGAAATTATAGAGAGAAGCTATAGAGAGAAAATCTATAGAGAGAAAGAAGAAGAGAAGTCTGCTTCCCTACTACTCCTATATCCAGTTTCTTTCAAAGGTAAGGGATATTATTTGTTGTACCCGTAAGGGGTGTTATTCTTTCTTATTCATGAAGAGAACTTCTGTTATTCCATTCTTTATTATTCTGTTGGAATAACTTTGTATCTGCCAGCATACCTATACTTGGTGAAATCCTCTGTTATTCCATTCTTTATTATTACATTGGAATAACTTGTACATGGCATACCCTATACATAATCTATATCGTGGTTTACCCTATACTTGGTGACATTCTTCTAATATTACATTGGAACATCACATGCATGTGTGTTTTACAGGACTGGGATTCTGCATCTTTATTATTATTACATTTGGAACATCACATGCGTGTGTTTTACCGGACTGGTTAAAATCTTTATCATTCTGTTGGAATATCCTATCTATGTGTGTTTTACAGGATCTGGTTCCATCTTTATTATTACATTGGAACATCCCGCCGATTGTGAATTTCACGACACTGGTTCCGTTATTATTATTACATTGGAATAACTTTTGTCTATGCGCAATCCGCATGCATGGTGATTTCCTTTGTTATTCCATTCTTTATTATACCCAGTTGGTTAAAACTTTGACTTCTATACTCCATGAAATTAGTAGAATATTCTTGATATTTGCGCTTCATCCAGTATCTTTTCATGGAAATATTCTTCTGAGCATTCTTGAATTTTTACTCTACAAAGCAGTATCATGTTGACAGTTTGGATGTTATTGGTTCCTGAATAAATTAATTCGTGAACTTGTTTTATTGAATTATTATGTCATTGTCAACATCCTCATGTTATATTATGTTATCTTTGGCTTACGTGCATAGATGAACTTAGTATGATTATGACCAGGGATCATTCGGTATAATCATGGCTTGTTATAAATGATGTGACAAAAGTCCTCGGTGTATTGTAATGCGTTGATGGATAGTTTTTGGTATGATTATGACCGGGGTGATTCGGTATAGTCATGACCATTGATAATTGATGAAAATCCTTGGCCAAGTAGTACGAGGATGATTAGATATTGTGGTTTATTCATTAAACTTTGTCTTAGTGATAAAAATTGATGAAAACCTTTTAAAACCTAAAAGATAGTAGACTTTATTTTCTACTTGACTCTTTTAATGGATTGCATATTCTCACGCAGATTAAAGCGGTTGTCTATTGTATTTTATCGGTTTAACATTGTTGAAGACTATTGATAATTTATTACGCATTATCTTAGTTATAATATTTCTTCTTGGGCTAGTTGAGCTCACCCTTTCTTTCTTTGTTCTCTTGAAATGAGAATATATTTGGGGACGAGTCGGGGAGCGGAGTAATGGTCGAGAGGATAGCATTAGTAGTCCTCACTATTACGTGAAATAGTGTGATAATAATTGTAATGAGGACTCCTTTTGAGTTTGTATAATATCTAGTAGACAATATTTGTATTCAAACTCACGAGTTTATGTCGTATTGTATATCATGATTATATTAGTAAGTTGTATTTAAATTACATACCATGTAAGTGGCGACCCAAGTTGGGTGACGTATATACCTAATTTTGGGGGCGTCACAGTTGGTATCAGAGCTTAGGGATATTATCCATGGCTAAGATGCGAGATAAGAACTAGGAGGGGAGAGACGGGGAATTCCTTCGCTAGTATGACCTACCTAAGTTTATTTGTTATTTAATTGGTCAGTCAGAGTATAGGGATAATATGTGATATGTTAATTAACTCTTGTTTTGTGACGGTGTTTGAGAATGGCATCCGAAAATCTTTGAGATAAGCAATGAAACACATGAGAGTGTTGATTCAAATTTCAAACAAAAGGTAACGACCAACAACACGATAATTATCATATTGTTGTGGCAATTGCTATCGATTAATGATAACCATCGTGGGGAAATTATCATGCTAAGAATGGTAACCACTTGATTGGTAATCATGACAAAGATAATAGAAGTGGAAATTGCAAGAAGAGAATGTCATTTAGCCCAATTTTGTTGTGCACCAAAGTCAAGTCTAGCTGGGACGGTGGCACCAAAGGTGGATGTGGACAAAACAAAGTCGTTGGTTTTAGGAAGTGCATTTTTCATGACTTCTCAAAAGCGAGTAAATAGAACAAAGTTAGCGGGTTAGTTAATTATAAATTCATGAAGTCTATACCTTATAAGATCTGGGTTCTACCCATTATTTTATCTCTCTTGCTTGCATTCAACGTTTAAATTTGACTCCGGAGAAGTTAGATTTTGATTTATTGGTTGAAACTTCGTTAGTAGGAGCCTTTGTTACCGCTACTATTTTTAAATCTTGTTTGATTCAAATAAACACTTTCACGTTACCTGTCAATCTTATCTTTTTGAAAATACTTGCCTTTGATGTGATTTTAGGAATCAATTGGTTAACTACTCATCATGCTTTTCGTAAGGTTGTTAGCTTTTATATTCATAACCAACCTGTTGTGCGAATTCAAGTAACCAAACTACTAAAGTCAATTATTGTCATATCAAGCCATAAGTAAAGAGCCCCGAACCTTTCGTTGTTGACTTCCTTGTGTGGAATGCAGAAGCCGGACTTTCTGTGGCGACATCGTGAATGAAGATGGCAAGTTTATAGGTATCATTGTGAGGTGCTATCTAGGTTAAGGGATAGAAGTCACAGTTGGTATCAATGTGACGTATTATCCAAGTCTTGGATGAGAGTCACAGTTTTGAATGATATTTCTATTATTAATAAATTTCCTGGCGTATTCTTGAAGACTTCTTATCCTACTTAGAGCGTGAAATCGAATTTCGTATTGACCCCAGTACAAAACCCATTTCTTAAACCCTCCAATATTTCTTCAACTAAAATGAACAGTTTATGTGGTTTATGATGAAAGTCATAATAAAAGCATTGGACTAATGAAAATCATGGCTATACGTGGTATTAGTAAGTGTTATGATGAGTTATGTTGGTTAGTATGTGAAAACATGAAAGTTTCTTAAAAATCACAAGGAGTAAAAAACCAGATTTTGGTGAAAAACGTAACATGAAATTCAATTGACCAAATCTCCTATTATATTTTGAATTTTTGAGTGTGGTCAAGTCCTAGAGTTAGATCTATCGTTACCTAACTAATCCAAGTGGACTCTTTGAAAAAAGGTGTTGTAGATTTTGTGGGGACTGATTTTAGCAAAGGAGGCCAAAGTCAGTAAATTTCAAAATGCTCTTGCTTGAAACTTTAAAGAAAGTGTCTGACCACTTAAATTATGAGAAAAATTTTGGCCTTTTGGGACATAAACTTATATGTCCAAAAAGCTGCTGCCACATTTTTGTAAGGGCTGTTTTGGCCACTTAATTAGTGAGAAAAATTCAGGCCTTTTGGGACATAAACTTATATGGTATAAAGAACATCGTGTCCAAAAATGAGCTCATTCCGGCTTAAAATGAGCAAGTTATGACCATTTCAATATTTAGGATTTTCTGACGAAAAATGCTATAATCGGAGTTCTACAACTCCGATGACCATGAAATTTAAACTGGAGGCTCACATTAACATGTGTAAGGTCCTGCCAAGATTTGGGAATTTCTGGAGTTAAACTTGAGGTAGCAAATTTCTTAAGGAATTAATTAGAAATTGATTTTTGAAAAATAGGAAATAAATTTTAAAAATTTCGAGAAAAATATATTTTCATTATGGTACTATATTATGCTAAATCCCAGAAAAGAAATATTTTTGGAACCGATTTGATATTTTTCATAAAAATAGTTTGGTTACGAACATATGAGTTAAATATGTTATGTGAAGTAACAAAATTGGAAAATAGGATTTTATGGCTAGAGAATCCTATATAGAGTATATGCATATTTTTTGATGAGGGATTTGATCATTGGTGATGATATCTTATGAGTATGGCATTTTGAATGATTAAATGCATTATATGGTAAAGCGTAAACAATTGAAATAAATTGTTTATAAATTTAAGAAGTGATTAAAATATTGTTATAATATTAATGATATTAGATTATGAGATTATTAAGTGATTGATAACATGGGGATATTCTTGAATCCTGGATAAATTATATTATAAATGTTTAATATTTATCCTTTATCTCATTTGATTGATTCTTTATATCATTATCCTCATGCTTATATTATGTTGAAAGTCATCTGTGGCCTGTAGTGCATAGATGGACTTGGTATGATTATGACCAGGGATTGTTCGATATAATCATAACCGTAATTGAAAACACGATTATCTTTGGCCGTAGTGCATGGATAATTTATGGTCGTGATACTAATGAATACACGATTATCTTTTGGCCGTAGTGCATGGATAATTTGTGGTCGTGATACTAATGAATACACGATTATCTTTGGTCGTAGTGCATGGATAATTTATGGTCGTGATACTAATGAACGATTATCTTTGGCACGTAGTGCATGGATAATTTGTGGTCGTGATACTAATGAATACACGATTATCTTTGGCCGAAGTGCATGGGTAATTTGTGGTCGTGATACTAATGAATACACGATTATCTTTGGCACGTAGTGCATGGATAATTTGTGGTCGTGATACTAATGAATACACGATTATCTTTGGCACGTAGTGCATGGATAATTTGTGGTCGTGATACTAAAGAATATCCTTGGCTTTTGTAGTGCGGGGATGATTCGATGATGTGGATTAATTATTGAGCTGAGTCTCAGCAATGAAATATTAATTCATGGATGTGGTAAAAGTCATCTTTGGTCGTAGTGCATTGATGGACTTGGTATGATTATGACAAGGGATTATTCGGTATAATCATGACCGTAATTAAAAACACGAATATCCTTGGCGATAGTGCATGGATAATTCGTGGTTGTGATACTATAAAGTGAGTCTCAAAGTATTATTGGTTTTACTGATTATATATCTTTGGCTGTAGTGAAAAAAGATGAATTGTTAATGAATATCTTTGGCCGGATTGCGAAGATGAATTTAATATTTTTGACGATAAAGGTATTCAAGGTATCCTCACCTCTTTATCATACCAGGTACATACGTAAATTTTGAGGGCAAAATTCCATAAGAAGGGGAGACTGTGAGACCCCAGATTTTATAAATAAAGATTTAAATTTCTCGAAATATTTTTTTGAATATTATGGTGTGGATTTGAGAAAATGTTATAGTTGGGGGTAGTATTTAAAAATTTTGCAAAGTATGCAAGTTGTTATATAATATTCGATTGGTCGGGGAATATTATTTTTGTCGGGGAATATTCATACGACGACACAATCATTGGTGGACCCTAGCGGAAGAAGCGCCGTAGTTAGAAAAGCGACAAAAATATTTTATGAAAATAACGGCGGAGGTTTTACTGGTTGATCTTTGTTGAACTACCCGGTAGTAAAAAGTATCTGATGTCTGGCGTGGTTGCATAGTAGCACACGGTATTGATTATTGATGCTTATGTAAGAAGTCACTCGGTTATCTTGCATTATTACTCTGATAATTCTTTGCATCATATCTCTCATATTATTGATTTAATTATTGTCACACAAAGATCATGTGCATAATATGTTATTTTATTAAATCAATAATTGAGATGACAAAGTTATTCACATTATTAAATTGCAATATTTACAATGTCTAGAAGGTTCCATCGAGGAGAGGTTTGGTCACCTAATTGCGGCATGATAGGGAGAAATCCTTATTGGAAAGCCCCTCTTTCACAGGAATGACACGGTTGTTAAATATTGTGAGTTATGATATTAATGATGGATAAGTTCGTGTTGATTAAAGATTATTTTGATAGTTCCATTGTGTTGAAATTATTTGTGTTAAACATTTATTTCGATGGTAATTGATGTCTGGAGGTTATATTGTTCAATCGGGTATTCGGGGTAGTTTTTGTCGAAATTACTATTCACGAGTTACTATTCACCAAAATTACTATTCACTCTAGTATTGTTCACTCGAGTATTTGGGACACTTTTTGTGTCGAAATTACTATTCACGAGTTACTATTCACGGGTTACTATTCATCGAAATTACTATTCACTCTAGTATTATTCACTCGAGTATTTGGGACACTTTTTGTGTCGGAGTTACTATTCATGAGTTACTATTCACGAGTTACTATTCATGAGTTACTATTCACGAGCTACTATTCATGTGCTAATTTTTCAGTCCGTTGGATGAAATTATAATAGTAAAATCAATAAGGATCGTTGATTTAAGATTTTAATAGTAACTTGTCCCTTCGGTATTACAAAGAGTTACCCCTTCACAAATAGTAGTTGTCTCTTCGATATTACCAAGAGTCATTTTGACCCTTCATTAAGACCAAGAGCCACTTTCAGTTTTCTATAAATAGAAGCTCATTCTTCTTCATTTCTCACCAATTCACCAAAGTTTTAGAGCCATTATTATAGAGAGAAATTATAGAGAGAAGCTATAGAGAGAAAATCTATAGAGAGAAAGAAGAAGAGAAGTCTGCATCCCTACTACTCCTATATCCAGTTTCTTTCAAAGGTAAGGGATATTATTTGTTGTACCCGTAAGGGGTGTTATTCTTTCTTATTCATGAAGAGAAACATTATTCCATTCTTTATTATTCTATTGGAATAACTTTGTATCTGTGGCATACCCTATACTTGGTGAAATCCCTCTGTTATTCCATTCTTTATTATTACATTGGAATAACTTTTATACTGTGACATACCCTATACATAATCAGATGTCGTGGTTTACCCTATACTTGGTGACATTCTTCTAATATTACATTTGGAACATCACATGCATGTGTGTTTTTACAGGATCTTGATTCATCTTTATTATTATTATTTCGTTGGAACATCCTATCTCATGTGTTTTTTTAGGACACGGTTCCGTCTTTATCATTCTTTTGGAATATCCTATCTCGTGTGTTTTACACCGGATCCGGTTCCATCTTTATTATTACATTGGAACATCTTGTGCGGTGTGAATTTCACACGACCTGGTTAGATTATTATTATTCATTGGAATAACCTCTCTATCAATCACCGCATGCATGGTGATTTCCTTTGTTATTCCATTCTTTATTATACCCAGTTGGTTAAAACTTTGACTTCTATACTCCATGAAATTAGTAGAATATTCTTGATATTTGCGCTTCATCCAGTATCTTTTCATGGAAATATTCTTACGAGCATTCTTGAATTTTTACTCTACAAAGCGATATCATGTTGTGACAGTTTGGATGTTATTGGTTCCTGAATAAATTAATTCGTGAACTTGTTTTATTGAATTATTATGTCATTGTCATCATCCTCATGTTATATTATGTTATCTTTGGCTTACGTGCATAGATGAACTTAGTATGATTATGACCAGGGATCATTCGGTATAATCATTGCTTGTTATAAATGATGTGACAAAAGTCCTTAGTGGCCTGTAATGCAGTGATGGATAGTTTTTGGTATGATTATGACCAGGGGTGATTCGGTATAGTCATGACCATTGATAATTGATGAAAATCCTTGACCGTGGTACAAGGATGATTAGATATTGTGGTTTATTCATTAAACTGAGTCTTAGTGATAAAAATTGATAAAACCTTTTAAAACCTAAAAGATAGTAGACTTTATTTTCTACTTGACTCTTTTAATGGATTGCATATTCATCTGCAGATTAAAGCTGGTTGTCTATTGTATTTTATCGGTTTAACATTGTTGAAAACTATTGATAATTTATTCGCATTATCTTAGTTATAATATTTCTTCTTTGGGCTAGTTGAGCTCACCCTTTCTTTCACCGTTTCTCTTGAGAAATGAGAATATATATTTGGGGGACGAGTCGGGGAGCGGAGTAATGGTCCAGAGGATAGCATTAGTAGTCCTCACTATTCTGTGAAATAGTGTGATAATAATTGTAATGAGGACTCCTTTTGAGTTTGTATAATATCTAGTAGACAATATTTGTATTCAAACTCACAGTTTATGTCGTATTGTATACGACAGTTATATTAGTAAGTTGTATTTAAATTCTGTACCATTTAAGTGGCGACCCAAGATGGGTGACGTATATACCTAATTTTGGGGGCGTCACACTGTTAGCCTACAGAACCTCGATGCGTACTTCCACTGGGGCTACCCCCTACGCTTTAACCTATGGGATGGAAGCAGTGCTCCCCATAGAAGTTTAAATGGAATCCCTCAGAGTGTTGATAGACGCTCAGCTAGATGAAAACAAATGGGTACAAGACAGGTATCACCAATTATCTCTAATAGACAAAAGGCGAACCGCAACTATCTTCCATGGTCAGTTATATCAACAAAGGATCGCCAGATCCTAAAAAAAAAAGTCTGGCTACGGCAGTTTAAACAACATGATGAATTTTCACAACTCATCAACTCAGACGCCGTGAAACGATACTATGTCTAAAGTAATTCGCAAACACCCTGGTGCATAATCATCAGGTCACCAGTCATTCCGGTTCTTTAACCCTTTACCACCTACAACTTTCCTACACTTTGCCCCTCAGGGAAACATACATTTCAAGCTTGCAGCCTGGCTTTCTCCTCCGCGTTCCTACAACTTAGGTCATCCCACCGCGGATTGAACCTCTTGCGTTTGCAGTTTGGCTACCCATACATGGGATCAAACTTCTCATACCTACAGTTTATCCTCAACTTAGGATTAAACTTTCTCCTCACCGCACTCTGACCTGCACATGGGATTACGCTTTCCATCTCGCCCTGAAGGGCGAACTACGTCGTCCTGATCTCCTCTTCAATAGGAGTACGTAGGCAATCATATTAGATGGCCCGGTCGCAATAAAACAAAAACAACAGAAACATTTCTACTCTTACAAAAACAAAAACAACCAAAAACATTCCTACACTATATCAGCTATATACATTGTTGAACCTCTTACACCAGGTTCGAACTACGCCGACCTGATCTCCTCTTCAGTAGGAGTACATAGGCAGCCATTCGTGGTGCGGTCTCACCCCCTACCAAAACACAAACCCTTGTTAGTTGGTACTGAGATCATCCTTCAATCCATTACATTTCATTCGGCTTCAGACCAAAGGGATGAAATTACCTGAACTCCTCCCAAATAGGAGATTCGGCGACCATCTAAGCTGCAGTCATACCTTGAAGAGCAACACCAATCCATAAGAGGTGGAATTAACTAGGCTTCTCCTAAATAGAAGTATTGGCGACCATCTGTGGTGTGGTCAATCTCAGAGAGGAAAGCCACACTCCTCTCCACATTTTCATCCAAAAACATGTCTCAAGACACCAAAGATGGTAGGGATACACAGAGATCGATGATCCATTCTGAACTATCCAGAGACAACTCAATGTCCATCCACCCAGGAGGAATTCAGAATACATCAAGACCACAAGCCCTGAAGTAGCAGGAAAAATATCAAGAAAATAGCAAGGCATAGCTAAAAGGGAAGTGATCCAAAAATATATTTCCCTGTTATATATATAATGTTGTTTGATATACAATGTAAACTGTACATGACAAAATGGCTAAGCTAGTCTGTGCAGGTAAATACAAGCTCATCGACAAGTCAGGATATATGCAAGATAACAAGCCCAACATGGCGTCCCTCTCAGAAGACGGAGGCGAACCTGTGGTCTCCTGTATGAAAATATCCACACGACCCAAAAGATCTGTAGCCATCTGCATGGTGACCATATGATCATCAATATATTTGCTCATCGCTGCGATCATGCCAGTGGTAAGGGACCTCACTGCAGTACTATCTGTGACGGCTACATCCCTGGCAGATATGGCACTATCTCGCTCAACTATCACTGCATCTCTAGCTGATATAGCCTCATCCCGCTCAACAACAGCGGCATCTCAGCGACCTAATGCATCGTCTCTCTCTAATAGAGCTGCGTCTCTCCCATCAAGGGCAGTCAACATCATAGATCGAGCCTGATCTCTCTCAAAGGTCATCAGATGAAGACTCTGCTCTAAGAAATCTTGTCGAAAGTCTTTGAATCACAAAAGTACTAGTACTAGGAGAATCCAGAAGAAATGCTGGCAACCCAGCAGTGGGCTCCTCCTCGATGTAGGTATCAATGTCCTCCACGGGCTCTGCATCGTCTGACTCATTATCCGGTACTGCAGATACTGCTACAGCCGATAAAATCTCTGTCTCCATCCATGCGGAATACTCTGCAGAACAACCAAGATGACTGACAGAAAAAGTAGCTATCTCACGCTGATCCCAGCACGCATACACACGGGATCGGTCCTCTGCTGAGTGATATCGAGAAGCTGAACGCTGACCTATCGCCCCCTCAAAAGGATGGAAATCCTGGAACTGGTTGAACTGCGACATCATGGCTAGTGGGTGATAAGTAGTCACACCCCTCAATCCAGCCAAAGGGAGAAAATCCATGCCCGGAGCGTGGGTAATGAAGCTGTATGGTGAGCAAAGCCCCGAGCAAGACAATATTCTGAATGGATCTCTGATATCTGCCAAAAATACAGACCAGGACTGAGCATCTGTACACTCTGATGGCTGAAAGGAGTATGACATGGCCACATCATGGGAGAAGCAATACCCATGTCGTTTAAGGGTACCAACTGGTCTCAAGTGTGACATAAACCACACGTACAACATGACCGAACTCCCTGTGAACACTCCTATAGGATACGTGCAACAATAGGATGCCGACCGTAGGGTCTCTGCTACGATCATAGGTACAATGGTGCGACCCTCTCTAAGAGCTCTCACAGCCATAATAACACCAATGTCTATCTCGTCCATATATCGTGGCATATAGACATACGACAGTACGCACAACAATAGTACATCAACTCTGGCCAAACGCCAATGGTCCTCCGGTGCGGTGAAATCCCCGGAATATCGTGAGTAGCTATCCTCTGAGCCAAATCTGTCATACAGAAAACGCTGGGAGATCACATGGCTAGATGTCAGCTCGTCCTGCACTACTCTGCGCCTCAATCCTTTGAGAGTCTTGAATCATCTACTCATGTCTCCCAAAGCTAGATGCACGCAAGGTCTGTCTAAAGGCAGCATCGTCAAACGTGCATACTCCTCCAGAGTAAGGAGTCAACTTATGGGTGCCAAAACGGAATACCTGCCTGTCAGGTAGCCAATGCTCTAGCATCCCGTCTATAAATCCTGCAGGAAACTGAAAAGGCAATAAGGTCATGGTATCTTTGAAAGCAATCGATCTACGGATCACCCTATTCGGGGGTGACATGCTATATCACATCCACGATCGCGATACCTAATTCCACCATGACGGTGGGGTATGATCTATATGGCTAACTGTCAAAGAAGACATCTGTGCGGGCCGTGTCATAAGACCATCCAGGTCAATGCCGAATATCTACGGACATACATACATATGCATAACATGATACATGCATAATGAGATAATGGATGGCAATATGATATAGGAATGAAAAAGCGGTGCATACATTCCTAAGTATATCATCATCTAATACATCACTCTGACATGACTACAAATATAGGAAATGGGGCACATCCGCCTTTACTACTAAATGAGGTCTATCAAAAGATATAGCGAGAATGGGGAAATGACCACCCAATATCTAACAGAGGCCTATCAAAAGATATAACGAGAATATACATCAGAAGAAAACCAGGGTCTCGATGTCTACGTCCTCAATCCTGTCCACCTAATGTTACTCCTCCTGAGTCACTGGATCTTTATCAACAGGGATGTTAGGCCTATAAAGAGGAGGATCTGCGCGAGCGAAACCGAATGGGTCGTCGAGGGGGGCTTTACCGAAATGGAAGGAACAAATGACTCTCGCCCTCTTTGGATCTACGCCCAAATCTTGGGATAAATATGTGTGCCTGATCCAACTGCCGGGTCAAGCTATTAATCTGTGTCATATGAGTCGGAGCTCGGACACAAGCTACCCAATTCATCATCATCAAAGATCCTAGAACCATATCCTCCATGAACTGTGTGGCGTGGGACTGGGCTCCAATAGTGCGAGGGGACCACCACCGCTGGAATGTCTCCTGAGTACATGGACCCTCTGATAATGCAAAACCGTCAACCCCCAACAATGGGATATCAGTGACGGTGACTGTGATACGGGCCAATGACGCCTGGCAGGAGGTAAGATCGGTATACGGATCTCCCCTGTGGTGCTCCTAATAGCACGCTCTCTTAAATAGAGCTCCCAGCCTCCATCAGTGAAGAGAGGAACTCTCCTGGAAGAGATCAAATACTTGACTCCGGTCGGATTTCCATCCTCAAAGCCGATGGTCAGATGCTCCCCTGAATAGGGAATCCATGTAATGGTACCCACCATCAGCAACTCCAGCTGCATACGGCAGTGAGTGAATCCCTCAGCTTAGGGACCTCCGACAAAATAGAATGGTGCCATCGTCATCCTCATGGATAGGTATCTAAACCTAACACATTCACATGATGCAAACATGGGAGCCTCTCATAGGCCCAAAACTGCCAACACAATGGCAAAACATCTGCTATCAGTAAACACTCTTAACCTATGAATGGGAAAAGATAAGAGAAATACTCACCAACAGAAATGGGTAAAGCCAAGCCTCAGTCAAACCCTGTGAGCGCATGCGCATGCCCCGAAGGAAATAGGCAAAGGTGTAAGAGCCCCAATCATACTCTCCTATACGGTCCACATCATGTGTATCGCTGATCAAAGCAGAGTATACCGTAGAAGAGTTATCTGCTATGAAGCAGCCTCGAATGATCATCAGGAATAGTCACCTCAGAACGCGATCCCTAATCCCGACATCATCAGACATGGGCTCACTCAAAAGCCCACTTATAACATCTATACTCAAAGGACCTGAACGGACAGTCCTACCTTTGAGCGCCTCCGCCGAAACTCCTAACAAGGATTTGACGGTAGTAGGGGTAATATTCGCCATGCAAGGCACTGACTCCCCTCCAAACTCCATACCTGTGATAAATCGCCAGTCCATAGGCGTCATCATCACCTCGCCATCCAGCAGATGGAGTAACTAAGTCTGATGAAACCATCGCTCAGACAATGCCCTGGGGTAACCCCAGGGACATCGATGGGGAAGGATGGAGAAGAATGCCCCGAATCCCCACTCATGCACTACTGCTCTATAGTCAGGATGAAGCGCCTAGTACATGGAGTGAATGCTTAACTAGTTCCCTCGAGGCTATGTAAATCCTGGAACCTGCATGAAATGCAGATCAACATCAGAACCCTTTAATCCTCATCAATAGGAAAGAAAGAAGAACAAAGTCTAACACCATACCCCGTTAGCATGCAAGTATATAGATGGATGTCTGCTCAAATCACCCAGCAACTTTGGGTTTGCCACCTGAATGCTCGGAAGCTCCCTACGAGGGACATGTGCAGCAGGAGCGGGATCCTCAATCGGAATATCTGCCTCCTCGTCCTCAACGTCTAGCACATCTACCCGGATAGGACGAATTACGGCCTCCACCAACCGACGAGGCTGTCTAACAGAACGGGGATGAGGAACTTCGGAAGCCCTCCGCCATACACCAGAAGTGGTCCTATAGGAACTGTTCAGCTGATCCGGATCCATAATATCTGGACAACAAGTCTCTAAATCACCTCAGAAAGGGTGTGATATTTCCTTACCTGAAGCTTTTTAAAGTGCATTTATGACTATATGCATACATGCATTTACTTTAACATATAACATTGTTAAAATACATGATTACCCAATGCCTACATTTGAATTTTTTTTGCCACAGTCCCCTTTGAAAATAGGACTATCCACATGCACACAGACATGTCTAGGTGGCCATTCAGTAACACACCTGCCCCAAAGTCATATACATAATATATGCATTAAAAATCAAAATCATCATACATAAGGCCAACCTCAATGCTAGGAGTACTTTGCCTTTCTACCTTTTGCTCATTGGACCTCAAAAAGGACAAAAAATAGTAGAAAAATGTGCCAATTTGACTGTCTCAAAGTCAAATTTTTTGACATCATTATGTTCAGCATGGTTTAATACTAACATTTACTATGTTGAATATTTTTTATCAAGTCATTTGTGCATACATAATCACTACTATGTGTTTAGATGCATTTCGTGCGATAACTCACAATCCAACGGACAGAAATTGGAAAAAAATACATGCATACGTTACTAGGATAGTGTAGAACACTTGTACGGTGACAGAATTTGCAGAAAGTAGCCCAAACTAAGCAGATCTGAAGATGGCTCCCGGTTTTCTCTTTGCGAAGCAAGTTGAAAGTGACTTGTGAGACCAATCTGCTAGAATTTATCATCCACGATTGGCCGCAGGCCCACCTACGGCGGCAGCAGGTGCACCTACAGTACCCCTATGTGGGCCCCACCCCTCCGGCTCGGTCCAGTTTGAGTTGCAAAGGAGTTCTTACAGACTAAAAAGGTCAAATCGAGAATAAAAAACGCCACGCAATTGAGCAAAACAACATACAATCCTGGTCTTCTAAGATGAGACTTTGAATCTGTACATCACTCATTGGTAGTAGCCTGAACATAAGGCATACCCTGCCGATGACCTCAGTTGTCACGAATCGCATACGAGAATACCTTATACAGGTCCGATGCCGCCGACTCCAGGTCGTTACAACGTGGATCCCCGACGGGGGTTACAATGTAAGTCCCCAATGGGGGTTACAACGTAGATCCCCGGTGGGGGTTACAACACGTTCATCCATTGACTTGTCTATCGACAAAGGTCAAGCAGCCTTGACGTTATTCCAGCCGATGGCAATTAAACCCATCGAAGCATTGAGAACTATTTGGGAGTTGCGTACGTACTCATGCGTCCCCAATAGATCCCCAACGGGGGTTACAACGTATATCTCAGGCGGGAGTAACAACGCATGCTCAGCCGTTGACACATATATCAACGAAGGTCAAGCAACCTTGACGTCATTTCAGCCGATAACGATTAAACCTATCAGAGCTCTAGAGCTATTCGAGGTCTTCATACCCAACTGCTCGTATTCCCCAGCGGGGGTCACAGCACAATGCTCCGTTGATCTACACGACAACAAAGGTCAAACAACCTTGAAAATCTACTCACAGAGCCTCAACCGTTGATTCACACGTCAGTGAAAGGTCAAGCGACCTTGACAAAGATATCCCACGAGATTTCTCGGCCGTTAATTCACATCGCCAACGTCGGCGAAGGTCGGGCATCCCGACAACATACATTGTTGGCGATGGTAAATCCAACAGGATCTTGACATACTCTGGCGATACTAGTCGAAAAAGTCAATGTTATCAAAGAGGATAGATGATGGAATATGTTATACACATCCTCAAAACAGGCCAAGCTTTATCCCCACAGATCTCTTTCACATAAGAGGTACCTCTTCGGGATCGAGTCGTTATCAAGAACACAAGAATTTGGTGATAACTCCAACATCAATATCCTAACAGATTCGGCTTACACATCAAATCTGGTCAGCATTGCCAATCCCCAGTTGAAGCAATAGGGATCCTGCAATCATCCCCAGCTTGTTGGGTTACAACCCCATACACATGCATTATACATTTGCATCATTTTGCTACCCATAGTACCACGTTTGTCTAGTTGCGTTTCAAGTGTCTATGATTCTTTATACTACCCATGCATCGCCATGCATGAGTATGATAAAGAGGGGCATCTGTAGACACTTGAAATTTTCTGTACTACTATTACTAACATTGTAGGAGGACAGATTCGTCTTTTAAGAGAGAACCCTGAAAGACGATCCAAATCCATGCCGGATACTACCGAAAGTTCAACATCAACCCCGGATCGCAATCTGGGAGTAACAAATCCAACCTCGGATGTAACCCCGAGGCATACGAGACAACAATCACCGAACACACACGGAGAAGACCGATTAATCTCGGAGATAACCCCGAGGTATCCAGTCTTAGTCCCAACCATGGGAATAGCCACCAACCTTGGTGATAACCCCAAGGAATGCAGTTTCGGCGATAACCCCGAAAATGCTTGTTTCAAATGCGACCGACTTCAATCTCGGCCATGCAACGAGAGATACACGCGCACCAACCCTAGCAATAACATCGGGAAGACAGCACACCTCAAAGGTGACAATAAGAACCTTCAACAAATCGCAGTCCAATCTCGTGATAAGTCTCGAGCAAGGTCTCTGCTTTATCATTAATCCGTGATAACACCGGTGAGGGGCAATATCGTCATCTCGACAACACGATGCCACGTCACATCTCTACTCAACGATGTCCCACAAGACTAACCAATCCCGAGTGACTATTGTGCGGGGTAATGGATGAAAGTTGAAGCTCGAAGACCAGAGGGCATCGTCCCATCTTCAATGACTTCGTACAAACTCTAATCCCATGCCAACGTACAACTCTCGACAACGGTGGTCCGAAATAGGTCCTGTATACCTCAAACGGATGCCCGTATTGCACTTCTGAAAGTTCGAGTGAATATTACATTGCCTGAGTGCACGTACTTCGAGACGACCAAACCCGAAAAACCCGGGCCCACCCGGGTTGCCTCTGGTACACCTGCGGCTACTTTCCCTATAAATAGAGGGCTTGGGATGCCAATTTTGAAAGAGAAAAAGGCGAGAAAGCCGTGCCCAATTTGCTCTACACTCACCCCATGCAGTGTACTTTCCCCTTTTTGTACCTACAAAAGTCAGTGTTTACCCACTCTAAAGATATAGAAGCCTTCTTTATCAGTCAGCTATAAGCCTTCTCACACACTTTAGAGTCTTTCTCTTCATCTTTGCACACACCCTTCTACACATTGAGAGTCGTGTTGCTTGTTTTTTCCCGGACTTCGGTCCGTGGTTTCATTTCAGTCTGTATATATATATATTATATATATATATTTACATATATATTAACTAGCATTATCGAGTTATGTCTCGATTGAGCCTAGAACTTGATCGAGGCGTTTATTTGCTTTATATATATATATATATATATATATATATTTACATTTATATATATTAATCGTGTGTGTCGAACTTTGTTCGATGAGCCTGAACTTGATGCAGTGCGTTTATTACTTTTATATATATATATATATATATATATATATATATATATATATACTTATATATATTAATCGTGTGTGAACTTTGTTCGATGAGCCTGAATTTTGATGCAGTGCGTTTACTCTTTTATATATATATATATATACTTATATATATGAGCTCATTGTCGGACTACATTCGATGAGCCCGGATTTTACATTAGGTGTGTTTTTCTCTATATATATATATATATATATATATATATATATATATATATATATATATATATATATATATGAACTTAGGTCGAGACTCTTTTCGATGAGCTCGGATTTTATATCAGAATGTATTTATTCGCTTATATATATATATATACTTATATATATGAAGCGTGGTCGAACTACATTCGATGAGCCTGGATTTCACATCCGGTGCGTTTATTACTTATATATATATATAAATATTTTGTCCCACCTGTAGTTTACTTCGTGGTGGTTGATCTCTTTTACAGCTTTCTTTACATATCGTTCCGCACTGGAGTTTACTTCATGGCGGTTGGCCAAATATTCTGACTTTATTTATATTTTGTCACTTTGGAGTTTCCTCCGTGGCGGTTGATAGCTTTTAATAGCTTTATTTACATTTCTGATCCCCCATGGAGGTGCTTCGTGGTTTGTGATACTGTCTGTATATATATATTTATAGCTTTTATATATATACCTGCTTAGTGCTTTCATATAAACTGCAGTATTTTGTGAGCCTAGGAATCATGTGATCACAGATTCATCCCATTTAATCTAGATTCGGTTCCCGTGATGGACATTTTCAGCTGTAAGTAGCTTGTAAATTATTCTGCGGTGTCCGAATTTCCTCAGATGGTTTCCATACCCACGAGGAAGTCGGCATTATTTTGTACATTATTTTCATACGGATGCCTCGCATTCGTAAAATAAAATCAACCAAGCCACACACTTGATAAAATGGGAGTGTAAAAGGTCTCAATTACTGTTGAGCATAAGGGTTTGAAAAACCTTTTTATAAAACGTCATTGCTATATCTTGCTAAAAAACTGAATTTTCTACATAAATTCAAACCCTGTGTATATAGGTGCAAACGAGGCCTCGCACTACTTCCAAATAATAGCACATTGACCCACACACACACATATTCAGATAATAGTTTCTCGAAAAGATGCGGTCACCGTGGTAACACGGATGTCTGGGGGTGCCTAACACCTTCCCCCCCGCATAACCAAGTCCCCGGACCCTAATGAATCTCGGTTTCACTGACCCGTTTAGCAGTGTCACATCATTGGGTCAATGTGCAAACCTTTTCTCGGTTATGTTGGTACAACCATTTAAAAAACCAACTGTCGACTCTTAACAGTCCATCGTCGACATTATACATGTCGGACCTTTTTCACTTGTTTTTTCAAACAAATCTCACCTAAAATGAGAACACCAAAGAACAAGTAACGGAAAAGGGACATCCAAAAATCCCGACGTCGACAATCTTCTCAATGCCTACTCGAACGGTAGTTTCCAAATGTTGCCCATCACCGAACTTTCTCGATGCCTACTCGAACGGTAGTTTGCAAAGGTTGATCATCATTGTTCCTTCTCGGTGCCTACTTGAACGGTAGTTTACAAAGGTTATCACTGATCCTTCTCAGTGCCTAGTCGAACATTAGTTTACAAAGATCATTACTGATCCTTCTCGATGCCTACTTGAATGGTAGTTTGCAAGGGTTGATCATTACCGATCCTTCTTGGTGCCCACTCGAACAGTAGTTTGCAATGATTTCAATATCAATGAACCTTCTCGATGCCTCAGTTGAAGATTTCTTTTATAACAGATTTTATCATCGGTCCTTCCCAATGTTACGCTGGGGTTGTCGCCAATGGTTTGCAGTATTAGATACTCTGATCTTTACTAAATTAGTTTTCAATGATTTTCATCACTGGACCTTTCCTGATGCTACGCTAGGTTGATGCCCACAATTTATAGTATCAGATACTTTAGTCTTCGCTGAAGTAATTTTCAACGGCTTTCATCACCAGACCTTTTCGATGCTACGCTGGAGATGTCACCAATGATTTAAATCACCGGACCCTTCTTCGATGATTTACTGGAGCTGTCACCAATGGTTTGCATAAGGTTTTTATACTTTAAAAGTTGACGCCCCATTTCAGGGTTTCAGGCCCTTTCCGCTCAATCGCGTAGAACCTTTTTTCCTGATTTAACTTTTAAGCTTTAGGGACCTTTGTTGTAACTCAAATTTGATCAAGCCCGAGGGGGTAGGGCCCACCCTAGGTTACTGCAGGTCTACCTATAGATGCCGCATGTAGAGTCATGACAGATCGTAGGTGGATTTATACTCCTCTTGGCCTTTCAAAAGTCATTTTCAATTTGAACGCCTTTGAAAAATCCGAACCTTCTATCTCAGTTCCACTTAGTTCGGGCTTCTTTTAGTGAAATTTGTCATCATACAATCGTTCTGCACAACCCTGGTAACATTTACATCCTTTCTTTTCAAGTTTTGACCGCTAGAATGTTAGTTTTCATACAGTATGAGTTTACACACAATGTTTCAAATATGTATGCACATATGACTTGATAAAAATGAATGAGCCTAGTAAATGTTTGTACTTTACCATGCTAAATATTCTGATGTGACAAAAAATGATTTTTGTGACAGTCATTTTGCACCCTTTTTGGCCATTTTATTTATCCTATTTGAGGACAAATGAGCACAGATTTTCAAATAAAATATACATGGTGATTTGGCTGCCATGGTGAGTTTAATCTTAATGTTTTTCATACATATAAAATGTATAATTTTGGGTTGGTGTGCTACTGAATGGCCACCTAGTCATGCCTATGTGCATGCGGATAGTCTGTTTTACAAAGGAGACTGACGAATTTTTTCCATGAGTCTGACATTTAATATGCATGCAATTTTAACTTTACTAGGGATGTATGTTAAACTAATGCATGTTTTCGCATAGGATATACATGATGCCATGTTTTTGAATTTAATTGCTTTAATTTCGAAGCATATTGTTTCTGAGGTGATCTCAGGTTATGGACTCAGATCAGCCAGGTAGTTCTCGTCGGGTTTCCCCAGGCGTGAGGAGGAGGAGAGCTTCTGATATTCATGTGCCTTGTTCGGCCTGGCAGTCTCGCCGGTTGACCGAGTTAGTGATTCATCCCATTCAGGTGGATATGACAATAGACGAGGAGGATGATGTTCCTATTGAGGACCCAGCTCCTTCTGCTTCTATTCCTCGTCAGGATCTCCCAACTATTAACATAACGATTCCAAATCTTCTGGATGATTTGATACGTCAATCCTCGATCTATCTTTATGCGAACGAGGTAATAGTTATTTTAATTTTTACCTTTCTTCTTTTCCCACTCTCGGGACAAGGGTTTGATCTTGATTTTAAACTTGATGTAGGTTCCCGGCTTCACTCAGCGCAGGGGGAACTGGTTTACCATTCATTCTTTATACCGGACCCTTCATTCGGAGTACTAGGCCATTGTCTATTCTTGGGGTTTTGAGGTGTTCTTTTACATTCCTCCGCATCGCTGCCCCTTGGGTTATCTGAGGGCTTTATCTGAGCACTGGTTTCACCATCCCCATTATCTCCATTTATTGGACTACGAGGTGATGATGACACCGATGGATTGGCGGTTCATCACTAGAATGGAGTTTATAGGGGATCTTGTGCCTTTGGTGGCCAATATTTTCTCGGCTGCAGTCCGATCCCTCTTGGGAGTTCCTGTTTTGGCCCTTAAGGGTCGGGCTATCTTTTCTGTCCCTTTGAGCATTGATGTTGTGAGTGGCGCTTTGTCCGAGCCTTAACCTGCTGATTAGAGAGATAAAGATCGCATCCTTCAACGACTATTTTTGGTCATCATCAGGGGTTTTTGTCTTAACGGACAACTCCTTGACGGTCTCTTTTGCTTTAGTTAGTGTAACTCGTGATGTGGACCGCATTAGAGATTTTGATTGGGGCTCATTCACCTTCGCCTATTTCCTTCGAGGGATACTCTTTTGCTTAGAGGGCGTGATATAGGCTTGGCTAGACTTTTACCCATTTCTACTGGTGAGTAGTTTCTCTTTATCTTTCAATTTCCCTCGCTCGGGGTGTCAATCTTCATGACTGAGGATGTTTGATCTTTGCATTTATAGTTTTGGGCATATGGGAGGCTCCCTTGCCTTCGCCCATCCACTACTTTAGGTCTGGAGACCTATCCACTGAAACGCCTCGAAATCCGGTCTATCTTCACACCCGGATTCCGTACGTCACGAGTACATCATTCATCCAACATACATCATTATATACTGAATATAATAACATACATTCTGAATTCCCAGGTTCTAAAACCTTATAACCTTTCTCATTACAAATAATGATAATTACATTATTCCTTTCATCTTACAAGAGTGACTTTTATCCTCCACCAAGGATACATACAGTTCATTAAACTAGTCTATAGTTTAATTTTCATCTTTCTACATCACAAGTCTACACTTGATCTTCTCGCTCATTCACATTCTGAATGGTACTTCATCTGGATACCGTCAGCTTGATCTATACGGGGATCCTTAAGTTCTCCTAACATCGTTCGCTGAAAATGTTTTTCATTTAAAGCAAGTGTGAGCATTCAATTGCCCAACAAGTCATAATTGAGTTGAACAAACAACTTCAAGAATTTAAACATTCTTTCGGACTTCAATAACCGAACAAGGTTACTGAAGCGACTTGAATAATAGGAATAGTCTTGATTCCTATCATCTTAAAACATTAGTCACATTCACTTTGAAATACTTTCATTCTCTATTCTCTTTCATACACATCCTGTCTGGCTAGAATCAATAGCACAGACTTAACAATAACGGTTCATGTATAAACAGAACATTCTTTTATTGAACAGTTCAAACATAGAATAATTCATCTCATAGAAACATCGAAGTGTTCACATTATGGCACAAGGCCTCATACGTTCTACCACCTTGCACAAATATCGCACATTCGCACATAGACAGAACTTCTCAAGTTCAACATCTGAGAAGTTTAAGAAACTGGCATTCATTTAAAATATGAATGAAGTTATGAAACTTGCCTTACACACAGCTACAACTTACGCTAAACTGCTCATTCCAATCCCTATAACACATAAAGAAATAACAAATAAACCAATTAGTCATATACTTGACTTACGCATTGGTTTACTTAACTTTACTTCTTAAGGTTCGCGTTCTTACAATATAATTTTACGCGACCAACTTTCATTAACGGTTTACGGTTTCATGACATACGGAGATGTCTTACTCAAAACGTTCATCATCTTTGATGATTTACATTCTTATCTTCTCCTTATACTTCTCTAGTTCTCAACACGTATCGCTTCTCTGCTAGTAGTCCATATGGTACTCTGAGTGGTTTCCCACAAACAACCAACAAACAAGTTCCGCCTCAGTATACGCCCATTAATAACACGGTGAGTTAGATCGGTTGCCAGTTTCGTATATACCTTCGCTCTCTGAAGGAATTATTTAGCCCAGCTCCCATATGTCAACCATCAAAGGTTACGATTGTACCACAACCTAACTTTCTCTTAACTTATACGAATTATTAAATTATAATGTTCGTTAAGTTAATTTCTTATTCATTTTGGCTTTCTGGAAAGTAATTGCCATACCTCAGGATTCATTCTTATCCGATTCACATTCAGCTTTCATTAATCTCATTACCGTTCAATACGGCTTTCTTGATACTTCATATCTTATTTACTACCTTCATCAACGTGTAAGTTATACAACCAGGGTATACTTAGAACGTTCGTCCAACGCAAATACGATTCACAAGGATCGTTTACGTATTCAACGTTCACGTTGCTCGTCTTTTAATTTCTCATTCAACCTTTACTCAAGGTTTCAATTGCATTCATCGTTATCCATCCCATGAACCCCATGTTCATTATTCTTTCTTAATGTCAAAGCCATACAGATCATTGTATGCTAAGACCGATCGTTCATCGCAACAACGTTGCGTTCATAGCGTCTATACACTTTACACTTATTTCTCATTACCATGACATAACATCGGAATGTTATTCATTACCTTTGTCACTCAACGTTTAAGGAATCCCAATCACAGTAATCCCTCACGTTCATTTATCGCAACTACGGTCCCCGGAAATCGATTCCGTAACCCGCATCTACATTCTTTGTCTTTTAATCTCGTTTAATCTTTCCGTTCAACCTTTAATAAAGGTTTAACTTACTTGCTTAAGCGTTATTTTAGGTGAACTATATGTTCATACTTCTTTCTTGCACATCCTCCAGTAACTAAGAACTAAAAATCTCATTTCTGGGCATTGCTCAGACTTGCTGCCGACTGCGGTGCGTGCCCTTCCTTTCCTCTCATCATGCATGGCGCGACCTACTTCTCTCTCATCTCTTCCCGAGCTGGTGTTGCGGTGCCAAGTCCTTTGTTATCTCTCTCGCAAGTACACGACCTCACAGCATAACTCATATTTGCGGCCCGAGTATGAAACCTAGAAAATTTTTCTAAGTCTTTTACAAGCTTGAGATGCTGATTTCAAAATCTCATAACTTCTTCGTTATAACTCGGAACGAGGTCATTCCAAAGCCATTCTCTTCCTTATCTTACGTACTTCGATTACCCATGGATAGAACTTCATTCTGAATCCGTTAACATGCCATTCCATTGGCTTAATCTTCACTCTTCGTTCATTTTTACGTTATTAACATTCTTCATTCGTTCGTCCGTAATTCGGTCATCCGAACTCGGAATTCGTTCGCTCTTAAGTCCACGACTCACGTTTTCTACATTCTCTTACATTATTATGAAACCCTACACATTCGAATTCATTTACTAACTTTCTAATTCTCATTCATCTTTTACGAAAATTTTGCCATAACTTCGTTATAGCTCAATTTTAATCCGTTCTTCATGAACGTTTCTAACGTTCCTAACCAAGCAATAAGCAACTAACTTATACGAGATGGTTTTAAACTTGTCCATCAACAACAATTACACTGCAATGGTTTTAAATTTGTCCATCAACAACGTTCTTCGTTTTCTTCGCGTGTTCTTCGTTCGTTCTTCATTTTAATCGATATTTTAGATTACGATTCTACTTTTTCTAGGAATTTGATGTTATAGAACATCATTCCTTACTTAATTCACTTACTCGTTCATAATATTCATTCAGATAGTTAAAAATTCTCCCGAATCTTATACTTGCTTAAGAAATTTATAAAATAAATTTCTAATTCTTATTTCTTCTTTTTCTTACGATTTCAACCATATGAAATAGTTACTAACCTCTTTTACTTCTTATTCTCATTAAGCTATGTTTTTGACATAGAAATCAAAGAAAATATTAGAAGAAACTAGGGTTCGGATTACCGTTCTTCTTTAATCCTCTTCCGTTATACAAAGCCGGCGATTCGCCAGCTTTTCTATTTCACGATCACTTTTGATCCGAGCATTCATGCTCACGCTCTTCCTCTTCCTCTTCATCCGAGCTCTCTCTCTCTCTCTCTTTCTCAAGTTATAGGATTTTCAAAATCCTAGAAAATGAAAATTTAGCTTTCTATTTATAGATTTTCAAAGCTAAGGGCAAAATAGTCATTTCGCCCCTAAAGTTACTATTCCCACCTCCTCCAACAACTTAGCCACCAAGTTTACTTGGCAACCACCCTTACTTGGTGACCAAGTGGCCGGCCCACATGCCCCATGGGTCACCCCATGGGTTGCCCCAATGGTTCTTACCCATCCGTTTACCCATTGGTTCGATCCGCGGTTTCTTTTCTTGGTTTGGGCCTTAACCCTAATTCTTATTGGGCCTAACTTGGGCTTGATTTCACAAATCATTGGGCTTGACATAATCTAAGTCTAATTAGATTCTACAAAGTCCATGAACACAAAGTTCATTAAGACTAATCGCATTCTACGCATTCGATTCTCGTATTCTCTTCGTATATCATTCGTACGATATTCGTATTATACGTCGTACTAATCTTCGTACTATACTCGTATAATAACTCGTATCATACTCATATATCTCACGCATAATAACCATAATTATTATACGCGATCATAACATTCTCGGAACTCACTTTCCCTAACCCTTAGGTTTTGAGTCCGCAGGCGAAAACTTCGTTTTTGCCATAACTGAAATATTATTGAATATTCCATCACATCTCAAGATTATACGTAATCAATAACTTCTCGGAATTTCAAAATAAATCTCCGAGCATAAACGGGTGAATAGTGCCTATTTTGTCTTTTTCCCCGAAAATATTTTGTTCCCGGAAAACTTTCATTTTCGTCTTGAAAATTCTTACTCGTTCAATCTAGCTCGTAGCCAGAATCCTCCCTACTTATAATCATCCTAGGTTATAAAACCATTAATAAACACATAGCACAAAATAGTATTAATAAAAATATATTTTATTAATAACTAATTCTTTAAATCTTAATTTTTGGACAATCCGGATTTCCGGGTTGTCACATCCACGGGGACGGCGATGGAATTATTCTGTAAGACCCCAACATTCATAAATAAAGATTAATTTTTTCTCGAAATATATTTTTGAATATTATGGTGTGGTTTTGATATAATGTTATAGTTGTGGGTAATATTTATAAATTTTGCAAAGTATGCAAGTTGTTATAAAATATTCGATTGGTTGGGGAATATTCGTTTTAAACATAAAATATTTGTATGACGGTACAATCATTGATGGACCCCACAACGAAATTATTGTCAAAGTTAGAAAACGACAGAAATATCTTTATATAAATATAACGACGAAAATTTTACCGTTACCTGTTGAACTACCCGATGGTAAAAGTACAGTAATACGCGTGGTTGCATAGTAGCACACGATATTGATTATTGATGCTTACGTAAGAAGCCACTCAGTTTACTCAATTATTGCTACAGTAATTGTTGCATAGTATCTCACGTTATTTGATTCAATTATTGTTATAGTATCATCTGCATAATATTTTATATTATTAAATCAATAATTGAGACAACAAAGTTATTTATATTATTATTTACAATATTGACAATGTCTAGAAAGTTCTGTCGAGGAGAGGTTTGGTCATCTAATTGCGCGCCAATAGGGAGAAATCCTTATCGAAAAGCCCCCACTTTCCTGGGAATGATCTTGTTGTTAAATATTGTGAGTTATAATATTAATAACGAATAATTGTTGAAGTATTAAGAATGTGTTTATTGAAGATAAGTGAATTACAAAAGTTAGAGGGGAATAATGCAAACTTGGAAAACTTTAGGGGTACTAAAGTATAATAAGTTAAATTAATCTAGACCATTGGTGGTGGTTTTAATAATAAATTAATTTGGACCATTGGTGGTGGTTTTAATAGTAAATCAATATGAACCGTCAGTGGTGGTTTTAATAGTAAATCAATCTGGACCATCGGTGGTGGTTTTAAAAGTAAATTAATCTGGACCGTCGGTGATGGTTTTAAAAGTAAATCAATCTGGACCGTCAGTTGTGGTTTTAATAGTAATCAATCTGGACCGTTCGTGAATTAGTTACTATTTAGTCATTTCTCCTATAAATAGAAGCTTAATTCTTCTTTCATTCTCACCAATTCACTGAGACTCACAAGAGAAACTGTAATAACCCGATATTTTCTATATAATTAAATCAGAATTTTTTCGTATAATTTTTTTATTATTATTTTAAGGATGAGAATTTATACAAGATAAAGTTTATGTGATTATGTAATAAATAAAATATATTTATTACATGAATGTTTTGCAAATAATTTGATTTTTATAATTATTGAATTATTATAAATTATATTCTTATAAAAATTAATTTATAGTAAAAATGTTTTTATTATTTATTTTACATGAAAATATGATTATTATATTATTTAAATAATATATGAAATGATTAAAGCACAATTATAATAATTATTTAATTATATGAATTTATGTTAGATTAATTAAGTTAATTATTTTAACTTAATTAATAATGTTAAATATGTAAGAAAAGCAGATATGGAATCCAAACCCTAATTTTAGATTTTGATCAAGGAATAAGAATAATAATATAATATTAATTATATTTTTATTTTTCAGTGCTATAATTAAGTACGATATATGGGTGGACTGATTATGGGTGTTCAATTATGTTGTATTATGACCAGATCCTAGCATTAATTTGTTTAACCCTATTTTTAATTCAATTGGGAATTTAAGACTGTGTGGTAATTGTGTCAGTTGAATTATGTTGTGTATGGCATAATTTAAGGTTAATTACACTACACCAAAAATGGCCTCTAATGAAGGACAAGTCCTTCACTAGAGGCCCTATATCACTCACAAGTGATTTATTGCGAAGAAATATTTCCTTCACACGAGTGCTCGCATTAGACTTCCTCGCAATTGGGTATCCTTCGCTAAGTAGTAACTAAATGTTTTTTGTGAAGGATATATTGTGAATAATTAAAATCAATACTCCACATATAAATAGATAATTCTCAAGTCACGATAACTACATAATTTGTTGGCCTCCCAAGGACCATAGTACATACAATATTTATTAACTAACATAAGAAAATTGAACGAATAAAAACGAACTAGAAGGAATAAAGTGTACGCCATGTTAGGTCCACTTCATCATTTTCTTTAAGGAAATCAAGGTTGGACTTGTAAACTTCATACTGCAAGAGAAAGACCAAAATTCAATTTCAATAAGACGAGGAATAAGAAAAGATGAAACTGGTAAATTTAAATTAAGGCAGAGATTAATAAATGACAAAGACAAAAATATAGCTATTATTAAATATCTCAATTTATTTTCACTACAAATGTTATAGTGATTTACATGTGTCAGAGATGTCAAACTGAGTTTATGAAGCATTTTAGTTTAGTAGTTTACTTGCTGATGCTTCAGCCTCTCTTTTTCAGCAATAAAGATCTCACACCCTGTCTTTTCAGCCCAAATTTCCAATTGATCACTAACAGTTGCTCTAAACGTATCACCAATTGCCATCAATATATGGTAGGATTCCACACCATAAACAATTATATAAGATTAGTCTCCTGCTACCAAAGGCACGTCCTCATCAATACAAAAAGACAAATGAAATCATTAAAATAGCAACTCCTTCAAAAAGACTGAGCAAGTGAAATAACAACCATATGTACAAAATTGCATAACTGGAAGAAAATAGCCTTCAATCTAACTAATACTTTTATCTTTAATTTCCACAAATATCTTCATTATAATGCATCTAAATGCAGATATTGAAATTTAGTTGAACAACGAGACATGGAAGACATTAAATCTTTTAACTTTTAAATATCTACGTACTTCATATTCTTCAATTGCGATGTGGTTGGTTGGCTTGGCGATGGCGGGTGGGCGGAGCATTTCTTATATCTCTCCGGCGTGAGCTTTAGCTTTCAGAGCATCTTAGTTATCAAAAAGCGACCTCTTACTTTTTGAACCAATATTTCTACTTCTTTTCCTCTCTAGAGCCGGTATTTATATATAGCATCGGGCCTTACAACGATAATCGAATGATGGACATAAACTTTATCGACCTCATCATCACTCTCGTCATCCTTGATCACCTCAACATTCAACCATGGCATATCCTTAGCTAATAGTCTCGCAGAACTCGTTCATTGTCACCTTGCAAGTTGACATCCGAGAGAGACCACATAGATTCATACTTTTCCATACGAAAGCAACGTCGCATTCCCAAATGGGCAATCTCTTATCTCAAGCTTCTTGACTTTGGGCAACCCTCCAAAGACATCTGCATTCCCTAAATCATTTGCGCCAAAGAAAAAGCCACCGAAAGGGTTTCGAGGTTTTGGCATACTTTCCAATATATTTAAAAGTCGGGTCTTTTAATAGGCACGATCATAACAAGTCTTTACCTAAGACCTTTGAAGGCCTCATCCATCGGCTCATTATGCATAAAGCGGAAGTGGGTAAAACTAGGACAATTTTGCATAATAGTTGCAATATGACATTGGTCATCTGCCGCAAAAGTAGAGAACATAGTGAAGTCTGCGGCATCCTTTAGAGACACCCACAAAACCTAACTCAGTCACCCGTGATGTATATCCGGTTAAAGGGATCTGCAAGGAAGACTCGTAGTTCCTCAAGTAAGGGATGACTAGATCCAATGACTTTCTAGCCCCTTATCTTCCATCGTGTCTAGTGCTGTGCGTACCGGAAAGTTTACTTTATTAGTCCAAATTCAAATTATTTATTTTTTTACGTTTAACAAGTATTTTATCTTTTCTATGTCATATGTTAGATAACCACATTTATGGACACCCAAAATGGTTTTGGAACCATTAATTCTTCATTAGCAATATGTACATGTACTATAATAGTAGTGTAAGAGAACACTTGAAAGGTTATTTACAAGTGGTGTTGGATGAAAGAAACGATCGATATAGCCACAACTAAATGGGCAAACCCAACAAGAAGGTATCAGCGCCTAAATGCTTAGGACTAGAATATCAAACACAGAAACTATGGAGCTAAGAAGCAAGATAAGGTGAGTATAACCCTAGATGAGCACCACTAAGGAACTAATGATTAAAATGCTAATTATATGATCAAACTATATATTCATGTGATCACAGCGAATGACTAAGAGAGGAGGTTTGTCTTCTAAATACCATTTATGGAAGGTCTAAACTCACAGCCAATGACTAAGTGAAGAGGCTTATCTTCTTTATTATTATAAAATCTATATAAAAAAATAAATAATACAAGAAATTGGTTGAAAATGGGGAAATAGTTGGAGGGAAGTTTCTTCTTACCCAGAGGCGCTACAAATTTGAGCAGTGAACAAGAAGCTTGGCAAGTTCAACACTTTGTAGAGTTGCATAACTCAGATTCAAGAATATCAGTCTGCCACCTGCCTGATATAGAACTGGGAGATAGAGGGAAATAGTTTCCCATAAACCTAAGATTGTCTGTAGAGTTTTGCAATTGTTGAATGCACTTTCAAGCTCTTCACATGCACTGGCGAGGTGCAAACTATTGTCGGAAAGAGCCAGTACCAAGCTCCATCAATTGGGGTGCCCTTAATAGTAGCCTTTGTAATTGTTCCAAGGTGATATTTTTATTAACCTTTAAAATCCTTAATGATTTGCAAATCGCTAACTAGTCTCTCAAGGGCATCAAAATCGACATCATTGTTAAAATTTGGAAAAGTTTAACAATTCCAGAGACACAAAGTTCTCGTGAAAGCAACCGAACCAACCCCCACCAAGATCATCCATGCCATTTTCCTGTATGTCAAGCTCAGTCAAGTTCCTGCAAGCAAAATTGGAATTTAGTAGGCCTGTTAAAAGCAAAATCAAACAGAAGCGTGACAACAAAGAAAGTAATTATTCTATAATGAGACAATGGCTATTGAATTACAAAATCAAGAATGGGGGAAATTATCTCAATTTGTAAATTTGTTCCTTGATTTAAGCACTAAATAGTGGAGTTCCTGAAATATAAACACAGTCTGGTTCTGCGCCAATAGATATTTTGATTTGTTCCTTAGTTCTACTATTACTTTATTATTCATGATCTTCAAGGAAACAATACTCAAATAGTTTTCAACCACATTTCATTTCATCCCCTTTCAGTTTTACAGCGGGATACACAGCCAGACATCTATTAACAAACAGGAAAACCTATATGTAATTATCAGACAAGTAAAAAAGTCTTGAAACAATTATTCTCAATCTAAATATTCAATCAACAATTTTACACTACAAATACGTTCTTCCTAGTTCCCTCAATGAGTGCCAACTGTAAAATACCGTTTACAATAAAATCCAAGTAATCGTAACTATACACAAACTACAACAACGTTACATACTTACGGAGGATAAATCAGATCTAATGGAAGAAGAAAAAGGAATTGTCGTAACTGGGACAACTACAAAGTTAGGCGCCTGGAAGCAGATCTCGTTTAAAGGCACACGAAAATATACAATATTAAGTACATGAACACTAGTACCAAGACCACCACCCTTACACTTTATTATTGGTTCAACCATAGATAAGGGTTGCACTAATTTTGAGATTTAGTCGGATGTCCATTTCTGCTCAACTATTTCACGACTCTTTGGTTGTAATCGCGCTTATTTTCACTTTCGAACATACGAAATGCTACAAAATTTACTGGGGAGTTTGGGTTTGGATCACAAAGCAATGACCTGAAAAATGTAAGAACTACAAGGTTATTAGCATTTGTAAGGAACTAAGTCGAGAGCGAAAGTAAAATGGTAAACAATGAGTGCTTATGTAATCATTAGGTAAAAAAGTAAAACTAGTTCGATTCACGGTTGTCCAAAAGTACAAGCATACCCCAGTCATCAACTCGTAAATAACAATATGATGACCATCAAAGGAAAAGGACATTTTTAAATGTTAAAAGAGATGATCATTAAGAACAAACATATCCAAAGAAGTTTGTAAAACAATGTGTACGTTTAAAAGGTTAGGAAAAATACTTTTCATCATTAGAATCGTATAACTTTTGAATTAACTACATTCACTTTAGGAAGGTATTCCAGTTTGATTTAATTTAATATAAGCAAAAGCAGCGATGCCCATCTAAGTTAGGTAAAATTCATATATAAGATCATACATAATCTATTTTCTAAATTAGCCACTCTCGCCTATAAAAACAAGTATAAAACCATTAGGAACTAAGATTCTATAAAAACAAGTATAAAAACAAGTATAAAACCATTTGGAACACATTAAATATTAAATGAATATATAAATCTATACATAAATAATATTTACACAAATACATTAAAATTTCAATGGCAATAATTCAATTATGATAAAAGGTAAAAATATTCAACAAATAAAAACTACATGAAACATCCTCAATAACATAAATATCATGGTTCTACACACATAGATAATGAGTAACAAACATAGAGTCATAAACAATAGTCAATAACAAACAAATTGTCACAACAAAATTAAAACACAAAGTCATAAAGACTTTTTTGGTTTGGATAAATTACAAAATACGCATCTCCCGAATTGCAAAAATGAATCTCATCTCGAATCCCTTCAACAAGTGTCCAGGTCATTTTTATTAAAGTTTTCTTATTCACTTGACCAATTCCCAAGTGAATCTTGGCGAATCCGAATCCCTGACGCACACAGCCAAACGAATCCTTGCTTCTTAGTTGGATGTATATGATTATAACTAAATAAGTTTAACAATAGATATTTGAAAAATTTATGGGGACTCGGATAACAAGAGTCAACAGTATGTAAAACATATATTGTCAATTAAATCGACATATAATAACACAGAAAGGAGATACTTCATGAGTACATAGTTTTATCACATACCATTCTGTTGTCGTTTTCAGATTGGTTTGTTGGACTCCTGAACTGAACTGAACTTCACTGAACTCAAGTCCCTACAAAATCATTCAACAAAATTGACAAGAGCTCATAATGAAACTAAAGTTTAATCTACTGAGTTCTAGTCCCAAACTTGCAATTAGATGAGTTCAATTCCTCATTTGGACTGCCTCTTACTCCAATCCCTCTTCTAATTTGGTTATAGACTTAATTCTCAGAGAATTCGGCTATATCCTTAACAATAACTTGATGGATTATTATGCTTTAGTAATATGGAGATGTGAAGACCCAAGTAGCTAAAGAGAGATGAAAAATGAAAATGAAGAGGAATAAGAATATTGAGAGAGGGAATCCTCGACGTGAAGAAGGGAGATGGATTCGCAGATGAAGAGGAAGAGGGAAAAGGAAATCACAGGTGGGAAGGAGAGCGAAACGAAAATTTTTGGGGAAAAAGGGGGAACAAAATGCAATCATTGAGCTAGGGCTTACAACCTTTCCCACTTCCATGAAATGTATTTATATTACCATTTATATTAACCATAATTAATTCTAAAAATTTTATTTTGAACAAATTTGCCACCAATTTTATATCTCACATAAACCTCTGACCAATTTTAACATAGTGTAAAGTTATTTATTTTATAGTTTATTAAAATAAATTGTTGATATTGTAAGTTACTTAAAAAGTGTTATTAAAATTAAATTTACTATTGTAAAAAAATTAAGGTATTTATATTCACCACAATTAATTAAAAAAAATTATTTAGAACAAGATAGCGACCAATTTTATCCCTCACAAATTTTTTTTGAATAATGATATATAGTGAGTAATAATTCCTTCACTAAATAGAGTTTTTCCTCACAAATTTTCATCATAAATTGGCTCCAAAAATCTTTCTATCGTCCCAATTTTGCGAGGAAAAAAATATAAATTGTGAAGGATGTTTCTTTCACTAATAACTATATTGTCACTATAGTTTTTTCCTTCACTGATCCTTCGCTAAACAACTCCTCATGTGAAGGAATAAATTCCTTCACAAAATTTCCTTCGCTAGAGGCCATTTTTGGTGTAGTGTTAGGAAACCCAAATTATTAATTAAGAAGCCCTAATAGCAAATTGAGGACCCTAATTGTATAAATTAGGAATATTAATTAAATGCTAAAAATTTAAAACCCTAATTTCCTAATTGTAACCCTAATTGCTAAGTGGGTAATCCTAATTGCTAAATTGGAAAGATAAATACTATTTAGAATTACTTGACAGTAATTGGGGAGAATCTTAATTATTCAAAACCCTAATTAATATTTAGAAATATTAATTTCTAGAAACCCTAATATTTATATTATAAATCCTGATTTATAAATAGCAAACCCTAATCGCTAAATTAGGAAGTGTAATGCTAATTAGTGTCTTTTAAACCTAATTAGCAAAGTGCTAAGTAATTTAAAACCAAATTGATTAAGAAACCCTAATTTCAATTTTTAGAAACTAAAATTTTTATTTTTATTTTTTTGTACAAACCCTAGTTGGAAAATCCTACAATTTGTGTTAAACCTTAGGGTTAAACCCTAAGGATTTGACAAGTTACAAGTTTGCCCTTAAATTCTCAAGCTAAAAGACAATTTTGCCCCTCTTGCAGACCTAACATGTAGGTATTGACCTTAGGTGAGTTGGTGACCAAATCCAACCACCCCATGTGACATTAAATATCAAAGATTAGCAGCAAATCTCAGCCAAATGCATTGTATTACCATATATATATAGATTGAAAGAGAGAGAATGTTAACTTTTACCCCATTTGTGCACCAACTCACTACCAAGTCCCTCTCTCTCTCTCTCTAGATCACGAAATCTTAATATATATCAGTCCCATATTCAAGCCCCACTAACACCCACAACAAATCAGAAGCACAGATTCAAGAATTTGAGCATGAAGGTATAAAACCCTAACCAAAATTTCGAACCTTGATCTTCTGTTAGAAGTTATGTTTAGGTGTTGTAATATGTTCTATGTAATGTCTATAAGTGATCTGGGTTGCTGGATTTTAGATCCATAACATCAAGAAGCTCGGATTTGAAGTTTTTCAAAAACTGGAAAAAAAGTTATTTTGTTGTCTGACAGTGAATGTCAGACCCTGTAAATCTAAGCATGTTATGTGTTTTTGTTGTTTAAATGTTTGAAGTTATAGTATGTCATGTGATCTTTCATATGAAACTTGAGTCAAGACCATAGAGTCAGTAGATTGAAAGTTATTAAGGGTCAAAGGTCATTGTCCGACCATGACCGAACGAATCTGGGTAACCCAGATTACCCAGAAAAGTTTGACAACCATTTTGAAGTCCATGGATCTTGCTGTGTTTAAGTTATTTTTCCATGTTGAGGTTATATACTTGTAGATTATCATGAATACTACACATTAAAACCCAGGTAAAAACCAGAACGTTTACATAATCAAAGATATGGGTGGTCAAACTAGGGTTGACCACCAGCCTTATGAATTTATGGGAAAAACCCAGATTCGTGAAGAACACATTTTCTAGCGTGGGTTGACCAGATTTGATCGTACACATGTGATGTTTTTATGGTGATGTTTTGTAATAGAAATGTAGTCCTACATGTGGTCTACAACCACGAGCTCTTAAATCACTAAAACATCAACAGGAATTCAATTTATGGAAGCCCGAATATGATCAGGTGAACTGTTCTTCATTTCTGGGCAACCCAAAAATGAAGAGCAGCTCTGACAGTCATTTCGGATGCCCAGATCTCCTTTGTTATGTACTGTATGATCATGAGTATTGTTGTATAATGTACTCGTACACTAGTACTACACGATCTGATGCTTAGTTGGTCCATAATCACACTACACACTGAATTAGGCATGGTCAAACTTGGTCACTCGCTCACTGACATGATTTTCTAGGTTGGCCAAAACAATTTCAAGAACACCTATAATGATTTGCTTGTCATTTATAGGCCATTTTTAGCGACAGTTTATTTAAGAAATTAATATATTAATTAAATAAATAGAAATAAATGTTTTTTAATTATTAAAAAATACTAAATAAATTCTGAAAAATGGTTTTTAATTATTTTGAGTATATTTCATAAATATTTAATATTTTTTGAATATAAATGGTATTTAATTTATTTAATTATAATATTAAATAAATTATTTAAAAATGATTTAAATACATGAAAAATTATTAAAATAATATTATGGTATAATAAAATATTTTAAGTTATTTTCGGTGACTTTTAATATTTTGTGATGAATTTTATTAATTAATTAATATTAATGATAATTAAGTTATTTATTGAATATATTAAATAAATGATGAAAAATAGAATTAATGATTTAAAAATTATGGAAAAATGATTTAAAGTTTATAAAAGTATTTTAAGTTAAAAATATAACTTTTGATATTTGTCATGAAAAATATTAATTATTTAATATTATTAATATTAGATTTATTTAATACTTATATTAAATAAATTAGGTTAAAAATGATTTTAATATTAGAAAAATCATTTTAAAATAAAAATAAAGGTTTTAAAGATATTTTAAGTTATAAAATATAACTTTTAATATTTAAAGGTAAATCTCATTAATTATTTACTATTAATGATGTTAAAGTTATTTAATAATTATATTAAATAAATTAGTTTAAAAATGATTTTAATATTATAAAAATCATTTTAAATGATAATAAATTGTTTAAAGATATTTTAAGTTATAAAATATAACTTTTAATATTTAAAGGATAATTTCATTAATAATTTAATATTAATGATATTAATTTTATAATTAATGATATTAATTTTATTTAATAATTATAATAAATAAATAGTTTAAAAATGGTTTTATTAATTTGAAAATCATTTAATAAGGATATTAATGAATTAAAAATATTTTAAGTTATAATTAATGAATTTTAATATTTTGATAGATAATGTAATTATATTTTAATATTAATAGTAATCATTTAAAATGATTTTAAACGTTTTAAAAATCATTTAAGGGTATTATTAATACTTTAAAAGTATTTTGAGTTATTATAAATAACTTAAACCTTTTGGCAATGGTTTCATTAAAAGATTAATATTATTGAAATATTAATGCTAATAGAATTATTTAATATTTAAATCATTTAATTATGATTCCGGTGTTTGAAAATTCATGATAAATTATAATAAATGTTTAAATATTATTATAAGTCATTTAAAAATAATATGACTGATACTTATAGATGTTGAACAACAAGATAGAGTCTTAGACTCGATAATTACCCGATAAAGCCGTCGGTACACCGACATATTTCAGAAATTGATCTGGACTTAGATAATTTGATTAGTTATGTGTTTATTTGTGATTCAATGGTTGTTAAACATATGTGACAATGTGATTAGGTTATGTGCTGACTACAATAAGCAGTGCTATGTGTTATAGTATGTTATTCTAATCGATCAAATGATCTTATTACTGATAGGTGTTATATAAAGATAGAACTAAGTTCTGAGTGTAAGCGCAAAAGATCGTGCAAGTATCTTACCTTTGCATTTCCTTTATGCAATGGACATGAGTAAGAAGTTTCAGAATTATATTATTATTATGCTATATTATTAACCCTATTGTGATATACTCTATATCCGATCATTGTTTAGCAACATGTTAGTATATGGTAATTAAGATATATATATTATGTTAGTTAATTTCTATATATGGTTATACAAGTGTCCCCACTTGGATAATCATTATATTTAATCACATGTTGATATATATATATATATATATATATATATATATATATATATATATATATATATGTCCAAGCAAATTGACCAGCTAGACACAAATTTCGAAATATTGTTGAATAAGTTAAAACCTTTTTGTATCCAATTAAATTGTTTTGGTTCGGATTCCAGTCTAAGTATGAACATCCCGATCAAGGGAAAACTTTTATGCATACCAAAAGTAGGAAAGAGTGAACGATCCTATCATTCTTGTAATGTAGTATTGATCATCACAAAGGTTACATGGATGTACACCTCGCGTGCGTATTATATGCTATATTACGGGTTGCGAGATGAAGTTCGTCTAACCTTATCAAAAATTTAAAACAATGTTCATAGTATGTCGACTACCCTATACATATAGTCAATACGTAGTTTCAAAAATTTGAGATAGAATTGTTATGTTATAATTATTTGTTGGTTTACTTCACAACTATAAATTCGTTGTAGAAGTGATGTAAAAAGAAAAACATTTAATTCTTTTCACTAAATATAATTATAATTGTTATTACTTCTTTGGGCACTCAAATGCTCATCCTTGCTTAATTTAAATGTTTTCAGATAAGTGTGAACAGCTAGAAGGTTCGGCCAAGAACAAGTGAAAAGGAAAGCAAACAGAATATGTTTAATGGTATCTTTTGTAATAGTTAGACAATATATAAACAATGATATGTATTATATATCATGTAAAGAATATAGTAAAGGTTACGTACTTGGGATTAGACTTTGATAAATGTAAGATAAGTTTGATATTCATATTATTGTTATTATTATTAGTATTATTCCGCTCATAGAAATGGTATCGTAAAGCACCGACTTCGGGTTTCAAGTACCTGAATTTGAAGGCGTTACAACATGGTATCCGAGCTTTAGGGTTAAAAACCTTAGGTGGGCTAGACCTTAGGCTATAACCTTAGAACAGAGGAAAACGTTGAAAATATAAATAACTCATATAGAGTTTTAAAGAAGATGAATTGAATAAGTTCATTGTCAAACAAAATAAAAGATAACGTATATAAAACTATTATTGGTTGTATGTATATATTAGTTGATAATCAGGATAACTTAGTGTGTAGATGTCAGATAGAAAAGAATTAGAATACCCTCAGATTGTAAAGAAGGAGCCGATCTCCATAACCGAGCCAATGTCAAAGCCAATAGCTGAAATACAGGCTCACATTGAAAGCTACCTCAATGAGGTGGTTATTTTGGAAAGTATAGTACCAGACCCAGAAATGATAGTATAACTGATAGGTAGAGTATAGTTAAAGAATATGTGGTCAACGTCGAGTTCTTAAACTCATATGTTTATTGTGAGTTCTTAAACTCATAATGTATGGTAAGTTTGACGAACTAGGTATAGTTAGGCGTGAATGGATTATTGAGGATAATGAAAATATATATAGAATACGAAACAAATGATCATTAGTGAAGGCGTAAGAAATAAGTAGTATTAGTATTACTTGAATATGTATGATGCTATGTTAAGTATATGATAGGTATGTTTGTATAAGGTAATATTCTTAACTTTTGTATAAGTTATGGTAGCGATTCCCGACTTTTGAGTCATAAAGGAATAACGAATGTTTAAAGCAGTATGTGCTATGGTATGTCAAGTGTTATGAGTATGAATTTATATGGAATTAATAAAATAAGTTGGTACAAAGATAGTAGATATTTATCTAAATATTAGTTAATACGGTAAACCAAGTTTTCAAAATTTAATATTTTGGGTACATGATTATTTGAGTAGAAAATTTCGCGTTATATGTTAAGCGTATACGATAAGGTTTAGAATAAAGAATAAATTGTAATAATTCCGCAAAGGAGACGAAAACGAAATACACGGACATAAGAACCTGCCAACAAAGCTGGAAGACAACTAGACCCGATACAAAATTTTGCGAATATGGACAATCAAGCTATGTAGAACGGAATACCAGCCGCGGTAAGATCAGCTAGATAATCGAACGATAATCGTTAAAGACTTCAAGGCGTTCGTACTGCCAGGATTTAGAGGATCAACTGACCTGTAGCAACGTTAGTGATAGCTAGGATAACGAAGGGGTAAAAGACAGTTTCGTCACCTATACGATAAAATGAAAGGAGATAAAGGACAAGTTTGTGTGTTTTAAGTGTGAATCAATGGAGTATAAGGTGGAAGATTGTTCAAGAAGGAGAAGGGAGGCAATGAATGAGCAAACAAGGAAAGGCAACAGGACATTGGCGACAACGGGACCAACATCAACAAACAAACCAACGAAATCAACTGGAAGCGTCTTCAACATAACCGTTCAAGAAACTATAGCAGCCGAGGATGCAACTCCAGGTATTATTCGAACAAATTTTATTTTCTTATATATATTATTTTCCTATATATAGTAAAATATTTTATAAATTATTTTGAAGGAGGAAATTGAGTTCTATTAGAAATCAATTTTTCGTATAAGCAGATAGATAAGCTTTATGTTGAATAGTTAAAGATTGGTTCGATCAATTATAATCGAGATCTACGTACAATGACTGTGTATGTTATGTACCCTAGTATGTATAGGTTTTTAAACGGTGATTCCGGGGACAGAATCTTTATAAGGGAGGGTGAATGTAATAACCCGATATTTTCTATATAATTAAATCAGGAATTTTTCGTATATATATTTTTTTTATTTTAAGGATGAGAATTTGTACAAGATAAAGTTTATGAGATTATGTAATAAATAAAAATATATTTATTACATGAATGTTTGCAAATAATTTGATTTTTATAATTATTGAATTATTATAAATTATATTCTTATAATAATTAATTTATAGTAAAAATGTTTTTATTATTTAATTTCCATGAAAATATGATTATTATATTATTTAAATAATATATGAAATGATTAAAGCACAATTATAATAATTATTTAATTATATGAATTTATGTTAGATTAATTAAGTTAATTATTTTAACTTAATTAATAATGTTAAATATTTAAGAAAAGCAGATATGGAATCCAAACTCTAATTTTGGATTTTGATCAAAGAATAAGAATAATAATATAATATTAATTATACTTTTATTTATTAGTGCTATAATTAAGTACGATATATGGGTGGACTAATTATGGGTGTTCAATTATGTTGTATCATGACCAAATCTTAGCATTAATTTGTTTAACCCTATTTTTAATTCAATTGGGAATTTAAGACTGTGTGATAATTGTGTCAGATGAATTATGTTGTGTATGGCATAATTTAAGGTTAATTAGGAAACCCTAATTATTAATTAAGAAACCCTAATTGCAAATTGAGGACCCTAATTGTATAAATTAGGAATATTAATTAAATGCTAAAAATTTAAAACCCTAATTTTCTAATTGTAACCCTAATTGCTAATTGGGTAATCCTAATTGCTAAATTGGAAAGATAAATACTATTTAGAAAAACTTAACCCTAATTAGGGAGAATCTTAATTATTCAAAACCCTAATTAATATTTAAAAATATTAATTTCTAGAAACCCTAATATTTATATTATAAACCCTAAATTATAAATTGCAAACCCTAATCGCTAAATTGGGAAATGTAATGCTAATTAGTGTCTCTTAAACCTAATTAGCAAAGTGTTAAGTATTTAAAAACCTAATTGATTAAGAAACCCTAATTTCAATTTTTAGAAACTAAAATTTTTATTTTTATTTTTTTGTATAAACCTTAGTTGGAAAATCCTACAATTTGTGCTAAACCTTAGGGTTAAACCCTAAGGGTTTGATAAGTTACAAGTTTACCCTTACATTCTCAAGCCAAAAGACAATTTTAACCCTCTTGCATAATTAGAGATAACATGTAGGTATTGACCTTAGGTGAGTTGGTGACCAAATCCAACCACTACATGTGACATTAAATATCAAAGATCAGCAACAAATCTCAGCCAAATGCATTGTATTACCATATATATATAGATTGAAAGAGAGAGAATGTTCACTTTTAGCCCATTTGTGCACCAACTCACTACCAAGTCCCCCTCTCTCTCTAGATCACGAAATCTTAATATATATCAGTCCCATATTCAAGCCCCACTAACACCCACAACAAATCAGAAGCACAGATTCAAGAATTTGAGCATGAAGGTATAAAAACCCTAACCAAAATTCCGAACCTTGATCTTATGTTAGAAGTTATGTTTAGGTGTTGTAATATGTTCTATGTAATGTCTATAAGTGATCTGGGTTGCTGGATGTTAGATCCATAACATCAAGAAGCTCGGATTTGAAGTTTTTCAAAAATTGGAAAAAAAGTTATTTTGTTGTCTGACAGTGAATGTCAGACCCTGTAAATCTTAGCATGTTATGTGTTTTTCTTGTTTAAATGTTTGAAGTTGTAGTATGTCATGTGATCTTCCATATGAAACTTGAATCAAGACCATAGAGTCAGTAGATTGAAAGTTATTAAGGGTCAAGGTCGTTGACCGACCATGACCGAACGAATCTAGGTAACTAAGATTACCCAGAAAAGTTTGACAACCATTTTTAAGTCAATGGATCTTGCCGTGTTTAAGTTATTTTTCCATATTGATGTTATATACTTGTAGATTGTCATGAATACTACACATTAAAACCCAGGTAACAACCAGAACGTTTACATGATCAAAGATATGGGTGGTCAAACTAGGGTTGACCACCAGCCTTATGAATTTCTGGGAAAAACCCAGATTCGTGAAGAACACATTTTCTGGCATGGGTTGACCAGATTTGATCTTACACATGTGATGTTTTTATGGTGATGTTTTGTAATTGAATTGTAGTCCTACATGTGGTCTACAACCACGAGATCTTAAATCACTAAAACATCAACAGGAATTCTATTTATGGAAGCCCGAATATGATCAGGTGAACTGTTCTTCATTTCTGGGCAACTCAGAAATGAAAAATAGCTCTGACAGTCATTTCGGATGCCCAGATCTCCTTTGTTATGTACTGTATGATCATGATTATTGTTGTATTATGTACTCTTACACTAGTACTACACGATATGATGCTTAGTTGGTCCATAATCACACTACACACTGAATTAGGCATGGTCAAACTTGGTCACTCGCTCACTGACATGATTTTCTGGGTTGGCCAAGAACAACTCAAGAACATCTATAGCGACGGTTTCGTCGCTAAAGGGTCCTTTTAGCGACAGTTTATTTAAAAAATTAATATATTAATTAAATAAATAGAAATAAATGGTTTTTAATTATTAAAAAATACGAAATAAATTCTGAAAAATTATTTTAAATTCTGAAAAATGGTTTTTAATTATTTTGAGTATATTTCATAAATATTTAATATTTTTGGAATATAAATGGTATTTAATTTATTTAATTATAATATTAAATAAATTATTTAAAAATGATTTAAATACATGAAAAATTATGAAAAATAATATTATGGTATAATAAAATATTTTAAGTTATTTTCAGTGGCTTTTAATATTTTTTGTGATGAATTTCATTAATTAATTAATTAATTAATATTAATGATAATTTAGTTAGTTATTGAATATATTAAATAAATGATGAAAATAGAATTAATGATTTAAAATTATAGAAAAATGATTTGTCATGAAAAATATTAATTATTTAATATTATTGATATTAGATTTATTTAATACTTATATTAAATAAATTAGTTTAAAATGATTTTAATATTAAAAAATCATTTTAAATAAAAATAAAGGTTTTAAAGATATTTTAAGTTATAAAATATAACTTTCAATATTTAAAGGTAAATCTCATTAACTATTTACTATTAATGATGTTAAAGTTATTTAATAATTATATTAAATAAATTAGTTTAAAATGATTTTAATATTATAAAATCATTTTAAATGATAATAAATTGTTTAAAGATATTTTAAGTTATAAAATATAAATTTTAATATTTAAAGGATAATTTCATTAATAATTTAATATAATGATATTAATTTTATAATTAATGATATTAAGTTTATTTAATAATTATATTAAATAAATAGTTTAAAATTGGTTTTATTTATTTAAAATCATTTAATAAGGATACTAATGAATTAAAAATATTTTAAGTTATAATTAATGACTTTTAATATTTTGATAGATAATGTAATGATATTTTAATATTAATAGTAATCATTTAAAATGATTTTAAACGTTTTAAAATTTATTTAAGGGTAATATTAATACTTTAAAAGTATTTTGAGTTATTATAAATAACTTTAACCTTTTGACAATGGTTTCATTAAAAGATTAATATTATTTAAATAGTGATGATAATAGAATTATTTAATATTTAAATCATTTAATTATGATTTCGGTGTTTGAAAATTCATGATAAATTATAATAAATGTTTAAAAATTATTATAAGTTATTTAAAAATAATATGACTAATACTTACAGATGTTGAACAACAGGATAGAGTCTTAGACTCGATAATTACCCGATAAAGCCGTCGGTACACCGACATATATCAAAAATTGATCTGGACTTAGATAATTTGATTAGTTTTGTGTTTATTTGTGATTCAATGGTTGTTAAACATATGTGACAATGTGATTAGGTTATGTGCTGACTGTAGTAAGCAGTATTATGTGTTATAGTATGTTATTCTAATCGATCAAATGATCTTATTACTGATAGGTGTTATGTAAAGATAGAACTAAGTTACGAACTCTAAGCAACGCATCAGGCAAGTATCTTACCTTTGCATTTCCTTTATGTAATGGACATGAGTAAGAAGTTTCAGAATTATATTATTATTATCCTATATTATTAACCCTATTGTGATATACTCTATATCCGATCATTGTTTATCAACATGTTAGTATATGGTAATTTAGATATATATTCTGTTCGTTAATCTCTATATATGGTTATACAAGTGTCCCCACTTGGATAATCATTGTATTTAATCTGCGTTGATATATATATATATATATATATATATATATATATATATATATGTCCAAGCTAATTGACCAGCTAGACACAAATTTTGAAATATTGTTGAATAAGTTAAAACCTTTTTGTATCCAATCAAATTGTTTTGGTTCGGATTCCAGTCTAAGTATGAACATCCCGATCAAGGGAAAACTTTTATGTACCGAAGGCGGACAGAGTGAACGATCCTATCGTTCTTGTAATGTAGTATTGATCAATACAGGGTCCATGGATGTACACCCTCGTGCCCACAAGCTATGACGGTTTGCAGATGAAGTTCTGTCTAACCTTATCAACAATTTAAAACAATGTTCATAGTATGTCGACTACCCTATACATATAGTCAATACATAGTTTCAAAATTTTGAGATCGAATTGTTATGTTATTATTATCGGTTCAGTTTACTTCACAACTATAAATTCGTTGTAGAAGTGATGTACAAAGAAAACATTTAATTCTTTCAGCTAAATATAATTATAATTGTTATAACTTGCTGGGCACTTAAATGCTCATCCTTGCTTAATTTAAATGTTTTCAGATAAGTGTGAACAGCTAGAAGGTTCGGCCAAGAACAAGTGAAAAGGAAAGCAAACATAATATGTTTAATGGTATCTTTTGTAATATTTAGACAATATATAGACAATGATATGTATTATATATCATGTAAAGAATATAGTAAAGGTTACGTACTTGGGATTAGACTCTGATAAATGTAAGATAAGTTTGATATTCATATTATTATTATTATTATACCTGAATTTGGGGGCATTACAAAAACTATAGAGAGAGAAACTATAAAGAGCAAGAAGAAGAGTATTCTGCTACTTCATTATTGCAGTATCCAGTCTTCTACTAAGGTAACAGATATTATTTGTTGTATTCATAATGGGTATTATTTCTTTCATATTCATAAGGAATACTATTTTTCGTATTTATCCTTTAATATGCCGGAATAACCTATCTATGCGGATTACGTACCGTATGACAGGTGAAAATACATTTGCAGTTTTGTATGTTATTTCTTTTCATATTCTTAAATCTAAACTTACTATGGTAAGTATTGCTTCTATAATCCCTGAAATTAGTGGGATATCCTTGAAGTTTTGCGCTTCATCCAGTATCGTTTCATTGGAATATTGATATGAACTTTCTTATTAAATATCAATATTTTGAACCTGGGGTACTATTCACGGGTTACTATTCACCCAGTTACTATTTTTTAGAATATTATTCACTGGGGTATTCGGGGCACTTTTCATTCGGGGGTACTATTCACGGGTTACTATTAAACCAGTTACTATTCACTCAAATATTATTCACTCAGGTATTCGGGGCACTTTTCATGCCAGGGTACTATTCACGGGGTACTATTCATCCGTACTACTATTCACGATAAAAATTGATTTCTTTTTTGTCCAAGATTATTTTTCATACATGAATATTATTCTTGAATTTTACTCCACAAAGTAGTATCATGTTGACAATTTGGATATTTTTAAACTCTAGATAAATTTAAAGTCTTTAATATTTATCCTTGATCTCGTTTGATTGAATTCTTATATCATTGTCATCATCCTCATGATTATATTGTGATGAAAGTCATCTTTGGCTTACGTGCATAGATGGACTGTTGATTCGTGTGATTATTACCAGGGATCATTCGGTATAATCATGTCCCGTAATGTTATAAATGATGTGGTAAAAATCCTCATTGGCATGTAATGCATTGATGGACAGTTGTTGGTATAATTATGACCAGGTATTATTCGGTATAATCATGACCATTGATGATTACATGAATATCCTTGGCCCGTAGTGCAGGGATGATTCGATTATGTGGTTTATTTATTAAGCTGAGTCTCAAAGATAAAGTTGATGAAAACCTTTTTAAATCATAGAAGATAGTAGATATCATGCTCTACTTGACTCTTCTAATGGATTGCTTGTTCCGCTGCAGTTAAACTTGTTGTCCATTATATTCTATCAGTTTAACATTGTTGAAGGCTAACAATAACTTATTCTGCATTATCTTAGTCATAATATTTCTTACTGGGCTAGTTGAGCTCACCCTTTTGCTTTCATTATTCTCTTCAGGAAATGAGAACACAACCGGGACTAGTTAGGGAACAGAGTGATGGTCTGAGATGGCTTTTTTAGTAATCCTCACTATTTAGTGTGATAATAAATGTAATGAGGATTGAATTTGAGTTTGGATATTGTCTATGAGACAATATTCGTGTAAAAACTCTCAGCTCTTGTTGTATAATTAAGTTTGTATTTGTATTTTGTGCCATGTATTTGGCGACCCAAAATGGGTGATGTATACCTATTTTGGGGGCGTCACAGTTGGTATCAAAGATTAGGGATATGATCCCTGACAAAGATGTGAGACAAGAACTAGGAGGGGAGAGACGGGAAATTCGTTCGCTAGTATGACCTACCTAAGTTTATTTGGTATTTAATTGGTCGGTTAGAGTATAGGGATAATATTTGAAATGTCAATTAACCCTTGTTTTGTGGCAGTGTTTGAAAATGGCATCTAAAAATGTTGAGATCAACAATGAAGCACATGAGACCGTTGAGTCACCAACGATCAATACCCAGGATAATGTGCAACAATAAGACAATAATCCTTAGGTAAACAACAACACCGATCAAATGATGAACGATGAGATGTTCAGAGGCTTTATGCAATTTATGCAACATCAGGCGATAGCGGCTCGTGTTCAAAATGCAGGTGGAAACAATAGCAACTCACAGATGGTCACCGCTAAGCAATTCAAGGAGCTGGGACCATCAGAGTTTTGGGGAAAGCCAGAACCACTTAAGGCAAAGACGTGGATAAAACAGATCACCAAGATATTCGAAGTCTTGGGATGCTCTGAGGAGCAAAAGGTTCCCTTTGCCACCTTCATGTTAAGAGGAGAGGCAGATTACTAGTGGGAATCAGTAAAGCGTACTCAACCTGCCGCACTCAAAATGTCTTGGGAGAATTTCCAAGAGCTGTTCAACGACAAGTACTTTCCCGAAAGTATTCGTCACGTGAAGGAGGTGGAGTTTATCAAGTTGGAGCAAAACAATATGACCGTATCACAATACGAAGCTAAGTTTGCTGAGTTGTTCCGGTTTGTGCCCCACTTGGTTGATTATGAAGGAAGAATGACGAGGGCATTTTTAAGTGGGTTAAAACCCGAGATACGTCAACACTTAATTTCTCACAAATTGTGTTTGTATTCGGATGTTGTAAATAGGGCTCAGTTATTAGAACGTGATAATGAGTCAATCCAACCAAGAGATAGCAGCCGACAAAGAGATACTACTAGTGGTGGCAGTCATAGAAGCAGTGATAACAAACGTGGAGGGAATCAACATGCCAGAAATGGTAACAACTCCAGTGGTAATCATGGCCAAGATAATAGAAGTGGATATTTCAAGAAGAGGAGATTCAATAATGATGGAAAGACGTCAGCACCAGCACCTGTTGTTAAGGAAGGAGAACGACCGCCGGTTATATGTTACAAATGCAGAGGGGAGGGACACATCAGTCCAAACTATACGCAGCAGTCCAAAGCATGTTACAATTGTAGAAGAAAAGGTCACCTAGCCATATTTTACCCAGCACCAAAGTCAAGTCCAGCTGGGATGGAGGCATCAAAGGCCATCCCATACAAGAAAAAACTAGTAGTTCAAGGGAGAGCGTTTGTCGTAACCTCCCAAAAAGCGAGGAATCCGAACGAGGTGATCATGGGTAAGCTAATCATAAACTCTTGCGAAGCTGATACCTTATTTGATACCGGTTCTACCCATTCTTTTATTTCTCCTACTTGCGCTCAACGTTTAAATTTGACTTCAGAGAAATTAGACTTTGACTTATCGGTTGAAACTCCGTTGGGAGAAACCTTTATTACTGATAAGTGGGTTTTATACCTACTTATGGAGTACCAATTCACGTGAACTATGCCCATCTTAAGTACATTTTAGTATGTTTTAGCTGCATTTCATGTTAGTTTACATTGCATATACTTAAAACTCCTTTTGGTGGAAAAGTACAGGAAACGACCTAATTTGGTGGACTTAGAGGGCACGAGGCGAATGGACGCATGAAGCGAGGCACGAGCTGTGGATGCGTGGCATGAGGATCAATGGAGCAGACACTAAGCAGGGGTGAACGAAAGGAATGAGCAACAGGATAGAAACGATTTGCGTGAGTGGTAACCGAGGAATTAACATTGCGAAGCCCTTGCATGCGGGCTGCGGCAGACAAGTATGGGAACACGCGCCCGCACGAGAATCCGGTTGGACATCATGACACACTGCAAGTCGCGCGCCCGCGTGAGGATTACATTGGAGGAGCGCGCGATGCTTAATCACTGCTGAGCTATTTATTTTAATGTTTAATTAAAATGGTTGTAGTTGGTTTTTTTAAAATGATATATTTGACTGGTGTCAGAGGAATATAGATTTTTATTCAATTTTTATGCATTTTTAACATCGTAACTAGGGTTTACTCTCTGGGAGAGATTCCAACGCAGAAGGAGGCCAAAACTTAATTTTCTACTTCTTCTTGGGATTTTCTACTAGAGTGGATTATTATTAGTATTTGCTAGATTCATATGAGGATTTGAATAGTGAATTATATTCAGCAATTGGGTTTGATTGTTTCTACCTTTCATCTTTCAATTGTTCGTGTATTAATCATGTTTAGATTTGATCCCATAATGGCTTTTGGTTCAGTCATGAACTAAACTCCATTATCGGATTCTAACGGATTTTAATATGTAGTTTGATTACATGCTTGAATGCTGGATTGTTTACATATTATATGGGATGTCTATCATAATTGTTTTGCATGTATGAATGTTTGATCACCACTCATTTCAGTATTTGTATGGAATTGACAATGAACATGCAAGTATGGATTGTAATCATGATAGTATACGTATATGGGGCTATTTTATATGGCTTGTGTATTTCGTGAACCAGATAGACATATACTGTTTCACTGTATGAGTTAGAATAAGGGCTTGAACTTAAAATTCAATATATTTGCATTTTCACATAGACATATAGTGATTTTGGTTATATTGATGATTACATCGAATCTATCATTTGTGGATGCTGTGTAAGTAGGTTATAGTGCATTGAAAAATGGCTATGACTCTTTTAGTGCTCTTGGCTACTTTCTTGTGATGTGTGAACAAGTCATGCATGATAGTGGTGATTAAATGAAATATAAAATGAAGTTAGAATCCCATTATTTCCAGATTTGATTTATTCCGTCGTTATTATTATTTTAGTTGTTATTTGCGATTTGAGTAACAAACCAATCTTAGTCATTAGTTTAAGCATATAAGTATAGTGATTTAATAAATGCATAGAGATTTAAATTAAATAACTTTCTCTATGGGATCGATACTTTACTTGCTCTGTATTACTTGTTGACACATGTATGCTTGCATGAGTTAGACCTCTTTTGTTAGAACTAAAAAAAGAGGCAACAAGTTTTTGGCGCCGTTGCCGGGGAAAGACGTTTAATTTATTATTATTATCATTAGTTTTAAGCTATATTGTATGACTTAGACAATTCTAGTCTTATCTCATTTTAGTTTTTGCTTTTGTTTTGAGAATTTGGGTAAATTTTATGCATGATGATCATCCAACCCCGACTTAACACCTGTTCAGGACAACATAAATGGGAGAGGTTGGAAATCGAGTGTTCATAGAAATTTACAAGCACAGTTAGAAAGTAGGATAGCTAATATGGCAGCAGAGGCACAAGGAGAAGAGCAAAGAGAGGAGCATAGTGCTCTGAAGGAATATTTCATGCCCAATATTAATGAACTCCAGTCTAGCATCGTCAGACCAGCGATAGCAGCCAATACATTCAAGATAAAAACGGGCACTATTCAGATGGTACAGAATTTAGTGCAGTTTGGGGGTGCCACTACAGATGAACCGAATGAACACCTGTTGAGTTTCATTGAAATCTGTGATAGATTCAGATACAACGGTTTGACAGAGGATGGTATCAGACTTAGGCTATTCCCATTCTCATTGAGGGATAAAGTAAGAAGTTGGCTTCATTCTTTGCCAGCAGGATCTATAACTACATGGGAGGACTTAGCACAGAAGTTCTTAACTAAGTTCTTCCCAATGGCTAAGAGTGTAAACATGAGGACAACTATCTCTCAGTTTGAGCAACAACAGGGCGAGTCCTTATATGAAACATGGGAGAGATACAAAGAAATGCTGAGGAAGTGTCCACATCACGGTATGCCAGATTGGATGGTGATCAACACGTTCTATAATGGATTGGGATGGTAGTCGAGACCGATTGTAGATGCAGATGCAGGAGGGGCATTATGGGCAAAAAGCTATGAAGAAGCCTATAACCTTATCGAAACAATGGCATCGAATGATTTTCAAAATCATACATCTGGGATGCCACAACCCAAAGTTGCAGGTGTATTGGAGGTAGATGCTATTAGTCAGTTATCAGCACAGATGGTAGCCATGGCAAAGAAAATAGATACATTGGCAGAAGGTAAAACAAAGACGGTTGCCATCGTATATGAGATTTGTTTGGGGTCACACTCGACGGATCAATGTGCTATCCGCTCAGAGTCAGTGTAGTGTGTGAACAACTATAGGAAAGATCAAGGACAGTTTTAGAACACATATCACCCCAACAACCGAAATCATCCAAACTTTAGTTGGTCAAATAACCAAGGGAATCAGCAGAATCAGTTTCAATCAAATAATCAGTTTTAGTCACAACCAGCGTAGCCACAGTTTAATCCTAGACCACCTTTTCCCCCGGGATTTTCTCAACAACAATAACAATAACATCATACTCCAGCTGCACCTCAGCAAGAAAAGAAATCAGAAATGGAGGAGATGATGATTAAATACATGGCAAATACAGAGGTTATGATCAAAAGCCAAGCAGTGGCTATTCAGAATCTGGAAACTCAAATGTGGCAGATGGCAAACATGCTTACTAACAGGCCCCAGGGTTCATTGCCAAGTAATACTGAAACAAATCCAAGAAGAGAAGGGAAAGAACAGTGTCAAGCAATCATATTAAGATCTGGGAAGAATATTGCACACACTGCAAGTCGCGTCCGCACATGTTTTACAAAAGGAGCCCGTGCGGCCGCGCGAGGCATAGGAGCCAGCTACTGAGAAAGAAAATCTGGAAAAGTCTGAGGTTCAGCAGGAAGAGAAAGATAAAGCAGGTTTAGAGGAGAAGCTTAAGAGTTCAATACCACCAATTCATAGTCAAGTTCCGTATCCGCAGAGATTAAATAAGAAAAAGGAAGATAAGCAATTCAGCAAGTTTCTGGAGGTATTTAAAAAGCTGTAAATCAATATACCTTTCGCTGAGGCATTGGAACAAATGCCAAGCTATGAAAAGTTTATGAAGGGTATACTATCAAGGAAAAGGAGGTTAGACGAATTTGAGACAGTAGCCTTGACAGAAGAATGCAGTGCAGTACTTCAGTAGAAGTTACCCCCGAAGTTGAAGGATCTGGGCAGTTTCACAATCCCGTGCACAATCGGGAAGATGAATTTTGAAAAATGTTTGTGTGATCTTGGGGAAAGTATCAATATGATGTCCTTATCATTGTTCAATCAATTGGGATTACCGGATCCAAGGCCAACAAACATTTCTTTGCAGTTAGCTGACAGATCCATCACGTATCCAGGGGGAATTGTTGAAGATGTATTAGTGAAGGTGGACAGATTTATCTTTTCGGCTGACTTCATTATTTTGGATTACGAGGAAGACAAAAATATACCAATCATACTAGGATGACCATTCTTAGCCACAGGAAAAACTCTGATAGATGTGCAGAAGGGGGAACTCACTATGCGTGTTCATGATCAAGAGGTCACCTTTAATGTCTTCAAAGCTATGAAGTTTCCAGCAGATGAAGAGGAATGTTTCCTGGTTGATTTGGTGGATCAGGTCGTAAATGATGAAGTACAGAGTAGAGTGGATGATGAACCTTTGAGGAGTGTAATTGCTGAAAATTCAGATTTGGAGGATGAGGAACTTGACGAACTTGTGCAATATTTGGATACCACTACACAAGTCAGAAAATTCAGAACACCTGTTGAGCCATTGACAAAAGTGGGAAAATCCTCAGTAAAATTAAAGCCATCTCTTGAGACACCTCCAGAACTTGAATTAAAACCACTTCCAGAACATCTCAGGTACGTTTTTTTAAATAAAGATTCAAAGCAACCTGTGATTATTTCTTCTTCATTAACATCTTTTCAGGAAGAAAAACTGCTACGAGTGCTTCGAGAGTTCAAATCAGCTATTGGCTGGACCATAGTATATATCAAAGGGATCAGCCCTTCGTTTTGCATGCATAAAATCCTGATGGAAGATGAAAGTAAGCCATCGATTGAGCAACAAAGGAGACTTAATCTGATAATGAAAGAAGTGGTTAAGAAAGAGGTAATAAAATGGCTGGATGCGGGCATAATCTATCCGATCTCAGATAGCTCATGGGTGTGCCCAATGCAGTTTGTACCGAAAAAGGGTGGCATAACCGTAGTGACTAATGAGAATAATGAGTTGATTCCAACACGAATAGTGACAGGGTTGAGAGTATGCATGGAATACCATAGGCTCAACAAAGCTACAAGGAAAGATCATTTTCCACTCTAATTCATTGACCAGATGTTGGACAGATTAGCAGGTCATGAGTACTATTGCCTACTGGACAAATATTCGGGCTATAATCAAATAATGATAGCTCCAGAAGACCAGGAAAAGATAACTTTCACATGTCCTTACGACACATTCGCCTTTAGAAGGATGTTTTTTGGGTTGTGCAATGCTCTAGACACTTTTTCAGAGATGCATGATGGCTATATTTTTAGATATGGTGGAGCAGGATGTGGAAGTATTTATGGATGACTTCTCAGTCTTCGGGGACTTGTTTGATCTATGCCTTGAAAATTTGGTGATGGTTTTGAAGCGGTGTGTTGAAACAAATCTAGTACTGAACTGGGAAAAATGCAATTTTATGGTACAAGAAGGAATTATACTGGTACACAAAGTATCGAAGAAGGGACTCGAGGTAGATAGGGCAAAACTGGAAACTATAGAGAAATTGCCACTACCTACTTCGGTAAAAGGTGTTCGCAGCTTTATGGGACATGCAGCTTTCTATCGCAAATTCATCAAAGACTTCTAAAAGATAACTAAACCATGATGCAGGTTATTGGAGAAGGATGCACATTTTAACTTTGATGAGGCTTGCATGTCTGCATTTGAGCACCTAAAAGGGAAATTAACATCAGCACCAATTATTACTGCACCAGATTGGGATTTGCCATTTGAGCTGATGTGTGATGCTAGTGATTACGCTGTAGGGGCTGCTTTGGGGCAGAGGAAAGAGAAGATGTTTCATGTTATTTATTTTGCCAGCAAGACCCTTACAGATGCACAGTTGAACTACACCACCACGGAGAAAGAGTTATTGGCAGTGGTGTATACCTTTGATAATTTTCGAGCATATTTGATCGGCACAAAGGTGATAGTGTATACGGATCACGCCGCAATTCGAAATTTAGTGGTGAAGAAGGATGCAAAGCCTCTGTTGATCAGATGGATTTTATTACTGTAGGAATTTGATTTGGAAATCAAGGACAAGAAGGGCACTAAAAACCAAGTGGCGGACCACTAATCTCGACTTATGAATCCGGAAAGGGAGACAGATGACAAGGTTTTAATCAATGAATCCTTTCCATATGAACAGTTGTTTGTGGTGAAAGGGGAAGTGCCATCGTTTGCAGACTACGCAAACTATTTGGTGAGTAAGATGCTACCTTCTGATTTGGTGGGTTATCAAAAGAAGAAATTTTTGCATGATATCAAATGGTATATATGGGATGAAATTTATTTGTTTAAATAGTGTTCTGATCAAGTTATAAGAAGGTGTATTTCGTATAGCGAGACTGAGGGGATTCTGCAGGATTGTCACTCTACTGTGTATGGCGGTCACTATGGTGGTGAAAGAACAGCGGCTAGAATACTACATGCAGGATTATACTGGCCGATAATTTTCAAGGATGCATACAGTTTTGTCCAGCGGTGTGATAGATGTCAGCGAGTGGGGAACATCCCTAAAAGGAATGAAATGCCATTAAATATAATCTTGGAAGTAGAAATTTTTGATGTATGGGGAATTGATTTCACGGGGCCTTTCGTTTCTTCCTGCGGAAATCTCTACACTCTGCTCGTTGTAGATTATGTCACGAAATGGGTAGAAGTGGCAGCTCTTCCGACAAATGATGCCAAGGTCATCCTCAGATTTTTACACAAAAGTATCTTCACGAGGTTTGGGACTCCAAGGGCTATCATCGCGATGTGAAGGCGATCACTTTTTTGCAACAGCGGTTCTGACTTTGTTGGCTAAATATGGGGTGAATCATCGCATTGCTACATCATTTCACCCACAAACGAATGGCCAAGCTGAAGTGTCGAATCGAGATGTTAAGAGAATCCTGGAGAAAGTTGTGAATCCCACAAGGAAGGACTGGTCATTGAAGTTAGATGATGCAGTATGGGCTTATAGGACGGCATATAAGACACCGTTGGGTATGTAACCTTTTTAGCTCGTGCATGGAAAAGTTTGCCACCTTCCAATGGAGCTAGAGCATAAAGCATATTGGGCAATTCGAAAGCTAAATTTTGATTTGAAAGCTGTCGGGGAGAAACGCTTACACCAACTCAATGAGTTGGATGAATTCGGATTGCAGGCATATGAGAAATTGAAGTTGTATAAGGAGAAAGTGAAGAAATGGCATAACCAAAAAATCATTGAGAGAGCATTTGCACCGGGACAAAGTATTTTTCTTTATAACTCCAGACTTAAACTTTTTCCCGGGAAGCTGAAATCGAGGTGGTCAAGACCATTTATAGTGAAAACTTTTTTTCCGCATGGTGCAATTGAAGTATTCGATACATTGCCAGACAAGCCTTTTAAGGTGAATGGACAGCGCTTAAAGCATTACTTTGGTGGTGAGGTAGACAGAAAGAAAGTCGCCTCAATTCTTTCTTCAACATGAGCATCCGAGACAGTCAAGCTAACTGACTATAACTTAACGCTTGATGGGAGACAACCCATTATCTCTATCTCTATTTTCTTTTTATTTATTCAGTAGTGTATTTAGCTAGTTCATCTTTATTTCATTCGTAATAGAGAGCTATGTGAGCATAAGTAAGTGTGTAATAGAGTATGCACGGGACATTGTTTTAGTAGTGTATAAAATCTACTTGTTCATTTATGCTTATTCTAGAATTCACACATTGATACGGGTAAATGTTGTGCTGCAGGAATCTTAAAGTGAAATCTCATGTAATCAGTTTGGGAGTAAACTCAGCAATGCAGAAAGTAGGGACGCCTTGTGATCGTATAATGATTTCACACCAAGATCATGGCATGCATGGCGCCGCGCCACTCCCACACATCTCGGATCAGAATGTCACTTTCAGCGCTGCTACTGAAAACCATTACAAGGACGCGTGGCCGCGCACGATAGCAGACGTGGAAATATTTTTTTAAATATAAAATTCGAGTCGTGGTCTAATTGGGTCTCTCAACTGATATAATAGAAGCGTATTCTTCTGTTCTCCCATATTCATAAGACTCATCAACTCTCATAAAAGTTCATACCCACAAATCTCCTTCTTGGCATAAATCTAGGGTTCTGCTTGGGTTGTGTAGCAGTAAGTTTGGGGGTACGCTCATCAACAATTCCTTTGCATTCTTTCTATCATCCGCACATGGGTCCAAAAAGAGCACGCGCAATCTCCATCTCTTCTTCATCAGCATCTTCCTCCGATAACCAAGAAGAGGATGTCTTGGACGAGAGTAAATTTATCAGTTTAGAAGCCCAACAGGACTATTATCGGAGTGTGGCCAAATCTTTTATGAAAGAACGGGGACTTCTACCTGAGAAGCAGGATGGCCAACTCTGGTATATGATACGAGAAAGATGCTGGGTTGGCTTGACTGCATCTCCTATGCCTATCCTAATGGGGATTGTTAGAGAATTTTATTCGAATGCTAAGGAGATTATAATAGCAGGCATAACGCTGGTTTGAGAAGAGCAGGTGGATTTTAGACCTTCAGCGATCAGAGAAATATTCAACATATATGATGCACCGCCCACCGGGTCTGCCAATTAGATAGACGGTGCATATTTAGAAATGGATCTACCAGTTGTGATTACTGATTTGTGTATTCCGGGCACCAAATGGAAGTATAAGGTAGGGACAACTGAACCAAAATCATTTCCATCGTCCGCATTGAATCGATATGCCCAAGCATGGAACCTATTTATCTGTGCCAAGCTAGTTTCGTCAGCTCATTACAATGCAATAACCACTGAGCGTGCTATTATTTTGTGGGGAATCATCAAAGGCAAGTACATTGATGTAGGCCATTTAATTCATCAAAACATGATGCGTTATATGCGAGGGAGTAGAACGGGGACTATTCCGCATGCATCTGTGGTAGCCATGCTCTTTACCCAACAAGGAGTCCAATGGAATAAGGAGCAGCTGCAGTACCCAAGCCACGCAATCACTCATGCTACTATTGCAAAGTTCAAGGATTGGACGAGTGGTGTACCACACCTATGCAGACTAGGATTCATCATTCAGCCCACTTTTCTAGAGCCGTTATAGCAGCTCCCTCAAATAGATGAGGCAGGCCCGTCCACACACACACGTGCCACCCATGGTGATCGCCAGCTCTGAAGGTTAGAGCGAAAAGTCGATGCCATGTACGATAATTTGGGCACATTTGCGATGGGACTCACAAGGGCCTTGGCCGAAGCTTTTGCACAGCAAGGAACAACGCTAGAGTGGCCTCAATTCGGAACAGCAGTGCCATATCCACCACAAGATTCACCACCCGAGGAGGGTGGTACCACCGATCATTAAGGGAGTTTTTCGTTACCTTGTACCTTCATTCAATGGGGCATTGAATATTATAAGTTTGGGGGTATTGGGGAGTAGTGTAGTGCATGTAGTTTTGCATGATTAGTTTAATTCTTTAGTTTTAGCATGATTAGTTTAATTTTGTAGTTTTCTCATGTTTAGTTTAAATTTTTGCAACATATAGTTATTTTTGCATATATAATTGCACGTTCATGTTTAGTGCATATCTCACAGTTCTTGTCGTATATGGAAATTTTTGTTTAGCCAATGATGATAGCGAATGTTTTTTTAACAATTTTTGAGTATTTTGGATAATATGCATGAAGTGAGATAATGCTTTTTCTGAATTAATCGTTAAAACACCCCGGTGTTAAAAAATACAAGATGTCTGGCGTGGTTGCATAGTAGCACACGGTATTTATTATTGATGCTTACGTGATAAGTCACTCAATTTTGTTGGTATTATTAATGTAATATCTGAGAAAATCTTTTATATAAAATAAAATACTTTTATAAAGTTATTATATAAATAGAATATATTATATTCTATTATGCATAGTGTCATATAGTAGTGTCTGCATAGTGTTTTGCATAGTAAAATCTTTTTATATAAAATGAATACTTTTATAAAGTTATCTGTTTTATTAGACAATAATTAGAATATATTATATTTTATTATGCATAGTGTTTGCATAGTGCTCTGCATAGTATTTGTATAGTAAAATCTTTTATAAAGTTATTCGTTTTATTAGATTATAAATAGAATATATTATATTTTATTTAAAAGATTTTGCTTTTAAATATGGACCGTCGATTAAAGTAAATCAATCTGGACCATTCATGAGTTAGTTACTATACTGATCCATTTTTCTATAAATAGAAGCTCATTCCTTTATTATTTTCTTACTTAATTCATTTGAAACTACAGAGAGATAAACTATAGAGAGAAAGAAGAAAGTATTCTGCTACTTCACTACTTATATATCTAGTACTCTTCTTCTTAAGTTAGGGAATATTATTTGTTGTACTCGTAAGGTGTGTTATTCTTTTGTATTCATGAAGGAAACTTATGTTATTCCATTCTTTATTTTTCTATTGGAATAACCTGTATACACGGGATACCCTATACTTGGTGACATTCTTCTATTATTCCGTCTTTACTATTACATTTGGAATATCACATACATGCGTTTTACGTCGGACTTGATTTCGTCTTTATTATTACATTGGAATATATCACATGCATGCGCTTTTCTGTGGGACTGGATTAAATCTTTATTATTATTCTCGTTGGAATATCTCGTGCATGCATTTTCATGGGACCGATTCCGTCCTTATTAGTATTCTCATTGGAATAACTTTTGTCTATGGGAAGTACTTGCATGCATGGTGATTTTGTTGTTATTCCATTCTTTATTATTCATTTGGAACATCCTGCTTGGCATGTAAATTTTTACCGACTTGGTTCCGATTATTTAGTATTCTGTTGGAATAACTTGTCTATGCGAAGTACCGCATGCATGGTGATTTCTTTTGTTATTCCATTCTTTATTATACTCAGTTGATTAAAGTTTTGACTTCTATACTCCATGAAATTAGTGGAATATCCTTGATAATTGCGCTTCATCCAGTATCTTTTCATGGAAATATTCTTTTGAGCATTCTTGAATTTTACTCAACAAAGCAGTATCATGTTGTCAATTTGGACGTTATTGGTTCTTGGACAAATTAATTCTTGAACTTGTTTTATTGAATTCTTATATCATTGTCATCATCCTCATGTTTATATTATGTTTGAAGTCACTTGGTATGATTATGACCAGGGATTATTTGGTGTAATCATGACCGTAATATTACAAATGATGTGGTAAAAGTCCTCATTGGCCCGTAGTGCATTGATGGATAGTTGTTGGCATGATCATGACCATTAATGAATACACAAATATTCTTGGCCCGTAGTGCATGGATAATTATGGTCGTGATACTAAAGAATAATTTTGTCAATTACATCAACTATGCAACTCCTTTTCTTTTGCCTCTTAGAATATTTTGATCAAGTGGTGGCACATCCGAATCAAAATTATCCAAGTTAAGTCCGACCTAGCACTCCATATATTCCAAAAAGAAAAATATCATCCTTGTGGTGACACAACAAAACAATATTGTTCAATTTTCTTTATAAGCATCAAATGTAATAAATTAACATCTTAAATACTTAATACTTGCCTTGTGGTGACACAACAAACTCATATTAAATATTTAATACTCTATTAATTTTATCATGCTAGAAGGCGACGTTCGATATTCCAAATATCTTTGAACGCTTAGGACTTAATATAAATTTTTGAGGGGTTTGTTATTAATTTGTCTCATCTTGTTTAGTGCGCATGCACATATATATATAAAATACGCGTCATATTAATTAACATGCGAAGCATGTTTGCATAATATATAATATATATAGTATAAGCATGCACATATAGAATACTATATTCTACCCGGATTGATTATGGACTTTTATTCTAGTTTGGTTCACTAGAGCCACCAAGTGAACCAAAAGGTCAAACCCTAGGGTGCAAGAAATAATATTTAAATATAACTATTACATTTAAACCCGGGGCCCATTACAAACGGGTCTTCAAGCGCTCCTTGCTCCTTGATCACCAATTTTTCAAAATTAATTCTAACTATTCCTATTACAAAACTATTTAAAATAAATAGAAACCTTGATCGTCAATCAAGGGAAAGTACATAGGAGGGAGATAGAATTTACATTAAGAAAAAATTAGAGAAGACGAGGTACGCAGACCCCATTTAATAAAACTCATACATTCATGCATCCAACTAAAATAAAATCCAATCACAATGGTCAATAGTCCATAATCAATCCCATTTATTATCATACACATCATCATATGCATCAATAAATAACATTCATCTTATGAATAATAAACATTTAATATATATATTGATATCATTTAATGGGCAAATTTAGTTAGTATAAAATCTATTTTGAATAAAAATAAACTCCTTTATTTTAATCCAAATTTAAATCAAAATAAAACTATTTTATTTTAATTTATCCAATTTTGAATAAAATAAACTATTTTATTTTAATCAAAATCTTTAATTAAAATAAACTCCTTTATTTTAATTAATTATGGAATCCAATTCCATGTAAAAAATAATAAACTCCTTTATTTAAAGGAAAACAGATTCTCTTTCCTATTCACAAATAAACTCTTTTATTTTGAATAATATGAAATCTTATTTCATATCTAAATAAACTCTTTTATTTAAGGAAATTAGGATTCTATTTCCTATTCACAAATAAACTCTTTTATTTTGAATAATATGAAATCTTATTTCATATCTAAATAAACTCCTTTATTTAAGAAAACATGTAATCCAATTTCAACTCCAATTAGTTATCATGGAATCCAATTCTAACTCTAATTAGTTAGCATGAAATTCTAATTTTAAAATTAAAATAAACTTCTTCTTTTTTAATATTAAAATAAACTTTTATTTTAATTATAAAATAATTAAGAATAATATATATATATAGTATATATATATATATATATATAACTATAATATAATAACCAATATATATATATATATATATATATATATATATATTATATAAAAACGGTGTGAATCCTGCTTGGTGGCCACGTGGATTACATGAATTCTTTGAAAAAAAAAATCCTGTAACATGTAAAAGGTTTAGGAATCAATTTTTTTTTTTCTTCTTTCACGTGATTCCCAATATTTTCATGTTAACAGGTTATAAATATTATATATATATTAAGCAGGAATCCTACTTGTAACTTGTTTGCAGGATATATATATGAGCTTCCTGTCAACAATTCTTGGGCCACGTGACTCACGGATGTAGGATTTGAAAAAATAAAGTTACCCACTAATTCAACCCAAAAAAAAAATGTTCTCCGAAAACATTTTTAATTTTTTTTTTTTTATTAATAAATTTTATACAATAAAATTATGCCCAATTAAATTGTTCTAAACACATATCAATGTACATATCAAATTAAAATAATTAATAATTCGCATAAAGGTTTGGCTCTGATGCCACTGTTAGGTTTGTAATATTCATGAATGCAATCAAATTACAAAAATAAGCGGAAACGTGTAAAAATCAGAGTTTAAAAATTTTACAAACCATATACCCGGATCACCCTTTATGCACAATTATTAATTAAACGAAAAAGATAACGAATAAGAATCATACCCTTGAAGATCGAGCTTCCTCAGGTACAAGTTCACCTCCAATCCTTTTTTGCGTTCAACTTGAATCCACCGGATTTGTTCCTTCCTTTGATCAACGTTAGCCACCCAAGTGTTTGGCCTCTAGAGGTGATCCACCAAGAAAGAAAAAGGATTCAAGAAGATGGGTGGTTGGCTAAACCCTAGTTTTTCTATCTCTATAGAAAAAGAGCGTACTCTCCAACAAATTGGAATTATGTCGTATTCTAATATCTGATATAAGACTCCTCTTATAAAGATATCAAGTAACCCTATTAAAAATAAGGTATTATTTAATTAAATGGGCTCCCTAATCTTATTAGGGATAATTAATTAAACTCCTTTAACTAATTTTCCCTCCTAATCCTATTAGGAATTAATGAGAATACTTATATTAAATTAATTTCTAAACTCTTTTAGAAATTAAAATAATAATAATAATTGTAATAATATTAATAAGACTCCTCTTATTAATTTATATTTAATATTTCTAAAATATTAAATAATAAATATTAAGCTATTTAATTTATTCTATCACCATAAATTAAATTAAATATACATAACATATTATTACAATTATGCCATTAACTTCTTAAATAATTATTCTTCCTTTTATGGTGTGACCCTTTAGGTTCTCCATATTAAACCAGTTGTGAATAAATCAATAAGAACAATTCTAATCTTATTCAAATAAATAAATTAAACAATTAATTTATTTAAATAAATAATATTTATTCTACAATAGGGATAAGTCTCCCTAGCGATCAACGACTTTCCAGATAATATAGATTTCAACATTAATCATAAAAGAACCATTGAGTAAATAGTTACCGTACAATTCAATCCTTCCACCATACAATGTCCCAATTAAATATAAGACATGGAATTTTTGTCAAGTCTTATTTTATTTAATTATATGTATTTCGATCCTTAAATGCACAACTCAAATAATGCAAATTAGAAACTCCTTTCTAATTTCATTACGCCTTAACAAGGACTCTTTGGGTTGTCATTTATCGAATCACATAGGACATTTCTCTTCTTTTAATAGAAGTGGTAGATTCTTTATTGATCATACATTATCTCCATGTACAACTTATTATACCCAAGCATACCCTTTGATATACCCTAAGGGTCTTAAGGAATAAGTCAAAGTATAACTCATCATACACAAGATACTATGATGATCTCAAGTCCAAGGATCACTTGTACTACTATCACTACAGGAATTCCTATTGACGGGCAAGTAAAACTCCATTAGGTATTCCTTAGCGAGCCACGTTCAGTGAACTTATTCTCTAATAAGCACCTACATACTTGCTTTAGTGTCTCCACACAAATGATCATGAGATCAATCATCCTCATCCAATGAGCAAGCAACGTATGTACCAATCTATCCGGATTCATTAATCCCCAATTTAGTAATCCAATGATTGGGAACTATTTTAGTTTTAAGCTTTCTAAGAATTTAGATCTCATTAGAATGATCATCATCATTATTCTAAAAGCATTGCTTAAAACTATGGGTTTATCACATATTATAAAACAACATCATGTAGATAATTAAAAGCCTTTAATAAATTAATACTTTTTTATTAATAAATGAATAATATTGTTACAAAGTATATGCTTTATCATCAAACATGATTGGCTTGTGTGCATACTACTTTCATTCGTCACATGAAAGAAGAGGTGTTTATCAAATTAGAAAAAAATAATATGACCGTGTCGCAATACGAGGCTAAATTTGCGGAGTTATCCCGGTTTGCATCCCATTTGGTAGATAATGAGGAGCGAATGACGCGAATGTTTTTAAGAGGTTTAAAACCGGATATACGTCAATATCTTATTTCTCATAAACTGTGTTTGTACTCAGATGTTGTAAATAGGGCTCAGTTATTGGAGCGCGGAAACGAGTCAACGCAACCAAGAGAAAGCAGCTGGCAACATGAAAATACCAGTGGTATCAGTCATCGAAACGATGACAACAAATGTGGAGGGAATCAACATGCCAGAAATGGTAACCACTTCGATGGTTATCATGGCCACGACAGTAAAAATGGACATTTCAAGAAAAGGAGATTCAACAATGATGGAAGGACGTCAGCACCATCACCCGTTGTTAAGGAAGGAGAACAACCACCTATCATATGCTTCAAATGCGGAGGGGAGGGATACATCAGTCCAAACTGCACGATGCCGTCCAAAGCATGTTATAATTATGGAAGAGAAGGTCACTTAGCCCAATTTTATCGTTCACCGAATACAAGTTCAGCTAGGATGGAGGCACTAAAGGCCGTCCCAGAAAAGTCAAAGCCGGTGGTGCAAGGGAGAGCATTTGTTGTAACCTCCCAGAAAGTAAGGAACCCGAACGAAGTCATCACGGGTAAGCTTATCATAAACTCTAGCGAAGTCTATACTTTATTTGATACCGGTTCTACCCATTCTTTTATTTCTCCTACTTGCGCTCAACGATTAAATTTGACTCCAGAGAAATTAGACTTTGACTTATCTATAGAAACTCCGTTGGGAGAAACCTTCATTACATCCATGGTTTATAAGTCTAGTTAGGTTCAAGTTGGTACCCAGACATTACCTGTCGATCTTATTTCATTGAAAATACTTGCATTTGATGTAATTCTAGGGATTGATTGGTTAACTACTCATCATGCAAAAATTGATTGTTTTCGTAAGGTTGTTAGCTTACATATTCCTAATGAACCTATTATGCGAATTCAAGCAACCAAACCATTAAAATCAATCACTGTCATGTCAAGCCATAAAGCTATTCGTTTATTGAAAAATGGATGTCAAGCTTTCTTAGCTCATGTCACGGATCTAAACAAAAATACGTCAGTTTTGAATGATATTTCTATTGTTAATGAATTTCCTGACGTATTCCCTGAGAACTTCATGGCCTACACCCAGAGCGTGAAATTGAATTTTGTATCGACCTTGAACCTGGTACACAACCTATTTCCAAAGCCCCATATCGAATGGCTCCTATTGAACTTCGGGAGTTAAAGACCAAACTAGAGGAATTGTTAGACATCGGTTTCATTCGTCCTAGTACTTCTCCTTGGGGTGCTCCTGTTCTATTCGTGAAAAAGAAAGATGGGAGTATGCGACTTTGTATTGATTATCGGGAGTTGAATCATGTCACCATCAAAAATAGGTACCCATTGCCACGTATTGATGACGTGTTTGACCAGTTGCAAGGAGCCAAATTCTTTTGAAAGATTGATCTTCGTTCCGGATATCACCAATTGAAGATTAGAACCGATGACATTCCAAAGATGGCTTTCAGAACTCGGTAAGGGCATTATGAATTCCTAGTCATGTCATTTGGATTGACTAATGCTCCTGCTGCCTTCATGGATATGATGAACCGAGTATTCAAGGAATATTCGGATCACTTTGTGGTCGTCTTTATTGATGACATCCTTATATATTCCAAAACCCGTGAAGATCATGAGCAACACTTGAGGCTGATGGTATCAAGTCATGGGATATATGTTGACCCAACAAAGATTGAAGCTATTCAAGGCTTGAGGAAGTAGCATTCCTTGGGCATGTGGTATCAAGTCATGGGATATCTGTTGACCCAGTAAAGATTGAAGCTATTCAAAGCTGGGAGCAACCCAAATCAGTGATCGAAGTACGTAGCTTTCTCGGCTTAGTTGGTTATTATCGGAGATTCGTAGAAGGGTTTTCTCGAATCGCTACTCCACTAATTCAGCTGACTCAGAAAGATACAAAGTTCAGTTGGAGCGAGGAATATGAGAAGAGTTTTCAAGAACTCAAGAGGAGACTCATTTCAAAGACTGTTCGACAATATCATCGGTTCGGAGGGATTTGTCATCTCTGATGATGCTTTGGGCAAAGGGTTAGGATGTGTTCTCATGCAACATGGGAAAGTCATAGTTTATGCCTCACGACAACTCAAAGAATATGAGAGGAATTATCCTACTCATGATCTAGAGTTGGCAGCTGTTGTCTTCGCACTAAAGATTTAGAGGCATTACTTGTATGGGGAGAAAGTGGATCTCTTTACGGATCATAAAAGCCTCAAATATTTCTACACTCAAAAGGAACTCAACATGCAACAACGACGTTGGCTTGAACTGTTGAAAGATTATGATCATACCATCCAATACCATCCTGGAAAAGCGAACGTGGTAGCTGACACATTGAGTAGAAGATCATATGCAAGTGCGAATGCAATATTGTCAACGCAAAGGCCCATTTTGTGTGACTTGCAAAGGATGGAGATAGAGTTAAAGACTCCAGGGACCCATGTGATGATGGCGAATATACGAGTAGAACCGACTTTAATTGATAAAGTTAATGTTGCTCAAGCTACAGACCTGGAGCTGATTCGTATGAGGAAGAAAGTGCAAGAAGGTGCTATGGAAGAAAGTGTCGTTCTCCAGTATGTTGGGATGAGGTGGGTGAAGCAACGTTGTTGGGACCGGAGTTGGTACGTATGACTACGGAAAAGATTCAAACGATCCGACAACGTATAAAAACCTCACAAGATCGACAAAAGAGTTATGCTAATCTTCATCTAAAGGACGTGGAATTCGATATAGGAGATCATGTGTTGTTACGTGTTGCTCCATGGAAAGGAGTTACGAGATTTGGAAAGAGAAGAAAGCTCAATCCTCGATTCATCGGCCCATTTTTAATCCTTGATCGAGTAGAAACTGTGGCCTATAGACTCGATTTACCGCCAAGTATGTCTCGTGTTCATAACGTTTTTCATATATCCATGTTACGTAAATATATGGAAGACCCGAACGAAATTATTGAGTTAGAACCGGACGAAATAGCGGAAGATTTGATGTATGAAGAGGTTCCTATTAAAATCTTGGATAAGAAGGAACATATTCTACGCTCCAAGGTTATACCTCAAGTCAAAGTTTTGTGGAGAAACCACGATGTTGAGGAAATGACTTGGGAGTTAGAATCTGAAATGAAATCAAGGTATCCTTACCTCTTAAACATACCAGGTACGTACCCTAATTTCGAGGGCGAAATTTCATAAGAAGGGAAAATTATAAAACCCCAACTTTTTGAATAAAGATGAATTTTCTATAAATATTATTTTTGAATATTATGGAGTGAAATTGATATAATGTTATAGTTGTGGGTAATATTTATAAATTTTGCAAAGTACGAAAGTTGTTATATAATATTCGATTGGTCGGGGAATATTCGTTTTAACAAAGAATATTCGTACAACGGCACAATCATTGGTGGACCCCACAACGGAATTATTGTCGGATTGAGAAAATGACAAAAATACTTTATGAAAATAACGGCGGAAGTTTTATCGTTAAGCTGTTGAAACACACTCACTCGGTAAAAAAAATGCGATGTCTGGCGTAGTTGTATAGTAGCACACGGTATTAATTATTGATGCTTACGTGATAAGTCACTCAGTTTTGTTGGCATTATTAATGTAATAATACAAAAAATCTTTTTATATAAAACAGAATATTTTTATAAAGTTATCTGTTTTATTAAACAATAATTAGAATATATTATATTTTATTATGCATAGTGTTTGCATAGTGCCTGCATAGTATTTGCATAGTAAAATCTTTTATAAAGTTATTCATTTTATTAGATTATAAATAGAATATATTATATTTTATTTAAAAGATTTTTCTTTAAATATGGACCGTCAGATTAAAGTAAATCAATCTGGACCGTTCATGAGTTAAGGTTATCTGATCCATTTTTCTATAAATAGAAGCTCATTCCTTCATTATTTTCTTACTTAATTCACTAAAACTCTAGAGATAAACTATAGAGAGAAGAAAGAAAGTATACGCTACTTCACTACTTATATATCCAAGACTCTTCTTCTTAAGGAAGGGAATATTATTTGTTGTACTTTCGTAAAGGGGTGTTATTCTTTTGTATTCATGAAGAGAACTTATGTTATTCCATTCTTTATTATTTTGTTGGAATAACTTTTGATACGCTGGCTACCCTACACTTGGTGACATTCTTCTATTATTCCGCCTTTACTATTTCATTTGGAATATATCGTATGCCAACGCGTTTTACGCCATACCGATTCCGTCTTTATTATTTACATTGGAATATCCTGTCATGCGTTTTACGGGACTGGTTTCGTCTTTATTATTATTAGGTTGGAATATCTTTGTTCATGCGTTTTACTTACGGGACGATTAAATCCTTATTAGTATTCTATTGGAATAACTTTGTCTATGGCAAGTACCGCATGCATGGTGATTTTGTTGTTATTCCATTCTTTATTATTCTTTGGAACATCACTGCCGATTTAATTTACTTTAACTTTGGTTCCGTTATTTAGTATTACGTTGGAATAATCATGTCACGCGAAGTACCACATGCATGGTGATTTCTTTTGTTATTCCATTCTTTATTATACTCAGTTGGTTAAAGTTTTGACTTCTATACTCCATGAAATTAGTGGAATATCCTTGATAATTGCGTTTCATCCAATATCTTTTCATGGAAATATTCTTCTGAGCATTCTTGAATTTTACTCTACAAAGCAGTATCATGTTGACAATTTGGATGTTATTGGTTCTTGGACAAATTAATTCTTAAACTTGTTTTATTGAATTCTTATATCATTGCCATCATCCTCATGTTTATATTATGTTGAAAGTCATCTGTGGCCTGTAGTGTATAAAAGGACTTGGTATGATTATGACCAGGGATTATTTTGTGTAATCATGACCGTAATGTTACAAATGATGTGGTAAAAGTCCTAATTGGCCCGTAGTGCATTGATGGACAGTTGTTGGCATGATCATGACCATTAATAAATACACAAATATTCTTGGCCCGTAGTACATGGATAATTATGGTCGTGATACTAAAGAATATCCTTGGCCCTAGTGCAGGGGTGATTCGATGATGTGGATTATTTATTAAGCTGAGTCCCAGCGATAAAAGTGATGAAAAACCTTTTAAATCATAAAAGATAGTATATTTTATTCTCTACTTGACTCTTTTAATGGATTGCTTGTTCCGCTGTAGTTAAACTTGATGTTTGTTATATTGTATCAGTTTAACACTGTTTAAGGCTAATGATAATTTATTCTGCATTATCTTAGTCATAATATTTCTTACTAGGCTAGTTGAGCTCACCCTTTCTTTCATTGTTCTCTTCAGAAAATGAGAATATAGCTGGAACGAGTCGAGGAACGGAGTGATGGTCCTAGATGGTGAATTAGTAGTCCTCACTATTTTGTGAAATAGTGTGATAATAATTGTAATGAGGACTCCTTTTGAGTTTGTATACTCTCTAGCAGACAATATTTGTATTCAAACTCACAGTTTATGTTTTGTCGTATTGTACACGACAATTGTATTATTAAGTTGTATTTGAATTCTGTACCATGTATCTGGCGACTCAAGATGGGTGATGTATACCTAATTTTGGGGGCGTCACATTACCTGTCAATCTTATTTCCTTAAATTTACTTGTGTTTGATGTGATTTTAGGGATTGATTGGTTAACTACTCATCATGCAAAAATTGAATATTTTTGTAAGGTTGTTAGCTTTCATATTCCTAACCAACCTATTATGAGAATTTAAGCGACCAAACCACTAAAGTCAATCACTGTCATATCAAGCCATAAAGCTATTCATTTATTGAAAAACGGATGTCAAGCTTTCTTAGCCCATATCACAGATTTAAACAAAAATATGTCAGATTTGAATGATATTTCCATTGTTAATAAATTTCCTGATGTATTCCTTGAAGAACTTACTGGCCTACCCCAGAGCGTGAAATTGAATTTTGTATCGACCTTAAATCCGGTACAAAACCCATTTCCAAAGCCCCATATCGAATGGCTCCTATTGAACTTCAGGAGTTAAATACCCAACTACAGGAATTGTTAGACATCGGTTTCATTCGTCCTAGTACGTCTCCTTGGAGTGCTCCTGTTCTATTCGTAAAGAAGAAAGATGGGAGTATGCGACTTTGTATTGATTATTGGGAGTTGAATCATGTCACCATCAAAAATAGGTACCCCTTACCTCGCATTGATTACCTATTTGACCAGTTGCAAGGCGCCAAATTCTTTTCAAAGATCAATCTTTGTTCTGGATATCATCAGTTAAAGATTAAAACTGATGACATCCCAAAGACTGCTTTCAGAACTCAGTACGGGCATTATGAATTCCTAGTCATATCTTTTGGATTGACTAATGCTCCTGTTGCCTTCATGGATATGATGAACCGAGTATTCAAGGAATATTTGGATCATTTTGTAGTCGTCTTTATTCATGACATCCTCATATATTCCAAAAGCCATGAAGATCATGAGCAACACTTGAGGCTGATACTATAAAAGCTTTGTGAGAACAAATTATATGCCAAGTTAAAGAAATGCGAGTTCTGGCATGAGGAAGTAGCATTCCTTTGGCACGTGATATAAAATCATGGAATATCTGTTGACCCGGCAAAGATTGAAGCAATTCAAAGTTGGGAACAACCTAAGTAAGTGACCGAAGTACGTAGCTTTCTGGGCTTAGCTGGTTATTATCAGAGATTCGTGGAAGGATTTTCTTGAATCACTACTCCTTAACTCAGCTGACTCAAAAAGATACAAAATTCGATTGGAGCGAGGAATGTGACAAGAGTTTTCAAGAACTCAAGAGGAGACTCATTTCAGCACCTGTTCTAACAATACCATCTGGCTTAGAGGGATTTGTCATCTACAGTGATGCTTCGGGAAAAGGGTTAGGATGTGTCTCATGCAACATGGGAAATTCATAGCCTATGCCTCACGACAACTCAAAGAATACGAGAGGAATTATCCTACTCATGATCTAGAGTTGGCAGCTATCGTTTTCGCACTAAAGATCTTGAGGCATTACCTTTATGGATAGAGTGTTAAGATCTGTACGGATCATAAAAGCCTCAAATATTTATTCACCCAAAAGGAACTCAACACGCGACAACGATATTGGCTTGAGATGTTGAAAGATTACGATCATACAATTCAATACCATCTTGGAAAAACTAACGTAGTAGATGACGCATTGAGTAGAAGATCATATACGGGTACGAGTGTGATATTGTCAACGCAAAGGCCCATTTTGTATGACTTGCAAAGGATGGAGATAGAGATAAAGACTCCAGGGACCCACATGATGATGGAAAATATACGAGTAGAACCGACTTTAATCGATAAAGTTAAAGCTTCTCAAGCCACGGACCTGGAGCCAATGCGTATGAAGAAGAAAGTGTAAGAATGTGCTATTTAAGAAGCAAGAATCGATGAAGAAGGAATACTACGAGTCAACTCCAGACTTTGTGTTCTAAACAACCCTGATTTAAAGTATAAGATCATGATGGAGGCACACCACACACCATTTGCAATCCATCCTGGGAGTACCAAAATGTATCATGATCTTCGATATACATTTTGGTGGAGCAATATGAAGAGAGAGGTAGAGGAGTTTATCTCAAGGTGTCTAACTTGTCAACGAGTCAAGGCGGAGCATCAAGTGCCAAAAGTTCCATTGCAACCACTTGAAATTGCAGAATGGAAGTGGGAGCACATTACCAAGGATTTTGTTACTGGTCTTCCCAAGGTTTCTCAAGGAATAAATTCAATTTGGGTCATTGTTGATAGATTGACCAAGTCTACTCATTTCTTACCTATACGAGAAACTTATTCACTTAAACGTCTTGCTTGTATGTACATAAATGAGATTGTAAGACTACATGGCATGCCAGTATCCATTGATTCTGATCGAGACCCAAGATTCACTTCACGATTTTGGGTTAGTTTGCAAAAAGCTATAGGCACAGATTTACGATTTAGTTGAAGATATCATCCTCTCTAGACTGAGCGATGAGAGGACTATTCAAACTCTTGAAGATTTATTAAGACTCTGTGTCCTTGACTCTAAAGGAAGTTGGGACAAGTTCTTACCATTAGTGGAATTCTCCTACAACAACAGTTATCAAGGAAGTATTGGCATGGCTCCATTCGAGGCGTTGTATGGACACACGTGTCGTTCTTCAGTATGCTGGGATGAGGTGGGTGAAGTAACATTTTTGAGTCCGGAATTAGTATGTATGGCAACAAAAAAGATTCAAATGATCCGGCAACGTATAAAAACCTCACAAGATCAACAAAAGAGTTGTGTTGATCTTCATCGAAAGGACGTGGAGTTCAATGTTGGAGATCATGTGTTGTTCCGTATTGCTCCATGGAAAGGAGTTACAAGATTTGGAAAGAGAGAAAAACTCAATCCTCGATTCATTGGGCCATTCGAAATCCTCGATCGAGTAGGAACTGTGGTTTATAGACTCGCCTTACCGCCAAGTATGTCTCGTGTTCATAATGTTTTTCACATATCTATGTTACGTAAATATGTGGAAGACCCGAACCATATTATTGAATTAGAACCAGACGAGATAGCGTAATATTTAACGTATGAAGAGGTACCTGTTAAAATCTTGGATAAGAAGGAGCATATTCTACGCTCCAAGGTTATACCTCAAGTCCAAGTTTTGTGGAGAAACCATGATGTTGAGGAAATGACCTAGGAGTTAGAATCTGAAATGAAATCAAAGTATCCTCACCTCTTCGACATACCAGGTATGTACCCTAATTTCGAGGATGAAATTTCATAAGAAGGGGAGGTTGTAAGACCCTAACTTTTATAAATAAAGATTAATTTTTCTCGAAATATATTTTTGAGTATTATGGTGTGGTTTTGATATAATGTTATAGTTGTGGGCAATATTTATAAATTTTACAAAGTATGCAAGTTGTTATAAAATATTCGATTGGTCGGGAAATATTTGTTTTAAACAGAAAATATTCGCATGACGAAACAATCATTGGTGGACCCCAAAACGAAATTATTGTCGGAGTTAGAAAATGACATAAATATCTTTTTATAAAAATAACGGCGAAAGTTTTACCGTTAACTGTTGAACTACCCGGTGGTAAAAGTACAGTAATAAGCGTGGTTGCATAGTAGCACATGATATTGATTAGTGATGCTTACGTAAGAAGCCACTCAGTTTACTCAATTGTTGCTACAATAATTATTGCATAGTATCTCACGTTATTTGATTCAATTATTGTAACAGTATCATTTGCATAATATTTTATATTATTAAATCAATAATTGAGACAACAAAGTTATTCATATTATTATTTGTAATATTGACGATGTCTAGAAAGTTCTGTCGAGGATATGTTTGGTCACCTAATTGCGCGCCAATAGGGAGAAATCCTTATCGGAAAGCCCCCTTTTTCCTGGGAATGATCTAGTTGTTAAATATTGTGAGTTATAATAATAATGATGAATAATTGTTGAAGTATTAAGAATGTGTTTATTGAAGATAAGTGAATTACAAAAGTTAGAGGGGAATAATGCAAACTTGGAAAACTTTAGGGGTACTAAACTGTAATAAGTTAAATCAATCTGGACCATTGGTGGTGGTTTTAATAGTAAATCAATCTGGATCGTCGGTGGTGGTTTTAAAAGTAAATCAATCTGGACCGTCGGTTGTGGTTTTAATAGTAATCAATCTGGATCGTCCGTTCTAATAGTAAATCAATCTTGACCGTTGGTGAATTAGTTACTATTTAGTCATTTCTCCTATAAATAGAAGCTTAATTCTTCTTTCATTCTCACCAATTCACTGAGACTCATAAGAGAAACTATAGAGAGCAAGAAGAAGAGTATTATGCTACTTCACTATTGCAGTATCCAGTCTTCTACTAAGATAAGGGATATTATTTGGTGTATTTATAAGGGGTATTATTTCTTTCATATTCATAAGGAATACTATTTTTCATATTCATCCTTTAATATGTCGAAATAATCTGTCTACGCGGATTACGTACTGTATGACAGGTGAAAATCCATTTATAGTTTCGTATGTTATTTCTTTTCATATTCTTAAATCTAAACTTACTATGGTAAGTATTGCTTCTATAATCCCTGAAATTAGTGAGATATCCTTGAAGTTTTGCGCTTCATCCAGTATCGTTTCATTGGAATATCGATATGAACTTTCTTATTAAATATCAATATTTTCACACGGGGTACCATTCACGGGTTACTATTCACCCAGTTACTATTCACTAGAATATTATTCATTCGGGTATTCGGGGCACTTTTCATGCCGGGGTACTATTCACAAGTTACTATTCACCCAATTACTATTCACTCAAATATTATTCACTCAAGTATTCGTGGCACTTTTCATACCGGGGTACTATTCACGGGATACTATTCACTCGGGTACTATTCATCCGTATTACTATTCACGATAAAAATTGATTTCTTTTTTGTCCAAGATTATTTTTGATATATGAATATTATTCTTGATTTTTACTCCACAAAGCAGTATCATGTTGACAATTTAGATATTTTTAAACTCTGGATAAATTTAAAGTCTTTAATATTTATCCTTGATCTCGTTTGATTGAATTCTTATATCATTGTCATCATCCTCATGCTTATATTGTGATGAAAGTCATCTTTGGCTTACGTGCATAGATGGACTGTTGATTGGTATGATTATTACCAGGGATCATTCAATATAATCATGACCCGTAATGTTACAAATGATGTGGTAAAAATCCTCATTGGCCTGTAATGCATTGATGGACAGTTGTTGGTATGATTATGGCCATGTATTATTCGGTATAATCATGACCATTGATGATTACATGAATATCCTTGGCCCGTAGTGCATGTATGATTCGATTATATTGTTTATTTAAATCATAGAAGATAATAGATATCATACTCTACTTGACTCTTCTAATGTATTGCTTGTTCCGCTGTAGTTAAACTTGTTGTCTATTATATTCTATCTGTTTAACATTGTTGAAGGCTAACGATAACTTATTATGCATTATCTTAGTCATAATATTTTTTACTAGGCTAGTTGAGCTCACCCTTTTACTTTCATTATTCTCTTCAGAAAATGAGAACATAGCTGGGACTAGTCGTGAAATGGAGTGATGGTTTGAGATGGTTGTTTTAGTAATCCTTACTATTTAGTGTGATAATAAATGTAATGAGGATTGAATTTGAGTTTGGATATTGTCTATGAGACAATATTCATGTAAAAACTCTAAGCTCTTGTTGTATAATTAAGTTTGTATTTGTATTATGTACCATGTATTTGGCGACCTAAGATGGGTGATGTATACCTATTTTAGGGGCATCACATATTCCACTTTGGTCGAGGTACCTATGGTAAAGGGGTTTACCCATTCTCGTTTGCAGTTGGAGTTGTTGACCGCCGATGTCATCACATGGGTTCCTTATACCCCCGATCATTTGACAGTTGGCTTTGAGGATGGTTTTTTGAGCGGGTTAGAGTATGTATTATTCACTCGTTGGATCCCTTTCTTAACGGGGGTAGGCTAGAAGCTCTACTTGGGAGACCGTGCTATTAGGAGCACTATAGGGGAGATTCGCATTTCATATCTTCCTTCTGCTAGACGTCACTGGTATTTATCTCAGACTGTCACTAAGATTCCCCCTGGTGGGCTTAGATGGTTTTACTTTATCAGAGGGCCCCTTATACTTAGGATGCCTTCTATCTCTGGTGGACTGCTCGCACCATTGGAGCTCAGACTCATGTCACTCAGGTCATGGGGGATATGGTTCCCGAATTTGTGATGATGACATATTGGATCGCCTATGTCAGAGAACCCACTCATTTGGAGAAGATTACTAGCTTGACCTAGAGGTTGGATCAGACACATTTTTTCATCCAGCATTTAGGCAGAGATCCATCAGAGGCAGATTCTTTTGATCCATCCAACTCTGGCACTAACCCCTCAGGTGGCCAATATTTTGATAGTTTTACTAGAGCAGATCCCCCTTTATACCGACCCTATGTTCTATCTGGTAAGGATACAGTGACTCATGCAGAGTTACAGCAGCTTGATCGACTAGATGATGTAAACATCATAAATTTATTTGGATAAGCTCGTTATCTCTTTTGATAGGTCTCTGTTAGATATTGGGCGGTTGTGCCCTATTTCCTTGTACTTTTAATTTTTAGTTATAAATGGAGATGATGTATTGAATCTTTATTTAGATGATGATGTATTTAGGAGTGTATGTACAATGCTTTCTATTTCTTGCATTATATTGTCATTTATTATTATCATTTATCATGATGCATGCATTATATGTCATGGATATGCATTTGATCAGTTTAGCATTGACCTCATGATGGTCTCATGATACGGTTTTACAGATGTCTTCATCCATTGTCACCCATATTGAGCATAGCCCCCCCCCCCCCCACTTTGATAGCATTGTCTTTGAGATCTTGGTATGAGTGATAAGTAGGTTTTATACCTACTTATCCAATATCTATTACTTGAATTAGTTACTTAAACATATGTTTTGTAGTTACTTTGCATGCATTGTGTGTTCATTTCATACAGTTTATGTTATTTTGTAGGCTATGACACAACATTGGCATGAGAAGCAAGGAAAAGAAATTCAAACATCTTTTGGACAAAAATACGCAAGCAAATGCATGAAGGGAATATTGAAGGACTTTTAACACCAAGTTGGATGTATGTTCTTATCTTGTAACTTTTAATTTATTGTAGATCTACTTCTTAGCTTTTCAGAACATCTTGAATCCTCCTAATCGGAGTTCGGATGCGAGAGTTATGGCCTTTTTATCAACAAAGATCAAAGTTAAGAGTTGTCAAGCTTGCCATTTACATAGCAACTACTTCAAGCTCGATTTCCGCCATGATCTGGATGGAATCTGTTAATCCTCAAAGAACTAAAGTTATATATCTCGTCGTTATCTTCAATTTGATAGGTGGCAGGCCTCGTAAATCCTAGCTGATCAAAAGTAATGTTTATTTTACCAAAGGACGTCGCAGCAGGAAACAAGGTAGCGCGGACTGCGTTATACACAACGCGGGGCGTGCTTGGCCACCAGATTTTCTGACACTGTAGCGCGGGGTGCGCCCATAATGTCCTAAAGACAGTGTGGGGCGCACTAGTCGGCGAGGGGACAACTTTTTTGGGTTATTTGGTGTCCAATTTGAGCTAGAATAGGATTCTTAGTTACCTAACTTTCTAGGATATCCATTAGAACAATAAATACATGAGGAGATGCATAAAAGAGAGGATATATAGGCTAGTTTTGGAGGATTCCTTTAGATTAGATTAGTGTAAATTAGATCAAAACACTAGCGCTTGTTAGATTTGGAGATTGAAGCAACTTGGAGACCATTGAAGATTCAAAGTAGGAGCAAGGAAGGAGCATCAAATATACAGACTATAGATTATATCTTCTCATCTTCTTTTATCTTTGTCTTTTAATGATTATTCAATTGTGGAATCTTAGTTTTAATTCAATAATCATGAACTAATTCTTTGTTTGAGATTACAATGGATCTTATTGTGTAGTTTATTTTAATATGTTTCGCTATCAATTATTATTTTCTATTGTGAGGATTGTCTATTGTGATTTAGACTTAATTGCTTAATTGCCTAGCTAACAATTATCGTGATAATCTATATGTACTCGAGAGATGAAGTATTGATTTTGATCTTATCTTGATAGCATGTGTTTGTGATTTCTACATAGATGGAATTCATGATTCGTGTTTAGGATAGAGATATGCCTTTACGCCATATGTAATCTTATAGAGAACTTGTGCTTTAAATCCTTTTAAATTGTAATTCACATAGAGATATAGTGGATTAGTTAATTAGGGTATCTTGCTTAATTCTATCATATGTGGATTTAAGTGAGTATGAGTATTATGCATCGAGAGATGGTTTTATCTGCTTTAGTGTTCTTGATTAACAATTCATGATAGAGAATAATTGATGAGAAGTGTGTTAACTTAGATAAAGCAATAAGTGATGTTGTGATCTTAAATCTCCGTAATCTTAATTTAACTAGCGGAATTTAATAGTAGTTTAATTTATATAATTTGAAATTCATTCGTTTAAATAAGATTAAGTTGGTTACGGGTTAGTACTTGGTGATTTGTATTAATAATTCCTCGTGGGAATGATACTCTACTTTCACTTTATTACTTGTTGACCACGTATACTTGCATGTTGTGCGTAATTAGATTTTACCCAACAAATTTTTGGCGTCGTTGCTGGGGAATTAGTTAATATATTTTTGCCAATATTAGCTTCAATCAAATTAGCCTTAATTTAAACTTTTTTTTTCCATTTTATTTAATTCTCTTCCCATTTTTCTTTCTTTTCAGGAACAATGACAGAATTTAATTGTCAATGGGCGTATACGAGAATGACTACGCCAAGGGTAGCGGGGATTGATAGTCTCAATGCATTTTCTACATTATCAGTGCAGCTTGAGACACTTTTGAGGAGGTTAGACGTTGTTGCAGCCCAACGTAATCGAAGGATAGCAGTTAATTGCAATTATTGTGCTGGTAATCATCTGAGTCATCAATGCACTGTTAGTTTTGAGCGGGGACAACACGGTGGTGAATACCTCAATGATGATACATATGTTAATTATCATCAAGTTTGGGGGTATCACCCGGATTTGTTATGGAGCTACAATTATTAAGACCAATACTACGCTCCAAATCCATCATACGCACCAGAATTTTCATGTCCACCTCCATTGCCACAAGAAGAAAAGCCAAATCTGAGGGATGTAATATTGAAGGGCATAACAAACCTAGAGGAGATGAGTATTAACCAAGAATTATCAACCCAAAATTTTAATAATCGTATGGAATAACTCGTCACTACCTCAACCAATGGTCCTCGATACATGGCTTCCGAGACTGAGACAGATAATTCAAGGTTAGAGGAATTGTTGTCCATGTTCGTAGCATCAAATGAGGAGAGGAGGATTAATCAAGAGCGGTCAATTCAGAATCAAGAGATATCAATTCAAAATCTGCAGAACCAGATGGATCAAATACTCAAAGCCTTGAACAACTGTCCTCAAAATAATTGGTGTTATGATTAGGATTCCGAGATTGATGAAGTGCCCGAACCAAATCTACAACTGGATGAGACACAAGATGTTGAAAAAGAGGAGGCAAGTGGGGATGAACTAACTATGAGTACTAACGCGGATGAGCCGATGTTATTAATGCCTCAAGTGCCTTCTCTGCAAAAGTTCAAGGGTCCAGTTAGATTTTCATAATCATGCCCAATTGGTAGTCATGTCGTCGGCGAAGCTCTTTATGACATAAGAGCGAGTGCAACAATAAAGCCGTGGTGGGAAGAGAAAGAGAAGATAGATGAAGAGCCCGTTGTGTTTGACACACTTGCATGCCCAAATATGATCACAAACATAATGGAGATAGCACCTAGTCATTTGACCTTCTTCATGGAGATTATACTGAGTCAGAGCATGCTAGGTGACTTTGATGCTATGGCCATCGCTTGTGGGAACCTCCCAAAGGATTATTTGCTACTGATGGATGGAGGATTCCTCAAATTTCAAAGAGGAATTGGATAGCGTTGACCAGAAAAAGTCTGGTTGAAGGACTATAAATCAAGCGCTTATTGGGAGGCAACCCAAGTTTAAATTTTATTTATAATTTTTATTAGGTTTTATATTATTAGATAATAAATTTGCATGTCTTAGGATCTAACAAGCTTGCTTCTATCATATTCACATGTTAGTCAAGTCCAACTCAAGTGTGGTGCCCGATTTATTCCAATGTGTCTGGCCTATTCTTCAGACTTAGCAAACAAGGAGGAAAATACTGTATTTTCAGGGAAGTCCTCTCTTTTAATTTTTCCTATCTTATCCATTGAGGACAATGTCTATTTTAAGTTTGGGGGGCATTTTAGTGCCGTATTACATATAGTTAGTTATTTACATTTTAGTTCATATAGTTACATTTAGTTTTTGCATTCAGCTTCTTGAAATAAAAAAAAAAATTGAAAAATTGAAAAATTAGTAGTTAGTTTACTATGTTTATATAGCATTTAGTACATCTTGCATGAGTCCAATTTGTTTGATATTTCTGAGTTTGTTTTGGTGATGATGAGATTGGAATTGGGTAGACAAGTATATAATCTTGACTATTAGAGCTTTGATGTGATTTCTTGTTATGAATTGTGTCTTTTTCTGTTTGAAGCTGGTATAATAAGGATATCACAGTAAAAATAACTTGTTGATTGAGTTTAAATTGATACATAATCGGACTCTAAAGGATAATGCTAGTTTGAATGAAAGAATAACAAGAATAAGTAGTGATGGTTAAAGTTAGACAAGAACCTAAGTTTGGGGGAATATTTGAGGTATATAAGCTATAAAAAAAAGAAAAGAAAAGAAAAAGATAAAGAAAAAAAGAAAGTATGAATAAACACCGTGGTGTGCTTCTTTAGTTTTGTGGCCTTTGTTACTTGTGTAAGTAAGCCCGAGGGGATTGTCTTTACACCTAGTGTCATAAGGTCTTAATGGTCTGGGAGTCGTTTATCGAAAGCTCGTTAAGGTAGCATTGAAAATCTTAAGGGAATAAGACATTGCATAGCTATGTGTATATAAACCAAAAGAAAAAAAAATGAATAAAACGGGAAATAAGAGCAAAAAGCCCCCGTAGATGAAAAATAAAGCATAAGTATCCCATGTTAACCCTAGATATTGGTAATTGTTTAATTTTAGTTGGATCTAGCTTGTTTTTGGATTTCTTGACTTTACACTATATGATGCCTTCAAAGAGACTTATTATATGTTAAATTTGATTTTATATCAGATAACATTGTTGCGGAGCACAGACGCACTATATCAATGATAACAGTCTAACATTTGATGATTGATTGAGAAGTTAATGATTTGTTTTGATATGATGTATTACTATGTTTACTTGAATTCTCTAAGGCCGGTTGAATAGACTTGTTTTTGTCATTACTGTTGGATTCGTAGGCATGTATATTAGTTGCATTGCATATCATTGTTATTCTGTGTTTTTGCTTGAGGACAAGCAACTGTTTAAGTTTGGGAGTATTTGATAAGTAGGTTTTATACCTACTTATCCGGTATCTATTACTTGAATTAGTTACTTAAACCTATGTTTTGTAGTTATTTTGCATGCATTGTGTGTTTATTTCATACATTTTAGGTTATTTTGTAGGCTATGACACAACATTGGCATGAGGAAGCAAGGAAAAGAAATTCAAACATCTTTTGGACAAAAATACACAAGAAAATTCAAGAAGGGAATATTGATGGACTTTTAACACCAAGTTGGATGCATGTTCTTGGCTTGGAACTTGGAATTTATTGTAGATCTACTTCTTAGCTTTCCGGAACATCTTGAATCGGAGATCGGATGCGAGAGTTATCGCCTTTTATTAACAAAGATCAAAGTTAAGAGTTGTCATGCTTGCCATTTACATAGCATCTACTTCAAGCTCGATTTCCGCCATGATCTAGACGGAATCTGTCAATCCTCAAAATATGAAAGTTATATATCTCATCGTTATCTTCGATTTGATAGGTGGAAAGCTCCGTAACTCCTAGCAGATCAAACATTATGTTTGTTTTATCAAAGGACATTGCAGAAGGAAATAGGGTAGCGCAGAATAGCCGCTATACACAACGCAAAGTGTGCTTTGGCCACAGATTTTACGACAACGTAGTCTGTGGGACACGCCCATAATTGTCTAAGGACAGCGTGGGGTGCGCCAGTCGGCGAGGAGACAGCTTTTTTGGGTTATTTGGTGTCCAATTTGAGCTAGAATAGGATTCTTAGTTTCCTAACTTGCTAGGATATCCATTAGAACTATAAATACATGAGGAGAGACATAAAAGAGAGGATATATAGGCTAGTTTTGGAGGATTCTATTAGATTAAATTAGAGTAAATTAGATCAAAACACTAGTGCTTGTTAGATTTCGAGATTGAAGCAACTTGGAGACCATTGAAGATTCAAAGTAGGAGCAGGGAGGGAGCATCAAATCTACAGACAATAGATTATATCTTCTCATCTTCTTCTATCTTTGTCTTTTAATGATTATTCAATTGTGGATTCTTAGTTTTAATTCAATAATCATGAACTAATTCTTTGTTCGAGATTACAATGGATCTTATTGTGTAGTTTATTTTAATATGTTTCGCTATCAATTATTATGTTATACTGTGAGGATTGTCTATTGTGATTTGGACTTAATTGCTTAATTGCCTAGCTAACAATTACCGTGATAATCTATATAAACTCGAGAGATGAAGTATTGATTTTGATCTTATCATGATAGCATGTGTTTGTGATTTCTACATAGATGGAATTCATGATTCGTGTTTAGTATAGAGATATGCCTTTACGCCATATGTAATCTTATAGAGAAGTTGTGCTTTAAATCCTTTTAAATTGTAATTCACATAGAGATATAGTGGATTAGTTAATTAAGGTGTCTTGCTTAATTCTATCATCTGTGGATTTAAGTGAGTATAGGTATTATGCATCGAGAGATGGTTTTATCAGCTTTAGTGTTCTTGATTAACAATTCATGATAGAGAATAATTGATGAGAAGTGTGTTAACTTAAATAAAGCAATAAGTGAAGTTGTGATCTTAAATCTCTATAATCTTAATTTAACTAGCGGAATTTAATAGTAGTTTAATTTATATAATTTGAAATTCATTCGTTTAAATAAGATTAAGTTGGTTATGGGTTAGTACCTGGTGATTTGTATTAATAATTCCTCGTGGGAACGATACTCTACTTTTACTTTATTACTTGTTGACCACGTATACTTGTGTGTTGTGCATAATTAGATTTTACCCAACAATGAGGGTTTGCCTCATTCAGATAGGATGACCGTTGATCATATGCTGAGACATTCCATAACCTTCCTGACCTTTCAGGTTCCAATGGGTTTCGTAGAGGGGATGTTATGTTGTTGGATTCTCGAGAGGTAGGTCTTTAGATTTGGGATCTATGAGTTGACTCCTACCTTGGAGGAGTATGAGTGCATTACGAATTTTCCGCTATGCATGCCTTTCACTAGAGTTGTTGTTGGTGAGTTCAGACGACAATTCATGTGTAAGACCCCAACTTTTATGAATAAAGAATAAATTTCTCGAAATATATTTTTGAATATTATGGTGTGGATTTGATATAATGTTATAATTGTGGGTAATATTTACAAATTCTGCAAAGTAAGCAAGTGGTTATATAATATTCGATTGGTTGGGGAATATTCGATTTAACGAGGGGAATATTAAATGCTGACAAGCACAATCATTAGTGGACCCCATGGCGAAAGTATTGTCGTAGTTAGAAAGCGACAAAATTATCTTTCTATAAAGATAACGGCGGAGGTGTTACCGTTAAAACTGTTGAACTACCCGGTAGTAAAAGTACAATAATACGCGTGGTTGCATAGTAGCACATTGTATTGATTATTGATGCTTACGTGGGAAGTCACTCAGTTATACTCAATTATTGCTATAGTAATTCTTTGCATCATATCTCGTATATTATTGATTCAATTATTGTTACGGTATCATGCATAATATGATATATTAATAAATCAATAATTGAGACGGCAAAGTTATTCATATTATTATTTGCAATATTGATGATGTCAGAAGTTACGTCGAGGAGAGGTTTGGTCACCTAATTGCGCGCCAATAAGGAGAAATCCTTATCGGAAAGCCCCCTCTTTCTTGGGAACGACCTGGTTGTTAAATATTGTGAATTATAATATTAATGATGAATAAGTTCGTACTGATGAAAGATGAATTTTATAGTTCCATTGTGTTGGAATTATTTGTGTTAGTGGAAATTGACATTTATTTCGATAATAATAGATGTCCGGAGGTTATATTGTTCAATCGAGTATTCGGGACACTTTTCATGTCTGTGTACTATTCACGAGTTACTATTCACGAGTTACTATTTATGAGTTACTATTCACGAGTTACTATTCACGGAGTACTATTCACCCGTAAAGTATATTTCTTTTCGGTCCAAATTATTTTTGGGTACAATATTATTCCATGAGGAGATGCGCTTTTAATTTTTGAATAGTTGGTTGAAGATATAATAGTAAATCAATATGGACCCTTTGGTGGAAAGTTATAATAGTAAATCAATATGGATCATTTGGTTTAAAGTTTTAATAGTAAATCGGTATGGATAGTTGCTTTAAGTTTTAATAGTAAACCAATATGGACCGTCCGTTTAAAAGTAAATCAATCATCTAGTTCATGAATTAGTTACTATTCAGGTCCATTCTCCTATAAATGAAGCTCATTCCTTCATTATTTCTTACGAATTCTTTGAAACTCTAGAGAGAGAAACCATAGAGAGAAAGAAGAAAAGTATTACGCTACTTCACCACTCCAATATCCAGTTTCTTCTAAGGTAGGGGATATTATTTGTTGTACTCTTAAGGGGTATTCTTTCTTTCTTATTCGTGAAGAGAACTTCTGTTATTCCATTCTTTATTATGTTGGAATGACCTGTATATGCGAAGTACCACATACATGGTGAAATTCTTCTGTTATTCCATTCTTATTATTCTGTTGGAATAACCTGTCTATGCAAAGTACTGCATACATAGTGAAATTCTTCTAATATTCCATTATTTATTATTTTGTTGGAATATCCCACACATGCGTGCGTTCTGTGGGACTTGGTTCCATTATTTATTATTCTTCGCCGAATATCTTGTGCGTGCGTTCTGTGGGACTGGTTCCATTATTTATTATTACAGCGGAATATCACATTTTGTGCGTTCTGGGGACTGGTTCCATTATTTATTATTACATTTGGGAATAACCTATCATGCGATCTATCGCACGCATGGTGAATCTTTCTGTTATTCCATTCTTTATTATTACATTGGAATAACTTTGTCATGTGGATTACCACATGCATGGTGAATGATCCTTTGTATTCATTCCTTATTAAATTGTGGAAATGATCTCAGATCGTGGATTACGCATATGGCGGTGAAAATCTATTTGCGATTTCATATATTTTATTATACTCAGTTGGTTAAAGTTTTGGCTTCTATACTCCATGAAATTAGTGGAATATGCTTGATATTTGCGCTTCATCTAGTATCTTTTTATTGAAATATTCTTCTGAGCATTCTTGAATTTTACTGCACAAAGCAGTATCATGTTGACAATTTGGACGTTATTGAGTTCAGGATAAATTAACTTATAAATCTTTAAAAATTATTCTTGAACTTGTTTTATTGAATTGTCATCATCTTCATGCTTATATTATGTTGAAAGTCATCTTTGGCTTACGTGCATAGATGGACTTGGTATGATTATGACCAGGGATTATTCGGTATAATCATGACCGTAATGTGACGAATGATGTGGTAAAAGTACTCATTGGCCTATAGTTCATTAGTGGACAGTTGTTGGTATGATTATGACCAGGGATTATTCGGTATAGTCATGACCATTGATGATTACATGAATATCCTTGGCCGTGGAGTAGGGATGATTCGATTTTATTTATTAAGCTTAGTCTCAACGATAAAGTTGATGAAAAACTTTTTAAATCATAGAAGATAGTAGATTTTATACTTTACTTGACTCTTCAAATGGATTGCTTATTCTGCTGCAGTTTTTGATCTAAAACTTGTTGTCTATTATATTCTATCAGTTGTTATACTGTTGAAGGCTATTGATAATTTATTATGCATTATCTTAGTCATAATATTTCTTACTGGGCTAGTTGAGCTCACCCTAACTTTCCTTTGTTCTCTTGAGGAAAATGAGAACTTATTTGGGACTAGTCGGGAGAACAGTGATGGTCTAGATGGTGCATTAGTAGTCCTCACTATTCTGTGAAATAGTGTGATAATAAATGTAATGAGGACTCCATTGAGTGTGGATATTGTCTAGATGACAATATTTGTATTAAAACTCACAACCTATGTTTTATCTTATTTTACACGACTGTTGTATAATTAAGTTGTATTTTTATTCAACACCTTGTATATGGCGACTCAAGATGGGTGATGTATACCTGTTTTGGGGTCGTCACATCATGACATTGACAGGTTTACGCCATACAGTCGTCTTGGATGAGATCACCTCAGGACATGTTATGTCTCTGGATTTCTTGATTGATCATTTCGGGTCGACAAACAACTATTTAGTATACTCAAGAGATTTCACCACTTCTGAGGATTAGTGGCGAGTTGCCCGAGTAGACACTTTGTTTATGTGCGTTGTAGCCTATCTGTACATGCCGATCTACATGGATCACTTGGACATTGGCTTGATCATTGTAGTGAAGTGTGACGCCCCCAAAGTAGGTATACACAACCCATTCTGAGTTTCCAAATACATGGTACCGAATTCAAATACAAACATAATTATACAACTGTCATGTAAAATACGACAAAACATAGCTGCGAGTTTTTACACGAATATTGTCTCGTAGACAATATCCAAACTTATGGAGTCCTCATTACAATTATTATCACACTATTTCATAGAATAGTGAGGACTACTATAGCCACCATCTCGGACCATCACTCCTTTCCCCGACTAGTCCCAGCTATATTCTCATTTCCTGAAGAGAACAATGAAAGAAAAGGGTGAGCTCAACTAGCCTAGTAAAGAATATTATGACTAGGATAATGTAGAATAAATTATCGTTAGCCTTCAATAGAGTAAAAACTGATAGAATACAATAGACAACACGTTTTAGATCAACAACTACAACAGAAATAGCAATCCATTAGAAGAGTCAAGTAGAGCATGATATCTACTATATTCTATGATTTAAAAGTTCATCAACAAATATTTTATCTCTACAACACAATTCAATAAATAATCTACATCACTGAATTATCCATGCACTATGTGCCAAGGAAATTCGTTAGTATATCCACATCATTGAATTATACATGCACTACGGGCCAAGGATATTCATTAGTATCACATCCACGAATCATCCATGCACTACGGGCCAAGGATATTCGTTATTATCACCACTAGTCATGATCATGCCAACAACTGCCAATCAATGCACTATGGGCCAATGAGGACTTTTACAACATCATTTGTAACATTAAATGTCATGATTATACCGATTCATAATTCCTGGTCATAATAATACGAATCAACAGTCCATTTATGCATTACGGGCCAAAGATGACTTTTATCATAATATAAGCATGAGGATGATGACAATTATATAAGCATCAATCAAACAAAATCAAGGATAAATATTAAAGATTTTTAATTTATCCAGACTTCAAAAATGTCCAAATTGTCAACATAATTTGGACAGAAAAGAAATCATTTTTTGTCGTGAATAGTACCCCGTGAATAGTACCCCATGAATAGTACATCGGCATGAAAAGATCAAAATTTAACAAGAATATTCAAAAAAATATTCTTGTGAAACGATGCTAGATGAAGCGCAAATTTCAAGGATATTCTACTAATTTCAAAGAGTATAGAAGCAATACTTATCAACATAAGTGTAGAATTCGGAATCTAAAATGAAATAATATTACTTACATACTACAAAGTTTGAAAGAAATATTATTTCTTACGAATATTGAACAAAAATAATATTCCTGACCTTAAAAGGAGAGTACTTTCGACTGGTATAGCGGGGATATTCTTGAAGAAAACTTATACTATTTTCTACGCTTAAAGCTTCCTTAAACTTGAAAGAAATACGCTCAATATTATAGAAGAAGAATTCTCGGATTCTGGTGTGATTTTCAATTCTAAACTAAGCATCCTATTTATAGGAGAATGTATGTGTAAGACCCCAAATTTTATGAAATAAAAGTATTCAATTTTTCTATTTAGTAAATAGATTAATTGATAAAAGTTTAAAGTTATGGGTGAAATTATTTTTTTTAAAAATAAGCAAGTGGTTATAAAATATTCATTGTTGTCGGGGAATATTCGTTTGGTCGTGGAATATTCTTATTATCAGGGAATATTCGTACAACGGCGCATCCATTTGTGGGCCCCATAACAGAATAACTATCAGATGAAGAAAATGACAAATATGAGTTTTTTTAAATAACGGCGTAGTTGTTACCGTTAACACTGTTGGAATACCCAGTGGGTAAAGTAAATTAATACGGGTTGTTGCACAGTAGCACACTATATTGCACATTAATTTTTGAATTATTGATTCTTATGTAAGAAGACACTACTCAATAATTGTTACAGTAATTACTGTTCAATATTTTATTTTTTTGATTCAATAATTGCTGCGTTGATATTTTATATTATTGTTGTTCAATAATTGTCACTACACGGTATTTCCCATTATCATATCGATAATTCATAGTATTTGAATAATATTATTAGAGAGCATTATTGGCAATGTCTAAGGATGTTCTGTCTAGGAAAGGGGTTTGGTTACCTAATTGAGCGCCAATAAGGAGAAATCCTTATCGGAAAACCCCATCTTTCGTAGGAACGACCTGGTTGTCATAATTGTGATTCTGTAATATTATTTGTGAATAGTTAATTATTGATTTATATGATAAGAAAATATTTATTTTATGTGGATATAAATGATGAATATTTATTTTGTGTGGATATAAATGAAGGAATTAATGTTGAGGTGTTTTATCAATATTTTGTCGGAATAGAGGAATTCTTAGAAAAGTGTCAATTATTGAAAATTGATATTTTATCTTACATTATAATTGTATAATGTGGTTATATAATAATGGTGATATTTTCACACTAAATTCATGGTGCATGAATCAAATGAGAGAAATCTAGAAATCAAAAGAAGAACAAAATATGGGATTTTCAAAAAAATCAATTTATTACTTGATTTTGTAAAATCTATAACTCTTTGTGTATAATGAGTTAGGAGATGAGCCATATATCAAAAGAAAGCCCTGGAAGTAAGCTAACCATAGAAATTTGAATGACCCAAATATTCTTTGTGGATTTTTCGTGGTGACTATTTTTATGAAACTGGTACGAGGGACTTATAGTCCGAAAATCGAATCAGTGTTCTTAAGCTCTATTGCGTGAGTTATAATTTTGATCTGACCATTAGATCGTTGTGATTTTTGGATATGTTATACATATATAAGTTGAGTATATGTCCACAAATTTTGAGCCGTTAAAAATTAACGTATGATTTGTTATGAATTTGAAGAGGTATTAAAAATTATCCGTTTGTGAATTTCGGATATTTTCTGTTTGGAATTTGGAAACACTTAAAGCTACAAAGTTATAGAGAATTCGATTTCCTATGGAATGGACATAAAATTCGTATTTTTCTGATAAAATGGCTATTTATTATGAATTATTGAAGTTTTGGAAAATAAAATGTTTTTTTATTAAAATTAAGAGTGGGACCCACTTTTGGTTGGTGTGGAAATCTGATTTTGGTGGGCCCCACTGGTGGTGGCTGAAATTTGGGTCAAAAATGTGTGCGTAGAAAATTATTTTGAAATAATAATATTTTATTATTTTAGTCTCCTATGGCGTTCTAGCATTTTTCTATAAATAGGCGCTTAAGTTAGAATTGAAAATCACACCAAAAACATAAGTTTTTTCTCTCTATATTATCGAGCTTATTTTTGTGAGTATTTAGATATTTTGAGAGTTTCTATTCAGTGCAAGTTTTCTTCGGCTTTACATCCGATATTCCAGTCAGAAATACTTCTCTTTTAAGGTAGGATTGTAAGGGTTATTATGTTTTTCAGTTTCGTAATTTTTCCGACCCTCAAAAATTCTAGAAAACTTTGAAATGGTAGTATGATGAGTTTTCTAGATTGTGTCCAAAAATAGCGATTTTTGGATGTATAAATTAGGAGTTATGAATTTTATGGGAAAAGACTATTTTAAAAGTAAACCCTTATAACTCCTTGTGGTTAACTCCAAAATTAGTGCAATTTTTATTGGGAGTACATATATATAATAGAAATATACTCTATAAATTTCAAAATTTTTGGACAAAAGTACAGTGTATGATAAATGTCTAAATATTCAACAATTTTGGCCATATAAAAAATAGTAAATAAAATTAAAAAATTCTGAGAAAAATATATGTTCAATATGGGACTATATTCTGCTAAATCCAAAAAAAGAAAATTTTCAGGGACTGATTTGGTATTTTTCATGAAAATAGACTAGTATGAATAAATGAATTAAATATGTTATGTGAAGTAAGAAAATTGGAAAATAGGATTTTATGGCTTGAGAATCCTATATAAGGTATATGCAAATTTTTGATGAGAGTTTTTGTTATTGGTGATGAAATCTTATGGGTTTGGCATTTTAGGATGATTAAATGCATTAATTAGTAAAGTGTAAACAATTAAAATAAATTGTTTATAAGTTTAAGAAATGATTAAAATATTGTTGTAATAAAATTAGATTATGAGATTATTAAATGATTTATAACATTTTGATGAAGGTGTATGAAATCATTGATTTAAAATATTATTTAATGATTAATAATATTAGTAAATGAATTTAATGTTATTATATAATGAATAATGTTATTATCTTCATTGAATATTCGTTGAAATATTATTTTCTGTTCAAATCATTTTTGATATAATATTATTCTTGAATTTTACTACACATAGCAGTATCATATTGACAATTTGGATATTATTAAATTATGGATAAATTAAATTGTTAAAGTCTTTAAAAATTTATCCTTTATCTCATGTGATTGATTCTTTATATCATTGTCATCATTCTCATACTTATATTGTGTTGAAAGTCATCTATGACCAGTAGTGCATAGATGGACTTGATATGATTATGACCAGGGATTATTCAGTATAATCATGACCGTAATGTTACAAACGATGTGGTAAAAGTCATATTTGGCCCATAGTGCATTGATGGACTTGTTATGATTATGACCAGGGATTATTCGGTATAATCATGACCATAATTGAAAACACGAATATCCTTGGCCCGTAGCGCATGGATAATTCGTGTTCGTGATACTATTAAGCCGAGTCTCAGCTTTATTGGTTTTTACAGTTGTATATCTTTGGCCTGTTATGCAAAGATAGACTGTTGGTTATTGATTTTACAGTTGTATATCTTTGGCCCGTAGTGCAAAGATGGACTGTTGGTTATTGGTTTTACAGTTGTATATCTTTGGCATGTAGTGCAAAGTTGGACTGTTGATTTACTTGATTATAAATATAAATTGTGATTTAATTATAATCTGTGGTGGTTCAGGTGAAGATAGGCGATGAGAGTTCTCTTTGTCTTGGGTATAACCAAGAACATTTGATGATTATTACAGGAATGAAATATTAATGATGGGCGTTTAATCTAGAGGAGATAGTACACATTATGTTCTACTTTACACTTCTAATGGATTGTTGTTTCCGCTTCTATTATGGATGGAAACTTTAATCTTCTACAATATGTTCAAAATCTCTGATTTATTACTGATGAAGGCTATTGATAATTTAATTATCTTTAGTCATGATATCCTTTACTGGGCTATTTGTACTCACCCTTTTGCTTCACAATTACTTTCAGGTAATAAGAGTGTAGCTGGTTCGAGCGGGGGTAACAGGAAAATAGAATGGTGATCTCTAGCTGTGGAGGTTCTCCCTAAGCAGTATAGAAAAGTGTGTTGTATTTTATACATCATTTAATAGTTATATTTGGTGAATCAAATAAAGTGAGGCGAACCCAACATTGGAAGGGTGTTTTGCCACTATTATAGAAGATGTCTAACGACATGCGACTTCGTGTTATTATAAGACATGGTTGTGCACATCCACTTGCTGAGTATATCTACGAGCACTACCTATATAATCTTGGAGTTTGGATGAAATATAATTCTCAATTAGAGACAGTGAAGATAATTATATGTCAAGAGAAGACTCACCATTGGAGAGAATATGATTGTAATCTTCTCGTTTTTCTTTGGGGTCTATTGGGTTAACCAAGGATATTTCTGTGGGCATATGATATCTATCATATCCTAGACGCATGGCCTCCCATGTACGAAGGTTTCCTTGAGTATTTTCCAAAGATTTTAATTTCTAAAACAATTATTGACTATACCTTTATGTAATGTGTTGTTGTGACGTACTATCAAATGTTGGAATGAGAGTCACAGTTAGTATATATTTGTATAAAAACTCACAACATATGTGTTGTCATATTTTGCACGACAATTGTAATAATAAAGTTGTAGTTATTTTCTGTACCATGTATTTAGCGACTCAAAATAGGTTGGATGGATTGGACCTATTTTGAGGGTTTCACAATTGGTATCAGAGCTTAGGGATATGGTCTTTGGCGGAGATCAGAGAATAGAACTGGGAGGGGAGAGACGAGTAAATCCTTCGCTAGTGTGTGTCCTACCTAAGCTAAATTTTCCTAATTAAGTTGACAAATTGTGATATGTCAATTAACCTTTGTTTTGATGCTGTATTCTGGAATGATATATGAAATACAGGAGATGAGGAATGGAGAAATCATGATGACCGGGGAGATAGAATCTAAAATGAGAGCAAGGTATTCTCAACTCTTCGAAATACCAGGTATGTAAATTTCGAGGGCGAAATTTCATAAGGAGGGGAGATTGTAAGACCTCAAATTTAATGAAATAAAAGTATTCAATTTTTCTATTTAGTAAATAGTTAAATTGATAAAAGTTTAAAGTTATGGGTGAAATTATTATTTTTCAAAAAAAACAAGTGGTTATAAAATATTCGTTGTTGTCGGGGAATATTCGTTTGGTCATGGAATATTCTTGTTTTCATTTGTGGACCCCATAACAGAATAACTGTCGGATGAAGAAAATGACAAATATGAGTTTTTATAAATAACGGTGTAGTTGTTACCGTTAACACTGTTGGAATACCCGGTGGGTAAAGTAAATTAATACGCATTGTTGCACAGTAGCACACGGTATTGCACATTATTTTTTGAATTATTAATTCTTACGTAAGAAGACATTACTCAATAATTGTTACAGTAATTACTGTTCAATATTTTATTTTATTGATTCAATAATTGCTACGTTGATATTTTATATTATTGTTGTTCAATAATTGTCACTGCACAGTATTTCCCATTATAAGATCGATAATTCATATTATTTTAATAATATTATTAGAGAGCATTATTGGCAATGTCTAAGGAAGTTATGTCTAGGAAAGGGGTTTGGTTACCTAATTGCGCGCCAATAAGGGAAAATCCTTATCGAAAAGCCCCCTCTTTCCTAGGAACGACCTGGTTGTCATAATTGTGATTCTGTAATATTATTTGTGAATAGTTAATTATTGATTTATATGATAAGGGAAATTTTATTTTATGTGGATATAAAAGATGAATATTTATTTTGTGTGGATATAAATGAAGGAATTAATGCTTAGGTGTTTTATCAGTATTTTGTCGAAATGGAGGAATTCTTAGAAAAGTGTCAATTGTTGAAAATTGATATTTTATCTTAAATTATAAATGTATAATGTGGTTATATAATAATGGTGATATTTTCACACTAAATTCACGGTGCATGAATCAAATGAGAGAAATCTAGAAATCAAAAGAAGAACAAAATATGGGATTTTCAGAAAAATCAATTTATTACTTGATTTTGTAAAATCTATAACTCTTTGTGTATAATGAGTTAGGAGATGAGCCATATATCAAAAGAAAGCCCTAGAAGTAAGCTAACCATAGAAATTTGAATCACCCAAATATTATTTGTGAATTTTACGTGGTGACTGTTTTAGTGAAACTGGTACGAGGGACTTATAGTCCGAAAATCAAATCAGTGTTCTTAAGCTCTATTGCGTGAGTTATAATTTTGATCCGACTGTTGGATCGTTGTGAGTTTTTGATATGTTATAAATATATAAGTTGAGTATATGTCTACAAATTTTGAACCGTTAAAAATTAACGTATGATTCGTTATGAATTTTAAGAGGTATTAAAAATCATTCGTTTGTGGATTTCAGATATTTTTTATTTGGAATTTAGAAAAACTTAAAGCTACAAAGTTGTAGAGAATTTGATTTCCTATGGAATGGACATAAAAATTCGTATTTTTCTGATAGAAGGGCTATTTATTATGAATTATTAAAGTTTCAAAAAATAAAATATTTTTTATTAAAATTAAGGGTGGGACCCACTTTTGGTTGGTGTGGAAATCTGATTTTGGTGGGCCCCACTGGTGGTGGCTAAAATTTGGGTTAAAAATGTGTGCGTAGAAAATTATTTTAGTCTTTATGGCGTTCTAGCATTTTTCTATAAATAAGCGCTTAAGTTAGATTTGAAAATCACACCAGAAACATAAGTTTTTTCTCTCTATATTATTGAGCGTATTTTTGTGAGTATTTAGATACTTTGAGAGTTGCTATTCAGTGCAAGTTTCCTTCGGCTTTACATCTGATATTCCAGTCAGAAATACTGCTCTTTTGAGGTAATAGATTGTAAGGGTTATTATGTTTTTCAGTTTCGTAATTTTTTTGACCCTCAAAAATTCTGGAAAACTTTGAAATGATAGTATGATGAGTTTTCTAGATTGTGTCCAAAAATAGCGATTTTTGGATGTATAGATTAGGAGTTATGAATTTTATGGGAAAAGACTATTTTAAAAGTAAACCCTTATAACTCCTTGTGGTTAACTCCAAAATTGGTGCAATTTTTATTGGGAGTACATATATATAATAGAAGTATACTCTGTAAATTTTGAAATATTTGGACAAAAGTACAGTTTATGATAAATGTCTAAATATTCGGCAGTTTGGGTCATATAAAAAATATTAATTAATTTTAAAAATTTCGAGAAAAATATATGTTCAATATGGGATTATATTCTGCTAAATCCCAGAAAAAAAAAATTCTAGGACTGATTTGGTATTTTTCATGAAAATAGACTAGTTATGAATAAATGAATTAAATATGTTATGTGAAGTAAGAAAATTAGATTTTATGGCTTGAGAATCCTATATAAGGTATATGCAGATTTTTTATGAGAATTTTTGTTATTGGTGATGAAATCTTATGGGTTTTGCATTTTAGGATGATTAAATGCATTAATTAGTAATGTGTAAATAATTAATATAAATTGTTTATAAATTTAGGAAATGATTAAAATATTGTTGTAATAAAATTAGATTATGAGATTATTAAATGATTTATAACATTTGGATGAAGGTGTATAAAATCATTGATTTAAAATATTATTTAATGATTAATAATATTAGTAATTGAATTTAATGTTATTATATAATGAATAATGTTATTATCTTCGTTGAATATTCGTTGAAATATTATTTTTTGTTCAAATCATTTTTGATATAATATTATTCTTGAATTTTACTCCCCAAAGCATTATCATATTGACAATTTGGATATTATTGAATTATGGATAAATTAAATTGTTAAAGTCTTTAAAAATTTATCCTTTATCTCATGTGATTGATTCTTTATAGCATTGTCATCATTCTCATGCTTATATTGTGTTGAAAGTCATCTATGGCCAGTAGTGCATAGAAGGAGTTGGTATGATTATGACCAGGGATTATTCGGTATAATTATGACTGTAATGTTACAAACAATGTGGTAAAAGTCATCTTTGGCCCGTAGTGCATAGATGAACTTGGTATGATTATGACCAGGAATTATTCGGTATAATCATTACTGTAATTGAAAACACGAATATCCTTGGCCCGTAGTGCATGGATAATTCGTGGTCGTGATACTATTAAGCCGAGTCTCAGCATTATTGGTTTTTACAATTGTATATCTTTGGCCTATAGTGCAAAGATGGTCTGTTGATTATTGATTTTACAGTTGTATATCTTTGGCCTGTAGTGCAAAGATGGACTATTGGTTATTGGTTTTATAGTTGTATATCTTTGGCATGTAGTGCAAAGTTGGACTGTTGATTTACTTGATTATAAATATGAATTGTGATTTAATTATAATCTGTGGTGGTTCAGGTGAAGACACGTGATGAGAGTTCTCTTTGTCTTGGGTATAACCAAGAACTGTTGATGATTATTACAGGAATGAAATATTAATGATGGACGTTTAATCTAGAGGAGATAGTTGACATTATGTTCTACTTGACTCTTCTAATGGATTATTTGGCGACTCAGAATAGGTTGGATGGATTGAACCTACATTGTGGGCGTCACAACATGCTACTATTTGAATTAGAAAATCACGGGTGCATTTTAATTAAAAATTCACGGGCGACGTTCGACTAAAACTTTTAAAAAAAATTGAATTTACTATGATGCACTATGCAGCATTATATAAACACTATGCATAATAAAATAAAATATATTCTATTTTACATAAAAACAAAACTTATATAATATATATATATATATATATATATATAATTATATTTATATATAAGTAATAAAAAAAACTAAGATAACTTTCTCCCGATGATTTTGAAAAATGGGTAAGTGGGGGGTCCATGTAATAAGCCAAATTTATAACAAATACTTCATAAAAAACCCTCTATTTATCTCAATTCACTTGGCTTCACTAAACACATTTTTGATCAATAATTATTCATCATTAATATTATAATTCACAGTATTAACAACCAGATCATTCCCAAGAAAGAGGGGGCTTTCCGATAAAGATTTCTCATTATTGGCACACAATTAGGTGACCAAACCCCATTCCTCGATAGAAAATTTTAGACATTGTCAATAATGCAAATAATAATATGAATAACTTTGTCATCTCAATTTTTGATTTAATAATATAAAATATTGTGACAATAATTGAATCAATAACGTGAGATACTCTTCAGCAATTTCTATGGAAATAATTGAACAAAACTGAGTGACTTCTAACGTAATCATCAATAATCAAAGATACTGTACAATATCGTGTGCAACTATGCAACCACGCTTATTACTGTACTTTTATCATCGGGTATTTCAACAGTTAACGGTAAAACTTTTGTTGTTATTTTTATAAAAAGTTATATATGTTGTTTTCTAACTCCGACAATAATTCTATTATGAGGTCCACCAATGATTATGCTGTTGTACGAATATTTCCTAATAAAACGAATATTCTTCGACTAAACGAATATTTTATGATAACTTGCTTACTTTGCAAAATTTGTAAATATTACCTACAACTATAACATTATATCAAATCCACACCTTATTATTCAAAATAATATTTAGAGAAAATTAATCTTTATTAATAAAAGTTGGGGTCTTACATGAAGGCTCTGTCAGAGGGTTATACCATCTTCCTATGATCTTAGTAGAGACTTTGATGTTGGACATATTCTGCCATACCCATTCTACTGAGTTCTTCAGAGGCAGTGTTGTATTGCTAAACATATGGTTTATGATGCATCTGAGATCGATAGGCATTTTCAGATATCACTTATACTTCTTTGCGCATGAGATATCTGTGTCTTATTCTTTTTTACCAACTGATTGTGTAGATTTAGCATCTTGGTTTATCTTTCTGACTGTGATTGAGGATCCTTTCTCCATCTTGCCTTGCTCAGGGATCAGTTCCCCTTACAACTTTATCAATCATGTCGTGGGTATTGACTTTTTGCCCTTGGCTGTCTGAGAGGATTGACTACATATCATCCTTTGGCTATCATGGGAAAGTTTGACCAGTATCAGGATGTCCATGCTTTTGATGGAGCTTCAGGTCTGCGGTCATCAACCTCATCTTTGTCAGAGAATGACCTAGCTAGAGTTTACAATTAGGGGACCCATCTAGAGAAGGCTGATTTTTTATCGTGCCATCTAGGTCATTCCTCGGAGTATTTTATGTGGCTAAAGGTAGACAATACATCATCTATGGTTGTTTATTCAGAGTTCAACACTGATTTGGATGAGGAGGAGCTTATGGAGGATCATGTTTCCCCAACAAAGGATGAGTTATTTACTGGTTTGACAGCAGCTCTGGTTAATGACATTCCTAGCTCTTTAGCTGCTATTGCCCCACCTTCTGTAGAGTCTGTAGAGCAGATGATACAACTTCTAATCTTTGAGAGGGATTAGGCGAGGGCATTGATTTTGACGACCCTATCTGGCTGGGATGCCGCTTTTGCTGAGAGGGATGACGCCTGAGCTACCAGGAATGTTGTTGTAGCTGATAGTACTGCTCTCAGATCCTACTTGGAGAATATTATCGCAGATATAAGTGCATTTATGGATGATCATGGCCATACTCTGTAGGATACTGCAGCTCATTTAGCTCGTATTGAGACTGTAGGCCAGGAGCTAAGAGATGCGCCTCCATCTTCAGAAAGGGATACGATGTTGGATTTGCTGTCCCATTTGACCGCAGGTTTATAGACTAGCTTTCATCTTCCTATATAGACTAGGTTAGCCATTTTTGTCATGTACATGATACATTCTATATATTAAATAATATTATATGGCAAGGAAATATATTTTGATATATTTCCCTTTTGTATATGTTTTAATCTTTGCTTGATGATTACCATTTTCTTTGTGATTGGCTGTTTTGATGTATCATGAGCTTTTTCTTGATGGACTGACATTGAGATGTCAGAGGGTCTCTCAAAATGGCTCGTTGATTGTGGAGGCTTGTATGGTTTGGTGTCTTGAGACTTATATAGGATTTGGCTTTTTTCTTTTGAAGGTTAGACTGCACCATAGATGGCTGCCTACGTACTCTTGTTGATGGAGGAGATCAAGTCTTCCGTAGTTCAGGCTTATCCTTAACGGTTAGAATTATTTATTTGGGTTTTGGGTAAGTTTTTTGGGTTTTTGTTTGGTTTGAATGCACCATAGATGACTGCCTACGTACTCTTGTTGATGGAGGAGATCAGGTCTTTTGTAGTTCAGGCTTTGTACTAAAAACCTGAATTGACTTTGACAATTTTTTTTCTTCAGAACTAGGATATTGGTTTACAGGTAATTCAGACATAATACCTTTTCATGATGTCTGAATTGATGAGCTAGGGGAATTCTTCCCCATCCATTTCTTGAAATCTGAGGGCTCCTTTCGTCAACACTTCTTTAACAATGAAAGGGCCTTCCCAATTTGGGGAGAATTTTCCTTTGGCTTCATCTTAATTGATGAGGATCTTCTTCAGCACCAAATCATTCTCTTTAAATTGCCTAACCCGGACTTTCTTGTTGTAGGAACGAGAAATCCTTTGGTTATATAGCTGACTATGGAAGATGGTTGCCGCCCTTTTCTTGTGACATCCCAAATCCGAGTACTTCATTTCCATCGAATTTGGTGCTCACTATTAATATAATTATATCTAACTACCCATGATAAAGGATAAACCATTAAATAACTTAAACAATAATCTTTTCCATTAAAAGGTTACATCATCTCATAATCAATCCCAAGTAATCTAACCTTAAATTATTACATCAGTTTGCGGAATACATTATAAAATAAAACAAGTCTTATAACTTCAAGCATTTAAGTAAACTTTAACTAATTCTTCATCACTTAGACATCTTGCCCTTTCCCTTGCTAGTAGATGGCTCATCACCTCTTTCGACTTTAGCTGCATTGTTAATTGCAAGAGTGAGCAAATAATTGCTCACTGACATAAAGAATAGTAATAATAATCATAAGAGAATGAACAACGAATGTTGTACAATAATGAACTTGTTCTACGAATAGAAACAGAAACAAGTTCGAATTTAATATCTGAGTGTCTTAAGACCACGAACTATGTCTCTGGTATTTAGGTATTATTACCTTAACCTTAATAGTCATATAGACTATACAGACTCTTCTTAATGTACTTAGGGGATCATCCCTTTGTACCATGTATTTTGCATAAACATCTAAACGTTACAGGTACAAAATCCCCTATGTTAGGGTTGTTCGTCTCAGTTTGAATTTTGAATTTCCGCACTAAAGAAAGTTTAGTTTGGAACTAGCTTATCAGTGTTTCTAGAATTTTAGAACACTTATTCAATTTCCATCAATAAAGGTTTAATACAAGAATGTATAACTGAACAAGGCTATTAAAGCCAAAGATCAAATATTAACAACATATAACTGAATAAACATAATACACATGCAAAGTACTATGTTCAAAAGAGTTAGAACAATCTCATTTGATTCGACGTATTAGACAATATATGCTTTGTATAATAATTAGAAAAGTGAAACTTGCTCGATGTAACAAATTAGGTTACAAGAGCTTAATCAATCGTATATAAGAATAGAATCAATAATATTACTCAATAGAATTTAGGAACTTGCATTCATTAATAAAAGAATGAAGTTAGAAAAACTTGCTAAAATGTAAGGAGATAAGGTTTAGAAACTTGCACAATTATTATAAGAGTAGGGTTAAAGAACTTGACTTCTTTGTAAGCTACATAAATGTATTATAATCTTCAATTACCTTACATATATCATTGAAATCGCAATCACAATTAGTTGTATGAATATCAACACTATGGGTATTAAACCATCATTTAGGTCATAACCCTAACTTAAAACCTAACCACGTTGGTTAACACCTTAACTATTCTGAAATCACACTATAAACCTTATCATTTATATTTAACTTTTGAAAACATCACATTTGGTTCATTATATAACTTATTTAAATAATTACTTAAAATCTTCACACTTTGAATTACAACATCTTACAATTTGTTATTGTAGTTTATATTATGCCGCAACATCATAAACATGCATGCTAAACTAATACAAGTCCACTACACAAGATCTACAAATAAGCGATGCAGATTGCATGGGCTCGAGAACTACGGCTCAATTGCGCCATTTTGGCCTTAACACTTAAGCGTGAAGGCTGCTATTTGGGGCATAAACGTAACCAAAAATGCAAAGAATAGTGTTAGATTTTAGCCCAACTAACACGAATTTTACCCTTAAGACAGTGAAATTAGCACATCCAATTGATATAAAACTAACACGAACATGTTTCCTCACATATTCATCAACTTAAAACAATTAAACATCAAATTAAACTATTTTAATTCCTTAAATTTCATGTTTTCTCATGAAAACTCCATTTTTGACACCTTTAGCGAATTCAATCATCACGAATTCATTTTTTAATCAGTTGACACGATTCCAATTACGCCGCTTTCGTTTCTTAAGATATAAACATATTCTAACATCAAATTGCATATTCTAGCACACATTAAGCATGAGATTTTGTACTTTTTAAGCCCTATTATATGAACATAAACACTGTGATTTTAAATTCCTTCCTGAATCCAATTTCACGTACTTGATTGCAAATAACAAGTATACATGATGATTAACAGAGTTTTTTCAAAACTATATGAACATATATACATACCACAATTCACGTGATTTCCAATCACATAGAATATATACATATATATAACGAAACTAAAAGTTTATACCTTGATTAGCAAAACAATTAGCAAGCCCTTCTCTTCCACTTGATAATTGTGACGCCCCCAAAACAGGTATAGATCACCTATTCTGAGTCGCCAAATACATGGTACAGAATACAAATACAACTTAATTATATAACTGTCGGGCAAGGTACGATAAAACATAAGTCGTGAGTTTTAATACAAATATTGTCGTCAGAAAAATATCTGAAACTCAAATTCAATATTATTACATTTATTTTCCCACTATTTCACTGAATACTGAGGACTACTAATGCTATCATCTGGTCCGTCACTTCGTTCCCCGACTAGTCCCTGCTACGTTCTCATTTCCTGAAGAGAACAATGAAAGTAAAAGGGTTAGCTCAACTAGCCTAGTAGGAAATATTATGACTAAGATAATGCAGAATATATTATCGTTAGCCTTCAACAGTGTTAAAGTGATATAATATAACAACCATCAAGTTTAACTACATCAGAACAAGCAATCCATTAAAAGAGTCAAGTAGAGAATAAAATCTACTATCTTTTATGATTTAAAAGGTTTTTTATCACTTTTATCGTTGGGACTCGACAATAAATAATCCACATCACTTAGAATCACCCTTACGTACTACGGCCGAGGATATTCTTTAGTATCACGACCACAGTTATCCATGCACTACGTGCCAAGAATATTTGTGTATTCATTAATGGTCATGATCATGCCAACATCTGTCCATCAATGCACTACGGGCTAATGAGGACTTTTAACACATCATTTGTAACATCAAGGTTATGATTACACCGAATAATCTCTGGTCATAATCATACCAAGTCCATCTATGCACTACAGGCCACAGATGACTTTCAACAAAATATAAACATGAGGATGATGACAATGATATAAGAATTCAATAAAACAAGTTCAAGAATTGTTTTATCCAGGAATCAATAATGTCTAAATTGTCAACATGATACTGCTTTGTGGAGTAAAATTCAAGAATGCTCAGAAGAATATTTCAATGAAAAGATCTTTGGATGAAGCCTTGAAATATCGAGGATATTCCACTAATTTCATGGAGTATAGAAGTCAAAACTTTAACCAATTTGAGTATAACAAGGAATGAAATAACAAAAGAAATCACCGGTATGCGATAGATCGCACAGGCGGAGTTATTCCAATAGAATAATAAATAACGGAATCGGTCGTAAAAACACACAAAGCGGTATATTCTAACGAGAATAATAAAGGCGGAATCGGGTTAAGTGAAACGCACAAACAGGATATTCCAGCGAAATTATAAAAGGCGGAACCAGTGCGGCGTAGAACGCTTGAATAGGATGTTCCAACAGAATGATAAATAATGGAATCGAAAAGGCGTAAGCGCTTGCGATGAGGATGTTCCAACAGAATGATAAAGAATGGAATAATGAAGAATTTCACCAAGTATAGGGTACTTGGCGATCTGAGTTATTCCAATAGAATAATAAAGAATGGAATAATGAAGTTCTCTTCACACGGAAAAAAGAAATAATACTCCCTACCTTGGAAAAACTGGATACTGGAATAGTGAGGTAGCAAACTTCTCTTCTTCTTTCTCTCTATAATTTCTCTCTATAATAATCGCTCTAAAGCTTTTGTGAATTGGTGAGAAATGAATGAAGAATGAGCTTCTATTTATAGGAAAATAAAGTTTCGATAATTGCACGTTTTGGGGCTCGGAAAATTACAGTGTAATACCTCCAACTTTTCTTTCATTTTTAATTTAGTCCTGCAAGTATTATCAAACTTGCACCACCTCCCCTAATAGTAAATAATGTGAATCAATTATTCAATCATGTGAATCAATAGTATAATCATGTGAAAAAAATGAATTTCAGTATAGTACCTCCATGTATACCTCCATTTTTAACTTAGTCATGCAAGTATTATCAATCTTGTACCAACTCCCCTAATAGTAAATAATGTGATTCAATAGTAAACACATATGAACAAATAGTTATATAAGCATGTGAATTAGTAGCAATTAATTGCTCATTTATCCGATAAATTACCCAATTTATCAATATAACCCCTAGACATCAATTATCATCAGAACAAATGTCGATTTCCACTAACACTAATAATCCCAACACAATGGAACTATCAAAATTCATTTTTAATCAACACAACTTATTCATCATTAATATTATAACTCATAATATTTAACAAACAAGGTCGTTCCAGGAAAGAGGGGGTTTCCCGTAAAGGTTTCTCCTTATTGGGCGCGTAATTAGGTGACCAAACCTCTCCTTGACTGAACTTCTAGATATTGTCAATATTACAAATAATAATATGAATAACTTTGTCGTCTCAATTATTGATTTAATAATATAAAATATTATGCAAATGATACTGTGACAATAATTGAATCAATAATATGAGAGATATGATGCAGCAATTACTGTAGTAATAATTGAGTATAACTGAGTGACTTCTCACGTAAGCATCAATAATTAATACCGTGTGCTACTATGCAACCATGCGTATTACTGTACTTTTAACACCAGGTGTTCCAACAGTTAACGGTAAAACTTCCGCCGTTATTTTCATAAAATATTTTTGTCGTTTTCTCAATCCGACAATAATTCCGTTGTGGAGGTCCACCAATGATTGTCTTAGTTATGCGAATATTCCTGTTAAAAGCGAATATTCCCCGACCAATCGAATATTATATAACAACTTGCGTACTTTGAAAAATTTGTAAATATTACCCACAACTATAACATTATATCAAATCCATACCATAATATTCAAAAATATATTTCGAGAAAATTTAATCTTTATTCAAAAAGTTGGGGTCTTACAATAATCATAGAATAACTTCTCTCAAACTCTCACTCTCAATCCCCTTTGTGTTTATCTTCTTCTCTCATACCTTCTCTATGTTTTCTATATTGTCTAGCCTTAGGAAAAAAATAAGACGCGTAGGAAAATATACTAACTCCCACTTCCCCACTAACGTCAGGTAAAAAAACAAACAGATAACGTAAGTTGAAAAAACCAAAGGCCACAAAGCCTTGTTTAGCTAAGCATCTATTTCCCAAATCAAATTATTACTATATTATTTATATTATATAGTTTTCATGTGTCACACTAGTTAATTAAATAACTTTAGCTTAACTAATTTAAATTAATAATAATAAAAATCTTATTATCATTATTATACCTATAATTAATAAATAATTAGATATCCAATTTAATTAATAAATTAGACACATCACTTTATTTAATTCATTCATTTAATATTAAACAATTCACTTAATTTAATTATCTTCTTAAATATTAAGCAATTGATTTAATTTAAATATTTCCTTAAATTAAGTCCATTAGATAAAATTATCATTATTCAAATTAACATTAATCAATTTAGTTACTAAATTAATTCACCGGAATTCATTAATTATTTATTTTCCTCAATAAATAAATTATTTAAAATATTTATTTAACTCAATAAATATTTAAATTAAATTACAAATTTCTTGATCGTTTCATTTCTCATCTATTACTGATAGTTGGGGGTACCGCTCTTGAATCCATTGGTATACCTCTATCTGAGCATCTATCAACACTTTTAATGATTCCATTTCCACTTCTATGGGGAGCACTGCTTCCATGCCATAGACTAATGAGTAGGGGGTAGTTCTAGTAGAAATGCGCATTGACGTTCTGTAGTCTAACAGATTGAAAGTCAGAGTCAATAAGTCAGGCTACACTTTGTGATTGGCTAACATCTTTCGCATGATCTTCTTGATGTTCTTGTTGGCCGCTTCAACAACATCATTCATCTTCGGATGATAGATGACATAATTAAGATGTTTGTAGTGGAACTTACTACATAATTTCTTCATCATATGGTTGTTCAGATTCTTAGCGTTGTCTGATACAATCACCTCCGGTTGTCCACATCGACAGATTACATTATTTTTGATGAACCCAATGATTACCTCCTTAGTGACCTTGGGAATGGATGTAACTTTAGTCAATTTGGTGAAGTAGTCGATCATGGTGAAGATAAACCGATGACCATTACTGGCTTTGGGCTCGATTGACCCGATCACGTCCATCCCCCATATGGAAAAGGGCCATGGTGAGCTCATATTATGTAGTTTATTTGGAGGTGCTTGGATGACATTTCCATGGATTTGGCATTAATAACATCTTCTGACGTGATCGTCACAGTTGACTTTGAGAGATATCCATTAATACCCTATTCTTAATATTTTCTTGGCAAATGAAGGACCTCTCATGTGTGGACCACATACTCCACCATGGACTTTATCCATACGTCTTTAGGCTTGATCTCTATCTAGGCATCTCAGCAAGCCTATTCTAGCATCTCTTTTGTAGAGTGCATCTTTGCTTAGATAGAATTTTATAGCCATTTTATGGATTCACTTTCTTTCAGCTTTATTTGCCCCATCGGCGTAGATCTATCTCAGAGATATTCTTTTATATCTTGATACCAAGGCTTTTTGATGTGAGACAGTTCATCTGATATTTATCCAATGTAATTCCCATAGGCTGGTGCCTTCTGGCTTGTAAATTTGATATATGGTATTCCTTTACTTATAGATATGTTGATCAAGGAAGTCAGGGTTGCTAATGTAACCACCTAATCATTTTGATTTCGAGGAATGTGGATGAAGGCTATTTCTTTGAACTCCATAGCCATCTTGATGACTTTCCGATGGTAGGGCAGCAAATGCAATTCTTTGGTGTGATATGCCCTGGTGGTTTTGTTGATGACCAACTCAGAATTCCCAAAAACTGCTAACCATTGGATACCCATGGATTGGGCCAGTTTCAATCCCATTATACTGAAAGTAGTATGCACACAAGCCAATCATGTTTGATGACAAAGCATATACTTTGAAACAATCTTATTCATTTATTAATAAAAAGTATTTATTTATTAAAGACTTTTAATTATCTACATGATGCTGTTTTATAATATGTGATAAACCCATAGTTTTTTAAGCAATGCTTTTAGAATAATGATGATGATCATTCAAATGAGATCTAAATTCTTAGAAAGCTTAAAACTAAAATACTTCCCAATCATTGGATTACTAAATTAGGGATTAGTGAATCCGGATAGATTGGTACATACGTTGCTTGCTCATTGGATGAGGATGATTGAAGAGAAATGTCCTATGTGATTCGATAAATGATAACCCAGTAGTCCTTGGCCAAGGCAGAATGAAATTAGAAAGGAGTTTTTAATTTGCATTATTTGGAGTTGTGCATTTAAGGATCGAAATACATATAATTAAATAAAATAAGACTTTGTGATAATTCCATGTCTTATATTTAATTGGGACATTGTATGGTGGAAGGATTGAATTATGCGGTAACTATTTACTCAAAGGTTCTTTAATGATTAATGTTGAAATCTATATTATCTGGAAAGTCGTTGATCGCTATGGAGGCTTATCCCTATTGTAGAATAAATATTATTTATTTAAATAAATTAATTGTTTAATTTATTTATTTAAATAAGATTAGAATTGTTCTAATTGATTTATTCACAATGGGTTTAATATGGAGAACCTAAAGGGTCACACCATAAAAGGAAGAATAATTATTTAAGAAGTTAATGGCATAATCGTAATAATATGTTATGTATATTTAATTTAATCTATGGTGATAGAATAAATTAAATAGCTTAATATTATTATTTAATATTTTAGAAATATTAAATATAAATTAATAAGAGAGTCTTATTAATATTATTACAATTATTATTATTTTAATTTCTAAAAGAGTTTAGGAATTAATTTAATATAAGTACTCTCATTTATTCCTAATTGGATTAGGAAGGAAAATTAGTTAAAGGAGTTTAATTAATTATCCCTAATAAGATTAGGGAGCTTAATTAATTAAAAGAATTTAATTAATTAAATAAATCCCAATTCCTTAATTGTTAAGGTGGGTTGTCCACATCTATAAATAAGAGGAGTCTTATTATGGGTGGTGTGGGTTGTTGACTTTTACAACATACGACATAATTCCAATTTGTTGGAGAGTACGCCCTTTTTCTATACAGATAGGAAAAACTAGGGTTTGAGCCAATACCCCTTCTTCTTGAAAAATTCTTTTTCCTTGGTGGATCACCTCTAGAGGCCAAACACATGGGTGGCTAACGTTGATCAAAGGAAGGAACCAAACCCGGTGGATTCAAGGAGATCATGAGAAGTAGGAGGTGAACTTCGTACTGCAGGGAAGCTTCGTTTCTACAAGGGTATGATTTCATAATTTCTTATTCTTCGTTTAATTAATAATTGTGCATAAAGGGTGATCCGTATATGGTTTGTAATTTTTTAAACTCGATTTTACACGCTCGCTTAATTTATGCAATTTGATTGCTTTCATGAATATTACAAACCTAATGGTGGCATCGAGCCAAACCTTTATGTAAATTATTAATTATTTTAATTTAATATGTATATTGATATGTGTTTAGAACAATTTAATTGGGCTCAATTTTGTTGTATAAAATTTATTAAAAAAAAATAAAAAAAAATAAAAAATTCGGTAATCCTGAATTTTTTTTTTACCGAATATTGTAATGAATCATGTATATATATATGATTAACGTGCAACATGTCTTCAAGGGCGGTTGTTGTGGTTTACTAAAAAAAAAAAAAAAAAAAAATTCCGCGTGGCAGTATATATGTCCAGGATATAAAGCATGGTCTTGCTTTATTATATATGTATATATAATTGTTATATATATATAACCATAGTGATTCTAAAAAAAAAAAAAAAAGTTCACGGACAAAAGGGATTCTCAAATTGACATGATGCCTAAAAAGATCACGGGACGCTTGTCTTTCTGATTTATATATATATAAGATTTACGGATTTATATATATATATATATATATATATATATATATTTATATTCTCAATAATTTTATAATTAAAATAAAAGGTTTATTTTAATTTTAAAATAAAAAGTTTATTTTATTTTAAAATAATAGGTTTATTTTAATTTTAAAATTAAATTTCATGCTAACTAATTAGAATTGGAATTGGATTCCATGATAACTAATTAGAGTTGAAATTGGATTCTATTTTTCCTTAAATAAAGGAGTTTATTTTGATATGAAATTATATTTCATATTATTCAAAATAAAAGAGTTTATTTGTGAATAGGAAAGTGAATCTATGTTTCCTTAAATAAAAGGAGTTTATTTAAATATGAAATAAAATTTCATATTATTCAAAATAAAGGAGTTTATTTGTGAATAGGAAAGAAAATCCGTGTTTCCTTAAATAAAGGAGTTTATTTAAATATGAAATAAGATTTCATATTATTCAAAATAAAGGAGTTTATTTGTGAATAGGAAAGAATATACGTATTTCCTTTACTAAAAGATTTTTTTTTACATGGAATTGGATTCATAATTAATTAAAATAAAAGAGTTTATTTTAATTAAAGATTTTTTATATATGGAATTGGATTCCATAATTAATTAAAATAAAGGAGTTTATTTTGATTAAAATAAAATAGTTTATTTTATTCAAAATTAGATAAATTAAAATAAAATAGTTTTATTTTGATTTAAATTTGGATTAAAATAAAAGAGTTTATTTTGATTCAAAATTAGATTTTATACTAACTAAATTTGCCCATTAAATGATATCAATATATATATTGAATGTTTATTATTCATAAGATGAATGTTATTTATTGATGCATATGATGATGTGTATGATAATAAATGGGATTGATTATGGACTATTGACCAATATGATTGGATTTTATTTTAGTTGGATGCATGAATGTATGGGTTTTATTAAATGGGGTCTGTGTACCTCGTCTTCTCTAATTTTTCTTAATGTAAATTTTATTCCCCTCCTATGTACTTCCCCTTGACTGTTGATCAAGGTTTCTATTTATTTTAAATAGTTTTGTAATAGGAATAGTTAGAATTAATTTTGAAGAATTGGAGATCAAGGAACAAGGAGCGCTTGAAGACCCGTTTGTAATGGAGCCCGGGTTTAAATGTAATAGTTATATTTAAATAGTATTTCTTGCACCCCTAGGGTTTGACCTTTTGGTTCACTTGGTGGCTCTAGTGAACCAAACTAGAATAAAAGTCCATAATCAATCCGGGTAGAATATAGTATTCTATATGTGCATGCTTATACTATATATATTATATATTATGCAAACATGCTTCAGATGTTCATTAATCTGACGCGTATTTTATATATATATATATATATATATATATATATATATATATATATATATGCATCTGTATTAAACAAGATGAGACAAATTAATAACAAACCCTCAATTTTTATATTAAGTCCTAAGCGTTCAAAGATATTTGGAATATCGAGCGTCGCCTTCTAGCATGATAAAATTAATAGAGTATTAAATATTTAATATGAGTTTGTTGTGTCACCACAAGGCAAGTATTAAGTATTTAAGATGTTAATTTATCACATTTGATGCTTATAAAGAAAATTGAACAATATTGTTTTGTTGTGTCACCACAAGGAGGATGATATTTTCTTTTTGAATATATGGAGTGCTAGGTCGGACTTAACTTGGATAATTTTGACTTCGGATGTGCCACCACTTGATCAAAATAATCTAAGAGGCAAAAGAAAAGGAGTTGCATAGTTGATGTAATTGACAAAAGTTGTCTACCTATTTATTTATATATAGTTTGTTGTGTCACCACAAGGCTATATACATTTGAAATGGGATCCTTATTCTCACTAGCAAATCTTTAATTAGATTTTGCCGAACTATATAAGTGAGGGTAATATAGTTTGAAGAAAATAGTGGGAGATACCAATTTAAAATAAGACCTAATTTATTTTGGTAATTAATAAAAGAATGTATGTTAAAATGTTGTTAATTACAAATTCATTTACAGAATTTTACAATGTCTAAAATTACTATCACTGCAAAGCATATTAGATGCTAAATTAATCGAACCGAATTACTCAGATTGGTTAAGGAATTTGAGAATAGTTCTCATGGCTGAAAAGCTATCTTATGTCATAATCGCCTATCCTGCGCAATGGTTCTGAGACAATGCCTCCGAGGAAGAGATTGCTACTTTTAGAAAGTGGCAAGATGATGCCTGATTAGCTCGATGCATCATGCTCGCATCCATGGGTAACGAGCTTGACACGAGATGAAACTATGGATGCTCCTACTATATTCCCGCACATCAAGTAGTTGATGGTGAGGAAAGTAGGGCGATAGATATCGAGATATCTAAGGAGCTCTTCCGATCTAGAATGGCCAATGGCACTATATAATGCTGATAAAAGTTCTTAACATAATCAATTTGATTGATCAATTAGGACAATTTGGTTTTGTCATGGATGGAGAGTTGAGCCAAGATTTGATCTTTCACTCACTCCCGGACTCCTTTCACAATTGTTGTGAATTTTTCATATGAACAAGCTAGATATCAGCTTTGCTGATTTGCTTAACATATTGAAAAATGTTGAGAGTCAATTTCCAACCAAGAAAGATCAAGTCTTATTGATAGGGGCCAAAGGATCTTCTGAAAAGAAGAACGATTCAAAGAAGGTAAATAGAAAGGCATAAACAAAGGATAATAAGAACAAAAGCGTCACGGATAGCAAAGGAGTTTGCTTCCACTACAATAAGCACGGACCTTTGGAAAGAAACTGCGAAAAGCATCTTGCAGAGGCTAACCAAAGAAGCTTAGTGAAGTTTCGGTTACGATACAGTTTTTGTTCATGATTGAAATAAATTTTCTTTAAGTCAAGGTTCTACTTGGGTATTGGATATCGACTTTGGTTATCATAAATATAGATTTATGAAGGGACCAAGCAGAAGTAGAAAGCTAAACAAATATAAGTAATCCTATGTGCGGGCAATGTAGCAAAGGTTTCCATATTAGCCATAGAAACTTATAGTTTAGCAATGCCTACGGGCAAATCTATTAAGTCAATAAGTTGTTATTGTATTCCAATTCTTGTTAGAAACATTATTTCCATTTTATTGTTGGTCAATAAAATTTTTGGTATTATAATTAAGAACAATTGTTGTTCAATTTATAATAATAATATTTTGTATAGAACTGGAATATTACTTAATAAATTTTGTATACTTGACTTACATGAAAATAATTTTGCATATTGAACAAATTAGTATAAGAAAAGGAGATGATCATTCAAAGAGTTGAATGTATGTAGTTGAAGAAATACAAGTGTGAATTATTTGAAAGGTTCAAAAATTCAGAAGTGAAACAAATTGACAAAGTATTAAGATTCTTTGATTAGATCAAGGAATAAATACTTGTGCAATAAGTTTCTAGATCATCTCAAATGGTTTTCTCATAATGGAAACATCCTGATACGCAATAATTGATTGATGTATCTGAATGGAAAATTCGTACCTTGTTGGACATGGTGCGGTCCATAATGATTTTACCGATATTCCAGTATCCTTCTAGGGTTATGTCCTAGAAATGGCTGCATATCTACGGAAAATGGTAACCTCAAAATCCAGCCCCAAGACTCCATAAAAGTTATGGACAGGGAGGATTCCTAATCTTAAGTATGTTAAGATAAGGGGTTGTCCAACTTATGTGAAAAGGTTTCGAAGGATAAGCCTGGGACAAGATTTGACAAGTGTCGATTTGTGGGACATCCTGAAGTAAGTTTAGGGTATATGTTCTATAATCCTACTTAGCAAAAGGTGTTTGTTGCGAAACACGCTGCCTTCTAAGATAAAGGTGTTTATTATTGAAGGGGCTAGTGGGAGAATAATAGATCTTGAAGAGTTCAAGAACCACAAAACACTATAAGTCAAATAAGAGGAACCTGTAGATAGACCTATTGTACCACAATCGAATTGTAAATCTGGAATAGTACCGAAGATACCTAGGAGGTATGGATTCATCATGGATGATGATGATGAGGTACACATCATAGAAGATGATGATCCAGTTACATACGATGAGGTAAGAGTTCTAGTGTATACAAAAGGGACAGTGGGAGCGCCGTGACATTCCTAATATTATATGTTGATATACTACGGATAAGGAATGACATACTAATGCTACAATCAGTAATGATAAAGTTGTCTAAACATTCCTCCATGAATGGTTTGGGAAGAGTATCTTAATTGGGGATAAAATCTATATAGATAGATCAAGAGGATGCTCGACTTAACCCGAGCGATATATTCATTTGATGCTAAAGTCGTTTAGCATGGCAAGCTCAAGAGATGTTTCATGTTGATGAGCCATGGAGTGTATCTCTCTTAATAGTCCCCACAAACTATTAAAGAAGAGAGATCGCATGAGTGACAATCATGTATGCAATGAAATATACGAGACACGATGTTGATCGATCATATTATGGAGAAGTTCACTATAGTCAAAAAAACATCTTAAAGTGCTTAACCAAGCATTAAGGATGTGATCATATTCATGGTGGGTCTAAATTAAAACTAGAGGGCTTAATGGACTCAAGTTTTTCGATGGACCAAGATGATGAGAAAAATCCACTTTAAGGTAAAAGCGTTATCTTGAGCGATTAGTGCGAGTTGAATTGGAAAGGTTCCAAACAAAGAAAAGAGTTCTTTGGTTTAGTGATAAAGACAAAGTATATAGCTATAAATGAAAGTCGCAAGTTTATTGTTTGGATTAAAAGTTTATTCTGAGAACTAGGAATAGTTCTAAGTCTCATCTTGGATCTAAAACATGTGTTGTGGCACTTTCATTTGATTATTAGAATCATTGAAAGATGGGAAATCACTATAGAGATAGTGGACTCTCAAGAACAACATTACATATCCATTTACTGAAGCTTATCCAACAGCAGGATAATCGTCACTTAGAGAAGAAGAGTATGGGATACCATGACGATTGGCTTTAGTGCAAGTGGGAGATTGAAAGTAGTATGCACACAAGCCAATCATGTTTGATGACAAAGCATATACTTTGAAACAATCTTATTCATTTATTAATAAAAAGTATTTATTTATTAAAGGCTTTTAATTATCTACATGATGTTGTTTTATAATATGTGATAAACCCATAGTTTTTTAAGCAATGCTTTTAGAATAATGATGATGATCATTCAAATGAGATCTAAATTCTTAGAAAGCTTAAAACTAAAATAGTTCCCAATCATTGGATTACAAAATTGGGGATTAGTGAATCCGGATAGATTGGTACATACGTTGCTTGCTCATTGGATGAGGATGATTGATCTCATGATCATTTGTGTGGAGACACTAAAGCAAGTATGTAGGTGCATATTGGAGAATAAGTTCACTGAACGTGGCTCGCTAAGGAATACCTAATGGAGTTTTACTTGCCTGTCAATATGAATTCCTGTAGTGATAGTAGTACAAGTGATCCTTGGACTTGAGATCATCATAGTATCTTGTGTATGATGAGTTATACTTTGACTTATTCCTTAAGACTCTTAGGGTATATCAAAGGGTATGCTTGGGTATAATAAGTTGTACATGGAGATAATGTATGATTAATAAAGAATCTACCACTTCTAACAAAAGAAGAGAAATGTCCTATGTGATTCGATAAATGACAACCCAGTAGTCCTTGGCCAAGGCAGAATGAAATTAGAAAGGAGTTTTTAATTTGCATTATTTGGAGTTGTGCATTTAAGGATCGAAATACATATAATTAAATAAAATAAGACTTGTGATAATTCCATGTCTTATATTTAATTGGGACATTGTATGGTGGAAGGATTGAATTGTACGGTAACTATTTACTCAAAGGTTCTTTAATGATTAATGTTGAAATCTATATTATCCGGAAAGTCGTTGATCGCTATGGAGGCTTATTCTATTGTAGAATAAATATTATTTATTTAAATAAATTAATTGTTTAATTTATTTATTTAAATAAGATTAGAATTGTTCTAATTGATTTATTCACAAATAGGTTTAATATGGAGAACCTAAAGGGTCACACCATAAAAGGAAGAATAATTATTTAAGAAGTTAATGGCATAATCGTAATAATATGTTATGTATATTTAATTTAATCTATGGTGATAGAATAAATTAAATAGCTTAATATTTATTATTTAATATTTTAGAAATATTAAATATAAATTAATAAGAGAGTCTTATTAATATTATTACAATTATTATTATTTTAATTTCTAAAGAGTTTAGGAATTAATTTAATATAAGTACTCTCATTTATTCCTAATTGGATTAGGAAGGAAAATTAGTTAAAGGAGTTTAATTAATTATCCCTAATAAGATTAGGAAGCTTAATTAATTAAAAGAATTTAATTAATTAAATAAATTCCAATTCCTTAATTGTTAAGGTGGGTTGCCCACATCTATAAATAAGAGGAGTCTTATTATGGGTGGTGTGGGTTGTTGACTTTTACAACATACGACATAATTCCAATTTATTGGAGAGTACGCCCTTTTTCTATACAGATAGGAAAAACTAGGGTTTGAGCCAATACCCCTTCTTCTTGAAAAATTCTTTTTCCTTGGTGGATCACCTCTAGAGGCCAAACACATGGGTGGCTAACGTTGATCAAAGGAAGAAACCAAACCCTGTGGATTCAAGGAGATCGCGGAGAAGTAAGAGGTGAACTCGTACCTGAGGAAGCTCGTTTCTACAAGGGTATGATTTCATAATTTCTTATTCTTCGTTTAATTAATAATTGTGCATAAAGTGTGATCCGGGTATATGGTTTGTAATTTTTTTTAAACTCTGATTTTTACACGCTTCCGCCAATTTATGCAATTTGATTGCTTTCATGAATATTACAAACCTAACATATACATCCTTCATACTTGACTGTGTTGTTGGTGTTGTCAAATTGTAGTTTGATGGACATGGGATACTGTTCTTCCATGATAGATACAAGAACTGCTCCTGCTACCGCACCTTCCATGCTTACAGCCTAGTCGAAGTACAATTTCTAGAATTGGTCTGTATCTTCTTGATGGATTTGCTGAATTGTTATTATCCCATCATCTGTGAAATAAGTTTCCAAGGATTTGAAATTCCCTAATGGGGCTTTGGCCAATTGATTTGTAATTCCTTAGCCTTTGATGGAATTTTGAGTCACGTAGATGACGTCAAATTGTTGGAGGATTAATTGCCATTTGGACAATCAGTAATTTAACATGGGCTTGCTGAATATGTATTTTAGAGGATCCATACGGGATATGAGATAAGTTATGTGCCCATGGAGATAATGTTGTAATCTCATGGCGACCCACGCTAAAGCACACCATGTCTTTTCAATCAAGGTGTACTTGTGTTCAGCGCTGCTGAATCTTTTGTTGAGGTAATAGATAGCTCTTTCCTTGCCTCTATCATCTTTTTGCCCCAGTATACATCCCATAGCATTGGCATTGACTAATACGTACATAAACAAGGGAACTTTGTCTCTTGGCGGTACCAAAATAGGAGCTTCCACCAAATGCTTCTTGATAGAGAGGAAGACTTTTTGGCATTCTTCACTCCATTTTCTGGAAGAATTTTTCCTTAGTAACTTGAAGATGGGCTCACAAGTTGGAGTGAGTTGGAAGATGAATCTGCTTATGAAATTGATTCTCCGAAGGAATCCCCGTATCTCTTTTTTTATTTGTGGTACATGCATCTCGGTGATGACTTTAATCTTGGTGGGATCCAACTCAATGCCCTTGTTGCTTACCAGGAATCCCAATAATTTACCGGATTTGACACCGAAGGCACACTTGACTAGATTTAGCTTTGAGTTATACTTGCGAAGCCGATTGAATAGATTTTTGAGATGGTCGGCGTGTTCATCTTCCTTTTTGGACATAATGATGATATCATCCATATAAACCTCTATCTCCTTGTGCATCATGTCATGGAAAAGGGTCATCATGGCTCGTTGATAGGTGGAACCATCATTAATAAGGCCAAAAGACAAACGCCTATAGCAGAATGTTCCCCAGGGGGTGAAAACGGCTATTTTTCTCTATCTTCTTCCACAACCATGATTTGGTGATACCCGACGAAGCAGTCAACAAAAGAGTGCATGTTATACTGCGCCGTGTTATCTATCAGTATGTGGATGAAAGGTACTAGGAATTTGTCTTTGAGATAGGCTTTGTTCAAATCCTGGTAGTCCATGTATGCTCGTACCTTCCCTCCAGGCTTAGGCCCATGAACTATATTGGACAACCATTCAGGGTAGGTTGATACCATGATAATGCCTGCTTTGAATTGCTTGACAACTTCTTCTTTGACCTTTAGAATCCATTCAGGTTTTAGTCTCCCAAGTTTCTGTTTGACAAGCTTGAATCCCTCTTTAATGGGTAGTCGGTGGATGACAATGTCAGTAGATAGTCTGACCATGTCTTCATGTGACCATGGAAATACATCTTCGAACTGAGTTAGGAGTTCAATCAGGTCTATTCTTTGGTTTGGAGTAAGGTCGTTTCCAATTTAGATTTATTTAGGATTTTCTAAGATTTCGATATTGACGATGGTGGTTTGATCAAGGTTTGGTTTGGGTTTGTCTTCGACCCATTCTTTGATCTCCTCCGGCCCCTCATAGTCATTTGTCTCCTCTTGATTAAGTTAGAGTCCAAATTTACGTCAAAGTTGTAGTCACTGCTGAGACTTAGAATTTCATCAGTAAGGCTAAACAAATCCAAACTTGGAGTCTTGAAAACAAAATGCTTTCACTTATTATATGAAACTGCTCAATAATACAAAGCATTAATGGAAGCATGATAAAAGTAACTGCTAGTACTATGCAATAAAAGTAAGCAGTATATAAAATATACACTTCAAGGCAGATGGACTTTCTGCCCTTTTACCCTTATTAACAGATGCAACGAGTGATGCTCTAGTTGTCCAGGGTCAGGTCTTTGTTGACAGCTATGATGAAGGGGTGGTTGATATCCTTCTCCTCTTTGATGATGACCATGACTAAATTTACATCAAGGTCGGTACTTTTCGTTGAACTGTTCTCCTTAGCCCTATTTATGCGAGGGATTAGGATTTGATCTTCTGAATAATCATTATCTAGGATATCCTCATTTAGACCCTTAGTATTGCTAGAAAATGCATCTTTGCAAATTGATCTTCCACTTCTTGAAGGAACCTTTCATTCATTTCCTTATTTTCCTTAATAGGAAACTGGATTTCCTTTTCACTGACCGGATTGACCTTAGGAATTAGCATTCCTAATACATCCACAAGGATTTTCCTTGTTGGTTTCACGAATCCTTCATCCCTGAGATCTGGTAGAAAATGGTGGAGGTGTGAACAGACTGATGCTTACGGGTTCTTGTGATTGTATCCATAGCCTAATCTAGCCTTTCTTGTCTGGCTAGATATTTGAATCAAATGTTTGATCCCATGATGATTTTTCCCTAGCCCTTTGCCATGACATAAATCCAAAGACATCATTTCCTTACCGACGAACATCACTTCGGAAGAAATCTTTGGGTTCAAGGTTGGGGCCCCGATAGGTTGATAATGAGTGTTGCTCACTTGGAAGGCTTGAAAACTGTTAACTTGGAAGGGTTAACAGTTTTGTGATCTTCCTTTCATTGATCAACATCTGTAGGATCTCCTCCATCAGTTGACCCAAAGGAGTGAACTTTTTTTTTTATTCGTATACTCTCGACGAGCCTGGGATCTAGCTTTCCTTATAAATTTTTCCTCCCAAGTTTCATTCTCTTGGAATCGTTGTTGATCACTTGTTACGATGGAGAGGAGATTTGCTTGCCCTTGACTGATCAGCTGTCGAGTGACTTGATGCTGATATACCATCAATTCTTTCAATTGACAAATATGTTCTTTGATAGACTTCATTTCATGCTTGATTGAAGACCATCCTTCGGAATAACCAGACTCCGCCGGGATATTTTCTTTGGATGTTTCTCCAACGTATTGAAAGTATTTGGAAGTTTGTCTCCTTCCATTACCGATCATGTTTACTCCCTCCTCATTGTGTTGAGGCAGAGGGTTATCTTGGGCATGTGTCTGATCTGGTTTTGTTACCACAATCTCACCACTATCTATCAGGTCTTGGATCTTGTGCTTCAAAGACCAACATTTCTTGGGTATCATGGCCTGGAGCCCCAGAATGATAAGCACATTTCTTGCTTGTTTCAAAATTATTCCCACTTGGATTGACTGGTGGAAGGATCTGAGCTATTTTCTTCTTTGGTGTCAAAAGCTTGATTATATTCCCAAGTGAGTCCCCTAAGGGTGTAAATGTCCTTCAATGTTTGGCCTCTCTAGAATTTTGGAATGTAGGATTTAAGGGTTGTGCAGATGTTTGGAAAGGGGAATAATTATTTCTTGGAACAGGCAAGTTTTGAATGTCTCTCTGAGTTTGACCTTGCAGTACCAAGGATATATTCTCTTCTTTTTTCTTATGAACTCTTCGAGGATTATTCCCATAATTTCCAGCCTGAATGTGCTCAGACACGACTTCTAAAGTAGTAAGGTCTTTAATCTTTCCAGACTTCAATCTCATCTCAACCATTTCTTTGTGTTTACTCATTTTTGAGAATGGTTTTCCTATACCTGCTAGGACTCTCTCATAAAACGGAGCTTCTTATATGTCGATGAATTTCATTATCATCTCATTTTCTATCATTGATGGAATAACTTGAGCAGCTAGACACCTCCATCTATGGGCATATTCTCTGAATGACTCAGTATTTTGCTTTTTAACTTTGGTAATTTGATATTTGTCTGGAGCCATTTGTGACTGGAAGCTGTATTGATTTAGGAAGGCATGGGCTAGCTCTTCCCAGCTACAAAATTTGGAATTGTACAGTGTCGGGTGTAATCTAATTATGCACTGCACGCAAGTATACGTGATCAACAAGTAATATAATGATAAGTCAAGTATCGTTCCCACATAGACAAATATTAATTTTAATCTAACAATTACTAGCTTTGTATTATTCCAATTTTATTAAACTAATCAAATTAATGATTTAAAATAATAAAAACTAATAATTAAGAATCAAAACAAATCAATTCAACTCACTACCACAAATTTTAATCAGATAATGGAAAATTAAGCCTACTACTTCACTTTAAGCTTCACTTTGATTATCACACTTCTTTTCAATTCAAAATAACTATCTCAGTTAATCAAGAACACAAAAGTAGAATTAACCATCTGTCAATGCACTAACAACATATCAACTTAAATCCATAATTGATAAAATTAAGCCAAACACACTAATTAACTAATTCACTATATCCCTATGTGAATTACAATTAAAGAAGGTTTAAATTCCAAGTTCTTACACGATTATATGCGATGTTAGGTATATCTCTATCCTAAATATACCTCAAGAATTCAATCAAAACGCAGAAAACATGAACACATGCTATTATGACTAAGTCTAGATTCATATCTCATATCTCGAGTCCATACAAATCTACAAAGAATTAGTGATTAAACAATTCATAAGTTATGCATAAATCACAATAGATGAACTGTAAAGATAGCTTTATTGAACTGAAATCAAAGTATGATAATCATTGTTCCATTAAAAGATCCATTGCAAGCTTAATAAGAAATTTAGTTCATAACTAATGAATTAAAAATTGAATAGATTAAAGAATATAGCATCCCAATTACAGAAACTGAAATAAAAGATAAGAATAGTATAGAACCACCCTTCTCTGCACTCAGTTATGAAATCTTTGTGATCATTCTTCTTTTGCTTCACTCCTCCAAGAATCTTCAGTAATTAGGGTTTTAAAGTTGCAACTGAAGAGTGGTTGATTGATTTTTGAATTGCCCAGCCTAAGTCTCTATAATATTTGCTAAAAATGTCCATAATCCAGTCCCAATCGAAGTCAAAGTCCTTCAGTCCACGCCACAACAATATTCAAATTGCATCAAAACACTTCTTACGTTTCAGGTACCCATACGACGGGGTATTATTTCTTCTCTTCGTTTTACCCCGGTGAAGTATTAAATCGACCGACTTACATTTCCTTGCTTTTCATGCGCATTCCCGCCACATTGCCACCAATGTACCAAAGCTAACACGTAATAAAACCTGCAAACAAAACAAACACAAACACATAAAATTATACTAAAATAGACAGAATAAACACCGTTTATGTCCAAATAGGAACCCGATTCGTAGGTATGAAACCCACTCATCACACTCCCCCAAACTTAAACCGTGCTAGTCCTCGAGCATAACCATATGCAATGTAATGAAACTAACTACATGCCTACGAATCCAGCCATAGACAGAATAAAGTCCATTCACATGGCCTTAGAGAAATCAAATAGACATGACAAAATACCATACCAAGACAAATCAATAACTTCTCAATCAATCACCAAATCTTAACCTGTTATAACTGATATAGTGCGTGTGTGCTCAACAACCATGCTAACTGATGTAAAGCTAAATAAAACACATAATTAAACCTCTTTAAAGGAATCAAACAACGTAAAGTCAAGAAATCCAAAAATAAGCAAGGTCCGGCTAAAACTAAATACTTACCAAATTCAAAGATCAAAATGGGATACTTTTGCTTTATTTATTCACATACGGGGACTTTTCCCTCTTTTTCCCGTTTTTCACTTTATATTTTACTAATGGATATGCAATGTATAGTCCTCTTAGGCTTTTCAGTGCCACCCCTTAGCGAGATTTTAACTAACGACTTCTAAACCGTAAGGCTTTAGGGTGCTAGGTGTAGAAACATGCCCTCAGGCGTACTTACTTAAGTAACAAAGGCCATAGAACTAGACTAGCCACGATGTTTATTCATATTTTTGTCTTCTGTTCTTTTTCTTTTTTCTTTTTTTTCTTTTTAGCTTATATCCCAAATTTTACCTCAAACTTAGGTTCTTGTCTAATCTTAGCCATCACTACCTATTAGTTCCCAGAGACACAATAGTTATCTAGAATGAGGGTTGAATAGATATTTTAAATTCTTTTTCGAAGTACTTGTTAGTTTTGATAATGACTTTAACATAACAGAATTGTGAGTTGTTTGTTTCCCCTATAAGATATAAAAAGTTAATGAGTGTTAATCAATTATAGCAGTTATAGCAAGAATATAAAAGACATAGTGTTTTTAATTGGTTCAGAGCACTTAAAGCTCTTAGTCCACTCTTCTACTCCTCGAGTAGGAAATCCACTAAGGATATCTTTACACTTTTTGAATCTCACAGATTCCTTTAAGACCAGCATTCTTGGAACTTCTTAGTTCACTTTTGAACTCTTCAAGTTTAGCAGACTTGGTACTTCACAGTTCACTTAGAACTCTTCAAGTACTTTTGACTTGGAACTTCTTACTTCACTTGATAGTAGTTGAGTTCTTGTGTGGTGCTACTCAATTGCCATTAAGCTTATGTTTTAAATAATTGAGTAGCTAAGCAAGCTTTCTCTTTCAGATCGTAAAGTTGAGCGTTGAGTGTTCTTCAACGTTTTTGTTCAGTGCTTGCTTGATTCTTTCATCTGCTGATGTTTTGCATATATTAGGCCTTTGAAATGTATCCGTTGAAGACATCCATTGAAGCATTAAATGCGTTTGACATTTCTGAGCTTTGATGGAGACTTTTTGCACAACTTCTGACTTGCAGTCTGACCTACTGACACAACAGACTGCTATCTCACATAACACCTGAAAAGGTGTTTTCTGCTGACCCATAATCCCTTCCTTAGTTTCTTCAATACGTTTCTTTGTTATATACTAAGGATGACTGTTGTGTCATTGAGGCTCCCGAGGACTTCAACGTTTATAACCCATTCCATATTTGTTATGATTTATTCTTTGAACAAATGGACAAGGCTTGATGCTTCTATCACTAACTGATGAAGCTCTACGATCCTAATCATGGTGTCTTGCCACCTTGGTACTTGATTCGATACTAGCAAATGAGAACACTACGATTTCTCTTAAGGGCTGCTACACTACGATCTTCACTAGCTTGACTTATATACTCTACGCTTCCGAGAGCACACTACGATCTTTGAGTTAGATCGGCAAACATTTGGACCACTCTACGATTCCACGAGAAGTTGTGAGATCCCAAATTTTATAAAATAAAAGTATTCAATTTTCTTATAATTATTATTTTATTTAGTAAATGGTTAAATTAATAAAGGTTAAAGTTAAGGGTGATATGTGAAAATTTTACAAAGTATACAAGTGGTTATATAATATTCGATTGGTCGGGAAATATTCATTTTAACAGGGAATATTCATACGACGGCACAATCATTGGTGGACCCCTTAATGGAAGTATTGTTATAGTTAGAAAACGACTGAATTATCTTTTTATAAAAATAACGGCGAAAGTTTTACAGTTAAAACTGTTGAACTACTCAGTAGTAAAAGTACAGTAATACGCGTGGTTGCATAGTAGCACACATTATTGATTATTGATGCTTACGTGAGAAGTCACTCAGTTATACTCAATTATTGGTACATTAATTGTTGCATCATATCTCTCATATTATTGATTCAATTATTGTCACAATATCATTTGCATAATATGTTATATTATTAAATCAATAATTGAGACATCAAAGTTATTCATATTATTATTTGCAATATTGACAATGTCTAGAAGTTCTGTCAAGGAGAGGTTTGGTCACCTAATTGCACGCCAATAAGGAGAAATCCTTATCGGAAAGCCCCCTCTTTCCTGGGAACGACCTGTTGTTAGATATTGTGAATTATAATATTAATGATAAATATGTCCGTGTTGATTAAAGATGAAATTGATAGTTCCATTGTGTTGGAATTATTTGTGTTAGTGAAAATTGACATTTATTTCGATAATAATTGATGTCTAGAGGTTATATTGACCAATCGGGTAATTAACCGGAAATGGCTATTGATTCACATGATTATAACTATTTGTTCACATATGTGTACTATTGATTCACATTCATTTACTATTAGGGGAGGTGGTGCAAGGTTGATAATACTTGCAGGACTAAATTAAAAATGAAGGAAAAGAGAAAGGTATTATACTGTAATATTTTGAGCCCCAAAACGTGCTAAGATGGACTGTTGTTATTGGTTTTACAGTTGTATATCTTTGGCTTACGTGCAAAGATGAACTATTGATTGATGAGTATCTTTGGCTTATGTGCATAGATGAACTGTTTATTGGAATGATTTTGACCAGGGATAATTCGGTATAATCATGACCCGTAATGTTATAGATGATGTGGTAAAAATCCTCATTGGCCCGTAGTGCATTGATGGACAGTTATTGGTATGATTATAACCAGGAATTATTCGGTATAATCATGGCCATTGATGATTACATGAATATCCTTGGCCGTAGTGCAGGGATGATTCGATGATGTGAATTATTTATTAAGCTGAGTCTCAGCGATAAAATATTGATTATAAACTTTTAATTCGTAAAAGATAGTAGATATGATGCTCTACTTGACTCTTCTAAAATACAGTTGTATGTCTTTTGTATGTAGTGCAAAGATGAATTGTTAATGAATATCTTTGGTCATAATGCAAAGATGAATTTATTAGTACGATTATGAGAAGGAATTGTGATTTGGTATAACCATGATTTTTGATGTTTCTGGTGAAGATAGGTGATGAAAATTATCATCTTCCTAGGTGTGAAGAGGAATTTAGAATCACAATTATGATTATGAGTTATTCATATAATTGTGGACATGAATTTTTGATTGATGTTATAGGGATAAAACATTATTGGTGTACTTTTAAATGGAGAAGATAATAGACCTGATGGTCTATTTGACTCTTCTAATGGATTGCTCGTTCCGCTGCAACTATGGTTGAAAAGTTTTATCATCTACCATATGTTTTAAATCTCTGATTTATTACTGATGAAGGCTATTGATGATGTAAATTATCATTAGTCATGATATTCTTTACTGGGCTAGTTGAGCTCATCCTTTTTGCTTCACAATTCCTTTTAGGTAATAAGAGTGTTGTCGGGTCAAGCGGGGATAAAAGGGGAATAAAATGGTGGTCTATATCTGTTGAGGTTTTCCCTAAATAGTATGGAAATAATTTTGTTGAGAACTTTAGATAAGTGTGTCGTATTGTATATGTCATTTGATATTTAATTTTGGTGAACCGAATAGGGTGAGGTGAACCCAACTTTGGAAGGGTGGTTTCCACTATCATACAAGATGTCTAATGACATACAACATCGTGTTATCATAAGACAGGGTTGTGCACATCCACTTGCTGAGTATATGTACGAGCACTACCTATATGATCTTGGAGTTTATTTGAAATATAATTTTCATTTGGAGACAACCGAGATAATTATATGTCAAGAGAAGACTCACCATTGGAAAGAAGATGATAGTAATCTTATTGTTTTTCTTTGGGGACTTTTGGGTCAACCAAGGATAATTCTGTGGACATATGATATCTATCATAACTTAGATACATGGCCTCCCATGTACGAACGTTTCTTTGAGAATTTTCCAAAGATTTTAATTTCTAAAACAATTATTGACTATACCTTTATGTAAGGTACCATTGTAAGGTCTTGTGGTCAAGGCACCATGAGAGTATTATATATATTTGTATTAAAACTCACAGCTTATCTGTTGTCGTACTCTACACGACAGTTCAACAGTTGTATAAATGAAATTTATATTTGATTTTTATAGTGCGATATCTGGCGACTCAGAATGGGTCATGTGGACCTATTTTGAGGGCGTCACAAATGGTATCAGTTCTCAGGGATATGGTCGCTGGCGGAGATATGAGTCTAGAACTAGGAGGGGAGAGTCGAGTAATATACTTCGCTAGTGTGTGACTTACCTAAGCTGAAATTTTTACTTGATAAGTTGACAAATTGTGGTATGTCAATTAACCTTTGTTTTGAAGATATATTCTAGAATGATATATGAAATACAGGAGATGGGCAATATGAAAATCATGATACAGAGGAAATAACCGGGAAGGTACAATCTAAAAAGAAAGCAAGGTATTCTCATCTCTTCGAATGCCAGGTACGTACGTAAATTTCGAAGACGGAATTTCATAAGGAGAGGAGATTGTGAGATCCCAATTTTTTTGAAATGAAAGTATTCAATTTTCTTATAATTATTATTTTATTTAGTAAATAGTTAAATTGATAAAGGTTTAAGTTAAGGGTGATATGTGAAAATTTTACAAAGTATGCAAGTGGTTATATAATATTCAATTGGTCGGGAAATATTCATTTTAACAGGAAATATTCGTACGAGGGCACAATCATTGGTGGACCCCACAATGGAAGTATTGTCGTAGTTAAAAAACGACATAATTATCTTTTTATAAAAATAACAGCGAAAGTTTTATCGTTAAAACTGTTGAACTACCCGGTAGTAAAAGTATAAAGAATACACGTGGTTGCATAAGTAGCAATACGGTATTGATTATTGATGCTTCACGCGAAGTTACTCGATTATACTCAATTATTGCTACATTAATTCTTTGCATCATATCTCTCATATTATTGATTCAATTATTGTCATAGTATCATCTGCATAATATGTTATATTATTAAATCAATAATTGAGACGGCAAAGTTATTCATATTATTATTTGCAATATTGACAATGTCTAGAAGTTCTGTCAAGGAGAGGTTTGGTCACCTAATTGCGCGCCAATAAGGAGAAATCCTTATCGGAAAGCCCCGTCTTTCCTGGGAACGACCTGGTTGTTATATATTGTAAATTATAATATTAATGATAAATAAGTTCGTGTTGATTAAAGATGAAATTGATAGTTCCATTGTGTTGGAATTATTTGTGTTAGTGAAAATCGACATTTATTTCAATAATAATTGATGTTTGGAGGTTATATTGACCAATCGGGTAATTAACCGGATAAATGAGCAATTAATTGCTATTGATTCACATGATTATAACTATTTGTTCACATGTGTGTACTATTGATTCACATTCATTTACTATTAGGGGAGCTGGTGCAAGTTTGATAATACTTGCAGGACTAAATTAAAAATGAAGTAAAAAAGGAAGGTATTATACTGTAATATTTCGAGCCCCAAAACGTGAAAAGATGGACTATTGATTATTGGTATTACAGTTGTATATCTTTGGCTTACGTGCAAAGATGAACTATTGATTTATGAGTATCTTTGGCTTATGTGCATAGATGAACTGTTTATTGATATGATTATGAGTATCTTTGGATTATTTATTAAGCTGAGTCTCAGTGATAAAATATTGATTATAAACTTTTAATTCATAAAAGATAGTAGATATGATGCTCTACTTGACTCTTCTAAAATACAGTTGTATGTCTTTTGCATGTAGTGCAAAGATGAATTGTTAATGAATATCTTTGGTGATAGTGCAAAGATAAATTTATTAGTATGATTATGAGAAGGAATTGTGATTTGGTATAACCATGATTTTTGATGTTTCTGGTGAAGATAGGTGATGAAAATTATCTTCTTCCTAGGTGCGAAGAGGAATTTAGAATCACAATTATGATTATAAGTTATTCATATGATTGTGGACATGAATTTTTGATTGATGTTACAGGGATAAAATTTTATTGGTGGACTTTTAAATGGAGAAGATAATAGACCTGATGGTCTATTTGACTCTTCTAATGGATTACTCATTCCGCTGCAACTATGGTTGAAAAGTTTTATCATCTACCATATGTTCTAAATCTCTTATTTATTACTGATGAAAGCTATTGATGATGTAAATTATCTTTAGTCATGATATTCTTTACTGGGCTAGTTGAGCTCACCCTTTTTTCTTCACAATTCCTTTTAGGTAATAAGAGTGTTGCCAGGTCAAGCGGGGATAACAGGGGAATAGAACGGTGGTATATAGCTGTTGAGGTTCTTCCTAAATATTATGGAAATAATTTTGTTGAGAACTTTAGATAAGTGTGTTGTATTGTATACATCATTTGATATTTACTTCTGGTGAACCGAATAGGGTTAGGTGAACCCAACTTTGGAAGGGTGTTTTGCCACTATCATACAAGATGTCTAATGACATACAACCTCGTGTTATCATAAGACAGGGTTGTGCACATCCACTTGCTGAGTATATCTACGAGCACTACCTGATAAGTGGATTTTATATCCACGAATCGATGTTCATTTCAAGCTTAATTCGTTGTACTTCCTTGTTTTTCGTGTTCGTTTTCACTTGTTTAATGTTCTTTTATGTGCAAGGTGGTTTATCATGGCGAGTGCTGAAGAAAGGAGGTCTTTTGCAGCAAGTTTGGAAAAATTCATGAAATAGCAAAAGTTCTTTAGCAATGTACTAGTCCGCCGGGGCGGGGGTGCCGAATTCTGGAGTCTCCCGCTGCTTATTGAACTCTGCTGCCACATGGTTTTGATACTTTGGGTGGCGCATGGACTCTAAGAAGCGAGGAATTTCGACCAGAACATGAGGGGATATATATATATATATATAAATATATATATTACATTAAAAACAACAAATCAATCTTCACGCGAAGCATATTACAGAGATTATTTCCAGAATTTGATTGCAAGCTTTGGAGGAGTGATTGGAAGAGAATTTCGTGACAGTTGCAGATTAAGGCTACGTGAAGGGTGGTTTCGCATTATTCTTCATCTTAGTTTTATATTTGTAATTGGAATGATGTTTCCTTTGAATTATTCAGTTTTTATATCATTCGTTATGAACTAATTCACTTATTAGGCTTATGATGGATCCTTGGGTGAAACGATGATTTTATAATTTTGATTTCCAGTTCAATGAAGTATTTTCAGTTTATCTATATTAACTTAAGCTTGAATTTATGAATTGATTGATCAACAATTCTTTGTGGATTTGTATGGAATCGAGAGAGGATATTCAAATCTAGACTTAGTTAATATAACATGCGTCATGAAATTTGTGAATAACAGATTCTTGATTATTGTTAAGGTAGAGATATGCTTGACATCGCATGTAATCGGATAGAGAACTTAATCTTAAACCGTCTTTAATTTCAGTTCACATAGAGATATAGTGAATTGGTTGATTTAGGTGTTTAACTTGTTTTTATCTAAATTATGGATTTAAGTTAATACGGTATTAGTGCATCGAGAGGTGTCTAGTACTACATTCGTGTTCTTGATTAATAAATTGGAATATTGAATTGAATTGGAATAAATGTTAGAAAATCAGAGTAAAGCTTAGGGTGAAATCATAAGTCTAATTCTCCATCGATTGAGTGAACTTCCGGATTTTGATATTTGTGGTTGTTTTGTGATAGTTTATTTATTTATTAATTTAGTTTTTATAAAATTAAATCATTGAATTGAATAGTTTAATAGAATTAGGATTAATAGAAAATTGGTAATTGTGAAGTTAAATTTCTTGCTAATTTATCTTCGTGGGAACGATATTCTACTCATTACTATATTACTTGTTGACCATGTATACTTGCGTGTTTTGCGTATATAGATTTTACCCAACAAGTTTTTGTAAATCCCCCAATTTTAAACCGTGCTAGTCCTCGAGCACAAAAACAACTACATGCTATGCAATGCTATGAGATGGAATGAATACAATCTAACCTATACGCTTTTGAATCCAACAGTATTGCAGAATCAAAATTATCTTATCAGCCTCAGAGAAAACAAGCAACTCTACATTATGAATTACCAAAACCAGTCCACAATTCTGTATTAATTCTCAAATCTTAAACCGTCATCACTGGTATAATATGCGTGTGTGTTCAACCTCTATGCTAACTGATATGGACTCAAATTCAATACATAAGCAATACAAAACTCAAGGGTTCATGCACTGTAGAAAGAATCATACAGTGTAAACTTAAAAATTTCAAAAATAGGCACATTCCTACTAAAACTAAGCAATACAAAACTCAAGGGTTCATGCAGGGTACTTATACTTCTTTTATTTCATTTTTTTTCATAGGGGCTTTTTTGTAACATTCCAGAATTTTAAAGTGTAATATTAAATATTTATTGAATTATATAAGTATTTAATGGCAATTGAAGTTGATGTGATTTAGTCAATTATTTGTTGAATAAATAATTAAAGAGCTAAAAAAAATTAATTGTTATGAGGTTATATACTAATTTAATTTAATAATTAAGTTAGAGAGCTAACAATGATTAAATGAATTGTAGTATTTTAATTGGAATTTGTTATTAAAATAAAGTGTTAATTGATTAAATAAAATTATAATTATAAAGAAATTATAGTTTGTGATAATGATTTATGTGTTAAAGTAATTTAATAGATTAATATTTAAATTAATTATTTAATTAAATAGAAGTGTGACAAATAACCTTGTTATAAAGGAGTTATTAAAATAAATTAAAGGACTTTAATTTAGTTTTGGCCAAACAAGTCTTAATGCATATTAAGTCTTTAATCTAATAGTGTTTTATCAAACAAGGTATAAGGATTAATCCAATTGTTTTAGTTAGATTTACCAAACAAGGCATAAGGATTAATGGGTTATTTTATTAAGATTAGCCAAACAAGCCTTATGACTTTTAAATTTCAAAATTTACATAACTGATATCTAGAGTTATATTATATAATTAATATATATTACTACTATATACGTTATATTTTATAGTACGTATGTTAGATAGAAGAAAGAACTCAGTTGAAGAAAAAATAGAAGAAGAAGAAGAAAATTAGAGAGAATTTGAGAGAAATCCTAATAGGTTTGAGAAAGGAATTGGAGAAAAGAAGTTGATAATCAATGTAAGACCCCGAATTTTAGGAAATAAAAGTATTCAATTTTCCTATTTAGTAAATGGTTAAATTGATAAAAAGTTAAAGTTAAGGGTGATATATGAATTTTTTTTTTTCAAAATACGCAAGGGGGTATAAAGTATTCATTATTGTCGGGGAATATTCGTTTGGTCGTGGAATATTCTTTTCGCTTGGGAATATTATTAAATGCGGCAAGCAGCCTATTTGTGGGCCCCATAACAGAATAACTGTCGGATGAAGAAAACGACAAAATTATGTTTTTATAAATAACGACGTAATCGTTCTCAATTAACATTGTTGGAATACCCGGTTGGTAAAATAAAGTAATACGCGTTGTTGCACAAGATGATACCACGGTATTACGTGTATTTTTGAATTATTGATTCTTACGTAAGAAGGCACTACTCAATAATTGTTACGGTAATTCTTTATTCAATATTTTATTTTATTGATTCAATAATTGATGCGTTGATATTTTATATTATTGTTGTTCAATAATTGTCACCGCATGATCTCCATTATCGGATCAATAATTCATATTATTTGAATAATATTATTAGATAACATTATTGGCAATGTCTAGAAAGTTACATCAAGGAGAGGTTTGGTCACCTAATTCGGCGCCGAGAAGGAGAAATTCTTATTGGAAAGCCCCCTCTTTCTGAGGAAGCGCCTGGTTGTCATTATTGTGATTCCATAATATTATTTACTTAATAATTAATTATTGATTTATATGACAATGAAATATTTATTTGATGTGGATATAAATGATGGATTTATTTATGTGATTATAAATGAAGGAATTAATGTTGAGGTATTTTATCAAGATTTTGTCGGATTGGAGGTATTAAAAGATCAAATCGAGTGTTCTACTGAATTTTATTATGTGAGTTATAAATTTTAATCGTAGTTGGATCGTTGGGATTTTTGGATATGTTATACATATATAAGTTGAGTATATGTTCACAAATTTTGAACCGTTAAAATGAGCGTATAATTTGTTATGAATTTTAAGAGGTAATCGATTAGGAAATTAGGTTTTGGTGGAAAATTCTAGAATTGAGTGGGCCCCACTCTTGGTTGTTGGGGAAGATGGCTGATTTTTGGTGGGTGGAATAGTAGCGTGTAAAGCCATCGGTGTAGCAAGGTGTCAAGTCTCTTCTTGATGTGCTAACATTTTCCTATAAATAGAGGGCTAAGTTAGAATTGAAAATCACACCGAAACATAAGCTTTTCTCTTTCTCTCTCTAGATTATTGAGTGTAATTTGTGAGTATTTAGATACTTGGTGAGTTGATATTCATCGCTGCAAGTTTTCCTTCAATCATATCCGATATCCCGTCAAGTGTTGCTCTTTTGAGGTAAGGGATAGTAAGGGATATTATTTTTTTCAGTAATGATATTATTTCTTCAATATCATTATCTTTGAAATATTGGTTGGAACTTTTTATCAAATTTGGAACTTTTTTCATGTCCGGGGTTACTATTCATGGGTTACTATTCACGAGTTACTATTCACGAGTTACTATTCACGAGTTACTATTCACTTAGTACTATTCATAAAGCGTGAAGATGTTTTTTTGTGGAATTTCTATCTTTTGGTGTTTGAGTTACTATTCACGTATACCAAGACTATTCACGATACTCTGAAGACTATTCACGAATACTAAGACTATTCATAGAAAAATGAAATTTTTTCTTTTCGTCTAAAATATCTATTCTGGATACTAGCTTTGATTGTATCCATGTTTTGATCATTCTTGAATTTTACACCACTAGGATTATTTTGAGGTATTTTTGGATGTATAGATTAGGAGTTATGGATTTTATGAGAAAAGACTATTTTAAAAGTAACTATTTATAACTCCTTGCGGTTAACTCCAAAATTGATGAAATTTTATTGAGAGTACATCTATATAATATCCAGTGTACTCTGTGAATTTCGGAATTTTTTGATAAAAGTACAATTTATGATAAATGTTTAAATATTCGGTGGTTTTAGCCATATGAAAAATAGTAAATGAATTTTTAAAATTTCGAGAAAAATATATGTTCAATATGGGACTATTTTATACTAAATCCCTTAAAAGAAATATTTTTAGAACCGATTTGGTATTTTTCATGAAAATGTTCTAGTTATGAGTAAATGAATTAAATATGTTATGTGAAGTAAGAAAATTGGAAAATATGATTTATTGGTTTTGAGAATCATATATGAGATATATGCTGATTTTTATGAGGGTTTTGGTTAATGATGATGAAATCTTATGAGTTTGGCATTTTAGATGATTAAATGCATTAATTATTAAAGTGTAAATAATTGGATTAAATTATTTATAAGTTTGAGAAATGATTAAAAATTATTATAATATTAATAATATTAGATTATGAGATTTCTAAGTGATTTATAACATTTGGATTAAGGTGTTATAAATATGGATATGAATTTTATTATGAAACTTTATCTTTTCGTGTTTGAGGTTACTATGCGCGATATATGGGACTATGTACGAATACGGGGTACTATTCACAACAAATTGGTTTCTTCTCTGACCAAATTATCGTTGATTTATGAATCTTACTCTTGAAATTTAAAACCATGTTTTGATTATATTATTTTTATATAACATTCTTATAACCCTAATGATGATATTTCTCTTTGACTTGAGTGTAAAGAGGGTAGATTATTGGTATGATCGTGACCATAGGTTCTCTTTGGCCGAGAGTGCAAAAGTTGAATTGTTGGATCGGTATGATCATGACCATTGAATTTACAATTGAATATTTTTAGCTTAAGTGCAAAGGTGAATTGATCAACATGGTTATAATTATTGTTATATAACTTCTGAAATGATTATGTATTTCTTTGATATATGAATATCTTTGGCTCGTTGTGCAAAGATGACTTGTTGTTGAATATCTTTAGCCTGTAGTGCAAAGATGAATTATTGATGAATATCTTTTGCTCGTAATGCAAAGATGACCTGTTGTTGAATATCTTTAGCCTGTAGTGCAAAGATGAATTATTGATGAATATCTTTTGCTCGTAATGCAAAGATGACCTGTTGTTGAATATCTTTAGCCTGTAGTGCAAAGATGAATTATTGATGAATATCTTTGGCTTGTAATGCAAAGATGTCCCGTTGTTGAATATCTTTAGCCTGTAGTGCAAAGATGAATTATTGATGAATATCTTTGGCTTGTAATGCAAAGATGTCCCGTTGTTGAATATCTTTAGCCTGTAGTGTAAAGATGAACTGTTGATGAATATCTTTGGCCCGTGGTGCAAAGATGAATTTATTAGTATGATTATGAACAGGAACTGTGATTTGGTATAACCATGATCTTTGATGTTTCAGGTAAAGACAAGTGATAAAAATTATCTTCGTCCTGGATGAGAAGAGGAATTTAGAATCACAATTATGATTATGAGTTATTCATATGATTGTGGAAAGGCTGTTGATTGATGTTACTGAGGATAAAATATTGTTGGTGGATTTTTAACATGGAGAAGACAATAGACTTTATAGTCTATTTGACTCTTCTAATGGATTGCTTCATTCACCGCAACTATGGTTGAAAAGTTTTATCATCTACCATATGTTCTAAATCTCTGATTTATTACCGATGAAGACTATTGATAATTTATTTATCTTTAGTCATAATATTCTTTACTGAGCTAGTTGTGCTCACCCTTTTGTTTCACAATTCCTTTCAGGTAATAAAAGTGTAGCTGGGTCGAGCGGGGGATAGCGAGGGAATAGAGTGGTGGTCTATAGATGTTGAGGGTGAGGTGAATTTAACTTGGAAGGGTGTTTTGTCACTATCATACAAGATGTCTAATGACATACAAACTCGTGTTATCATAAGACATGGTTGTGCTCATCCACTTGCTGAGTATATTTACAAGCACTACTTATATAATCTTGGTGTTTGTTTGGAGTATAATACCCAATTAGAGACAGTGGAGATAATGATATGTTAAGAGAAGACTCACCAATGGGAAGAATACGATAGTAATCTTCTTGTTTTTCTTTGGGGTCTATTGGGTCAACCAAGGATAATTCTGTGGCCATATGATATCTACCATAACCTAAAAGCATGGCCTCCCATGTACGAAGGTTTCCTTGAACACTTCCCAAAGATTCTAATTTCTAAAACAGTTTTTGACTATACCTTTATGTAAGGTGTCATTGTGACGACGCTACTGCTTGGTATATATTTGTATCCAAACTCACAAAGATATGTGTTGTTGTATTTTGCACGACAATTGTTGTAATAAAGTTGTAGTTGTTTTCTGTACCATATATTTGGCGACTCAGAATGGGTTGGATGGAATGGACCTATTTTGGGGTTGTTACAATCAATAGTAGCCATCACCTTCTTAATCAAAGGTAGGAGCTTAACCTTTTTCTTTAAAAGTTTAGTTTTCCTCTTCCCAAAAAGTTCTCTGTGAAATTTTTATAAAGGATAAATTGTTGTTATGTATATAGTTTTGTATGATTATTGATTATAAGGTTATTTCATGAGTTTATATATGATTATAGAGAAATTAATTCATGTATGTATGTGTTTTATGAAGAAAATATATTACAGAGTATTCATATGAAAAATATATGAGTATGGCTTAGTTTAAAATGAAATTAGGGTTTAATTAGTTGTTAAATTGATAAATTGATTATGGAAATTGATAGAGTATGTATAATCATAACTATGGTGTTTTGAATTTACTGTTTTGGTTGAAAAAAAAAATCACAGTGTTGATTTTCATTGAAAACATCAAAAATGGAGTTTTTGCCAAAAATATTGAAATTGGGTGTTGTAAATTTGATGTTTATAATATTTTATGAGTAGAAACATGTTAGAAGTCTTCAAAATATGTTTATATGAAGTCTATATGTGTATTACATGTTAATCAGTCTATTAGATTCGAGCTTTTAGGCCAATTTGGCTTTTGTTCATGCTGTTGCCGAGCTTGGTCACCGAGTTCTGGACTCTGGTGCTTGGCATGAATGCCCTAAGAAGATAAATCTCTCCCAGTCATAGCCGACGCCACACACCGGCATGCCAATCAATGGCTCGTGACTCAGGTGCTTATAAGGTTAACTCGTCAATAAGAAATAATACGAACCTGATGTAAATCGTAGGCGCGTTAACGAAAGTTAGCGAGTAATGTTCGGACGCTTTTGTTTAAGTACACAAATTTTGAAAATAAAGGTTATATGTTAATATTATTAATGCTAAATGATGATTTCAGTAGTATTAAACTATGAATGAGCATGTTATCAAGTGTTAACTAGTATTAACATAGTTTGATTATGTGAAATGGTGATTTGACCTACATGATGTATATATTTGTTTATATAGATATAAAATGTTGGTAATGACTAATTATGTCTTGATGACATATGTATAGGGTATTGATTCAAGTTTTAAGGTTTAGCTTATGCTAAAGGCAAGTTTTCTAACTCTAAAACTTCGTTGTATAAGTTTAATTTCGTTGAGCACATTATTGCTTTTAATTCCATTTCAATTATACAAGTTGCTAACTCTACACTTTCGTGGAGTTAGATTTTTTATTATTGATAAAGCTCTTGTATCTATTGGTTAATGAGGATGCAAGTATTCTACATCTTACATCTTATTATTGAACAAGTTCCTTTAATATGTAACTCGTTAGTTAGCATACGAGTCACTGTATTCTAGTGATGAGCAACTTTGTCATTCAATTTACTATTCATGATGCATGTTTAGTACCCAATCCTCAATAACCTTGAATGTTATGATTATTCCATGCTTATGCTATTAGATTATCCCTAAAGCATGATGTTAATTTACAAATATCAATTCAGTTATGATTATTCCGTAGCATACATTTATTTCTTTTGTAATCAACTAATCCTTAGTTGATTACCGTTGAATTCTAAATTACCCTGTAAATTATCCAAACCAAACTTACTTTGGTGCGGACTTGTATTCTACATACTGAGATGAACAACTCTTTTAATAGAGGTTTACTCTTAGCGTTGAAATGGTTGTGCACAATACATTGTACGAAGGGTTGATCCCCCTAAGTACGTGGAGTCCTTATAGTCTTATGACTGTTAAAGTTAAAGTTGAAAGATTACTTATAATTATGGACATGATTCATGGTCATTAGACCCTCAATGAATGTTATAATTTTCAAAAAGTTAATAGAATATATTGTTCAGTTCTATTGAGCCTTATATTGGCAATTGATGTAAAAGTTTAAAGATTTATTTATTGTTATTTCAAGTGGGCCTTGTTTGCTCACTCTTGCCTATAAAATTTCTTACTGACTAAAGTTGAAGCGGTGACGTACTCTAGCACCGAAGAAGGGAAAAGAAAAGATGAATAAATACTGAAGACTTGTAATAGTTTTGATAGTTTATTTTCAGACTTTGGTTTAAAGATTGTAATGAAGTTTATTTAATTTTTCGCATTTGAATTTTTGTAATTAAAGGTTAGATAACCTGGGAGATTTTTATTTGAGTTTAATCCTATGGGCAGGTTTTTATTATTCAATTTTATTATAATTGGGTAGTTAGAAATGAATGTTTTGATTAAGTGAACACCAAATCTTGAGGAAATGAAGTACCAGGATTTGGGGTGTCACATTTTTGCTCTTTTCCCATTATTATTCTTTTTTTTAGATAGATAGTTGGTGCGTGCATTTTACGCTCCATCTCACGCTTGTGTTTATTGGGAGTATTTCTCCTCAACCCACCACAAGACTCACCTTATTTCATTTTATTTTTTTTTCTTGAAGCTTATACTCCCTACGTTTTCCCCCCAAACTTAGGTTCTTGCCTAATTTGTTGTCTTCATTGCCTATCCTTATCGTTTCACATTTACCCTTGCATTATCCGTTAGAAACTATTTATGTATCAATTTGAACTGATCAGTCAACAAAGACATTATTAGGTGCTAACCATTTTATAACAGTTTCAAACAAGTGCAAGATTCGATTCATAACAGAAATTATATTACGGTTCTAATAATCAATACTGCATTGGTTAACTTATTCACAAACTCACCATTGACCCACAAATAGCATGAAATGCAACACTGTTGGACATATGCAAACACAATATTTAACTAATTTTTTTATAAATAAAATGTGATAATAACAGAAATGAAGGCAATATGCAATAACAAAAATAACCTAAACTACTATGCAAACTAGAATGCAAACAAAAATAACCCTACTACTACATATGCATGCAAACAAGAATTTAAATCCCCTAAACTTAAGTAACACAATGCCCTCATTGGAGAAATAATCAAAATTAAGTGCATGAGGACTTCCCTGCAATCGCCTAAGTCTGGGGAGGTTGTGATTGATCTTCTTCGTCTGAGTCGCTAGGTGGAAACCTCGATGGCTAATATGGAAACTGGGCTGATGGATTGAAACCTGAAAGGTCAAGTTGAGTGAAGCGAACGACGCGTTCATAGCATCAAACATGTGGTCTTGCCTCAATGCGACTCGCCTCATCTCCCGACGTGCAACCTTGTTGTGGACATCCATTTGATGTTGAAAGTCAAAGAACTGAGGACTGGGTAGTGCCTCGGTCTGCGGTACCTGCTCGGTTCCTTGATCTCCTATAGCCTCATCCTCATCCTCCGAGGTATCTTCAGCGTCAGCTTCATCCTCCGAAGCTGATGGAAAAACAAATACTAAACCTCTAGGATGTGATTCGTCGTCGGACCACACTGAATACCACGCTATCATCCTATTGTCTAGTGGGCTCATCATCAGACCATCGCACTCTGGCTTGACGACACAACCCATAAATGAGCAATGGGTGTGGTAAGCCGCCTAAAAAGTTGCCCCTTAGACATCGTCGAATAGAAAAACTAATAATGGCCCCGATGTCTATGATAAAGTATTGCACGATGGCATATAGGAGGAGTGCCTTCTCCTTGGTAACGTCAGAGGTTTGCGTGGACGGCAGCAATTTAGCACATAGGAAGGCATACCAGATTTTCCCGTACCGACTAAGGTCTTTGCTGTGAAACACAGTGCCTCCCTTTCGACCCTTTATCCATGTTGTACCCAGCTTGGTCATGTTCTTGATAACCTCCTCAAAGTCAGGGTGGAAATCCCTCAAATGGGTGTACTGACACTGTCGAGGCACCCTCAACTGATAATATGTATTGATCAGATCGACCTTTGAGCGGGACCATGCGACCCTCAAGACAAAGGCATTGAGCGGTGCCTTATCCTCGGCGTTCGCATATAATTCCTTGACGATATTCACATCGGTAGGCTCGGGCTCCTTTGTGAACTTGACCCACCCTTGCTGATAAATTTGTTGTATCATCTCACCGTCGTGGGCATCGAGAGCCAACCCCCGCTTTGGTGTAAGAGATTTGGTGACCATATAATCGTACCGATCGGCGGTGGCGGCACTCTTAAATTTTTGGCGGTCGAATATGTGGGGTGGTGGAGTTGGCCTTGAACTCTCTCCCCTTTGGCGTTTGGATGTTGTCGGTTGAGAAGCCATTGATTTTTGGATGTTCTGAATATACTTCCTCTCCTCAAAATTCAGTCACACACTTTAGCAAACACGTGGTGTGCATAGTGGTGTATTCTCCCCAAATTGAAACCTTGAACTTGCAAAGTTGTGTACTTGGAATTGATGAGTTAGAGCACCAAGTAATCAGTCGAAATTGTTCTCCAATAGCCTCTATGAATGCCCTAATTCGAAAATAGTTACAGATTTCTGTGAAGAAATTGAGATGAGATGTGGCAATATATAGAGGTGGTGTGATTGGGTGTATTGTTTGATTGAGAAGGTGGGCAGTGGAAATCGTGGGTATTAGTTGTGGGGATGAGGCTTTGATGGTGGAAAAATAGTGGCTGCGAAATATGGTGTAATGGTATCAGTTGGTGTTATAGTGTAGGAGAAGGAGTGGGGTTCGTGTGAGGCAACTACTGAATAAGTAAGCGTCTAGGATCCAGGACCCCCGCCCCGGTGGGGGGTACAAGGCCAATTGAGCCTGCCCCGGCGGGCATGCCCACTGTAAGTTGGCCAGATTTGACTTTGTTGTATGTATTCTATACCACCAAAATTGCATTTTCCCATCCTGCAAGCCATGAAACGTGAATGTTATTAGATTTTTGATAAATTTGAGCATGCATGAGAGATTTCCAAGACTCTTAGAATGAATAAAAAAAATCGATAAATTAAAATCCTAAGCTATAATATAATTAATACGGAAAAAAGTTCAAATGAAAATAAAATATTTAAAAAGAAATGATTGGGTTGCCTCCCAATTAGCACTTCATTTTAAGTCGTTCGGCCTGACTACTCCCTGTTTCATCTAGGATCGGTTGGGCTATCCGCGACCTGATTTCTATTTGTCGCATAACACCAACACTATTTTAATGCTTGTCCGTTCACTTGAATGTTAGGTGATGAATTTGGAATTCCATCCTCAATTAACAACCTAAGACCATTATCCTCCTTGCAATCCCTGAACTTCACGCGTGTAGAATTTTTGAGCAACTCACACTTCCTTATCAGTCGGGATTGGGATTTCCTTAAACACCTTCACTGTTACTACTTGATCAAACACTTTCATTATCAGTTCTCCATTAGGTACGTCAATCAGTGTTCGTCCTATCGCTAGAAATGGTCGTCCCAAAATAATGGGGATGTTATTGTCTTCCTCTAAGTCTAGTACCACGAAATCGGCCAGAAAAAATAAACGAATCAACCTTAACCAATATGTCTTCAACTATTCCTAGTGGATATGTTAGTGATCTATTTGCGAGCTGTAGACTAATGTTGGTCGATTTTGCTTCCTTTAATCCCAGTTTTCGGTAAATGGATAGTGGCATCAAATTAATACTCACTCCTAGATCGCATATCGCTCTTCCCAAGTCTTGATTTCCAATTACATACGGGATTGTGAAACTCCCCTGATCTTTTAATTTAGGAGGGAGCTTTTGCTGCAGTATTGCAGTGCATTCTTCGATCAATGCCACTGTTTCAAAATCCTGGAGCTTGCGTTTCTTCGACAGAATGTCTTTCATAAACTTAATGTAACTCGGCATCTGCTCCAGTGCTTCGGCAAATGGAATATTGATATGTAATTGTTTGAATATATCCATGAACCTTGAAAACGGATTCTTCAACTTTGCACTTTCTAGCCTTCGAGAAAAGGGTCCCAGTGGTGTAACTGAAATTAGTTTGTCTTTCTTTCCTTTTTCCACCGCTTTCTCTGTAGATTTTGCGTTTAAGTCCTCCCTTGCATCCTCATCTTTGTCGCTTGTACTGGTTTTCTCACCATAATTAGACCCCAACTCCTTACCACTCCTGAGTGTGATTGCGTTACAATGTTCATGGTTTCCCTTTGGATTTCTTTCGGTGTCACTCGGTTGAGTTCCTTGTGGTCTATTATTCAATGCTAACGCCATCTGTCCTATCTGATTTTTTAAATTCTTGATAGCCATCTCTTGTGATTTCATTGTCATTGCTTGGTTTTTCATTGCTGCCTCATTGCTAGTTATGTACTTTGACACCATTTCCTCGAAATTTGATTTCCTTTTCTGATGTTGAACTGATTGTTGGTGATTCTGAAAACCTAGGGGATACGACTATTGTGGAGCTTGATTTTACTGCTTATTGCTCCATGGGAAATTTGGGTGGTTCCTATTCCCCTGGTTGCAAGTGTTTTTGTATGTATTTTGTAGAATTCTGTTATAGCTACCTATGAACTGGATGAATGATGGATTAATTGCGCACTGATCTGTAGGATGGTCACCCGCACACAATTCGTATTATATCACAACCTGCTGTACTTGCGCCCCTGTCATAGCATCCAACTTCTTGGACAACGCAGAAATCTGTGCTTGTATAGCTGTCACCCCATCTACTTCTAAAACCCCAGCTGCCTTTGCCTGTGTTATTCTTGCTGTGGGCCACTGGTAGTTATTGGCTTCCATCGTTTCAATCAAATTGTAGGCTTCCTCGTAACTCTTAGCCATGAATGCTCCGCCCGACGCTGCGTCAATACTCGTTCTGAGATTCCCATTTGTCCATTGTAAAAGGTGTTCATTTCCAGCCACTTGGGCAATCCATGACGTGGGCACTTTCTAAGTAACTCCTTGTATCTCTCCCATGCCTCATATAGCGACTCCCCATTTTACTGCTCAAACATTGTTATGCCATTCCTCATTATTGCAGTTTTTTCCAGTGGGAAAAATTTGGCAAGGAATTTCTGAGCCAAGTCTTCCCACGTAGTTATCGATCCTGACGGCAGAGAATGTAACCAACTCTTCGACATGTCCCGTAAAGTGAACGGGAACAAGCGAAGTCTCGCTACCTCATTTGACACCCCATTGTACTTGAAAGTGTCGCACATTTCTAGAAACTGATTAAATGCTCGTTTGGATCGTCATTTTCCATTCCCCCAAACTGAACTTAATTCTGCATCATCTGAATGGTCCCAGGCTTGATTTCAAAAGTATTCGCAGCTATTGCAGGCCTAGTGATACTCGACTGCAGATCAGTCACCTTAGGTGTTGCAAAATCCCTCAACATTTTTTGGTCTTCGACAGCCATTGCTTCTTCCTTATCAGAGTTTTCGAATTCGTCCCTTGTTTCCTTGATCCACTTACTTAACTTCTGAAACCTTCTCTCAATATCATCCTCAAAAGGAAGCAAGTCTGGATTTTTGGATCGACTTTGCATAAACCAATGTCAAAAACTTGAAATAAGAAGAACAAAACAAAACAAAAAGTGTTTAAGTAAAACTGGACTAATTAAACTAATATTGTAAAAATATTAAAATCTAAACTAAATTATCCCCGGCAACGGCGTCAAAAACTTGTTGGGTAAAATCTATATACGCAAAACACGCAAGTATACGTGGTCAACAAGTAATATAGTAATGAGTAGAATATCGTTCCCACGAAGACAAATTAGCAAGAAATTTAACTTCACAATTACCAATTTTCTATTAATCCTAATTCTATTAAACTATTCAATTAAATGATTTAATTTTATAAAAAATAAATTAATAAATAAATAAACTATCACAAAACAACCACAAATATCAAAATCCGGAAGTTCACTCAATCGATGGAGAATTAGACGTATGATTTCACCCTAAGCTTCACTCTTATTTTCAAACATTTATTCCAATTCAATTCAATATTCCAATTTATTAATCAAGAACACGAATGTAGTACTAGCCACCTCTCGATGCACTAATACCGTATTAACTTAAATCCACAATTTTGATAAAAACAAGTTAAACACCTAAATCAACGAACTCACTATATCTCTATGTGAACTGAAATTAAATAAGGTTTAAGATTAAGTTCTCTATCCGATTACATGCGATGTCAAGCATATCTCTACCTTAACAATAATCAAGAATCTGCTATTCACAAAATTCATGACACATTTTATATTAACTAAGTCTAGATTTGAATATCCTCTCTCGATTCCATACAAATCCATAAAGAATTGTTGATCAATCTTTTCATAAATTCATGCTTAAGTTAATATAGATAAACTGAAAATACTTCATTGAACTGGATATCAAAATTATAAAATCATCGTTTCACCCAAGGATCCATCATAAGCCTAATAAACGAATTAGTTCATAATGAATGATACAAAAACTGAATAATTCAAAGGAAACATCCTTCCAATTACAAATATAAAACTAAGATGAAGAATTATGCGAAACCACCCTTCACGTAGCCTTAATCTGCAACCGTCACAAAATTCTCTTCCACTAACTCCTCCAAAGCTTGCAATCAAATTCTAGAAATAATCTTTGTAATATGCTTCGCGTGATGATTGATTTGTTGTTTTTAATGTAATATATATATCCCCTCATGTTCTGGCCGAAATATCTCATTTCTTAGAGTCCATGCGCCACCCAAAGTATCAAAACCATGTGGCAGCAGAGTTCAATAAGCGGCGCAGGAGACTCAGATTCTAAGACCCCACCCTAGGGGGTACAACGATGATATATGTTTACTTTACGGGATAGTACACTGCTAAAGAACTTTTGATATTTCATGAATTTTTCCAAACTTGCTCCAAAAGACCTCCTTTCTTCACCACTCGCCATGATAACCACCTTGCACATAAAAGAACATGAAACAAGTTAAAACGAACACGAAAAATAAGGAAGTACAATGAATTAAGCTTGAAATAAACATCGATTCGTGGATATAAAATCCACTTATCACTACCTATATGATCTTGGAGTTTATTTAAAATATAATTTTCACTTGGAGACAACGAAGATAATTATATGTCAAGACAAGACTCACCATTGGAAAGAAGATGATAGTAATCTTCTTGTTTTTCTTTGGGGTCTTTTGGGTCAACCAAGGATAATTCTGTGGACATATGATATCTATCATAACCTAGACGCATGGCCTCCCATGTATGAAGGTTTCCTTGAGTATTTTCCAAAGATTTTAATTTCTTAAACAATTATTGACTGTACCTTTATGTAAGGTACCATTGTAAGGTCTTGTGGTTAAGGCACCACGAGAGTATTATATATATTTGTATTAAAACTCACAGCTTATCTGTCGTCGTACTCTGCATGACAGTTCAACAGTTGTATAAATAAAGTTTATATTTGATTTTTATAGTGCGATATCTGGCAACTCAGAATGGGTCGTGTGGACCTATTTTGGGGGCGTCACAAAAGTCCTTTAAGGCAGACACACTACGATTCTCGATGCTCTATGCTCTTTCCTTGGCTTCTGTAATCTCTTGATCACCTTGATAGACTACGATTCTGTTGAAGCCTATCTATTACATCTGAAGATATAGATCAACCTAACAGCTTTGATCTTTTCATCTATACATTCATTTACAGAATGATAAATATTAATAGCTCAGATCAACTTAACAATTTTATGTTCCACTAAGTCCTTGTACATATATTCCTTTAAGGACTTTACATAGAATCATGAATATTTACTTTCAACATCAAATTTAAATATGCAATCTCCCAGCAATCTCCCCCTATTTAATGTTGACATAACCAAGGAGATTTGTGTCATGATTATCAATTTCTAGATGCAGTTGCTAGAAAGTAAATATAACTTAGTGTTTCAGTGAGAAACTAAAATTTCTAGAGAATAGGCATGAATTTATTGATGTTTATAAAGACATATATTACAATCAAGCTTAGTTACATCAATAAGAATTGAGTTCAACTTATCTCTATTTCTTTTGCCTTTTGTTCCTTGGAGGATTGGCATATTCTTGGGCTTATCTTCTCCTGCTGACATCGTTTCTCCATGTTATATCTTCTAGCTCACTTTGACTTAGCGGTTCATTATTCTCGTGTATGCTCATGAACGCAGGATCTCCAATAGGAAAGTGTAGGTGTGTAGTGGTTGCACCTTATGAGCTGGGCTCTTGACTTTTTATTGGTTGAGCCATGAGAATTTGTTGTTGTTCAGGTCGTGAAGTCTGATAGTGAGGCTGTCTTGGTAGAGGGATCCTCGACGATTGAGCGATGAATGTGCCTCTGCCTCTGCCTTTACCTTTATCTCCTTTCCCTTTAGTCTCCCGCTTTATGTCAGCATCAAGGGTTCGATTATCTTCAGATAGGCGAGTCATGCCTTGTACAAGTTTGTTGAGCTGATTCTTGGATTGAGAAAGGTCTTCACGATTTTCTTGAATTAGAGAATATGTTCGAGCTTCCCTCTTTTAGAGAATGGCCAAGACATTTTCATTCTGTTTCATTTGGCCACTGGAGAATCCTTGGAATTCTTTCATTGCAGTTTGTAGACTCGTGAGACTTTCCATTATAAGGTTGTTTTGGGATTCCTGAGTATTCTGCAAGGCAAAAATAGCTTCTCGGTGTTTCTTACCTGCTTGAAAATGTATTTGATCCCTTTCATTGATACTTTGAATCATCTCCTTTATAATCTCCCTAAGCTTCTTCGACAGCTTAGAGCTTAGGTTGTTTTGGAGAGTGTTGGCAGCATCAATCAAGAGAGTCAGCCTTAGGTGAACAAGGTCTGAGTGAACTTCAAGGTCTTCTTGTATGTCCTTAGTAACCTTCTTGGATGCTTTAGACAACTCTATTTTGGTGGGAAGATCTGATATAAGTTCAAGGAGTTGCTAACTATTTGGAGGAATGGCCCTTGTGTATTGATCTTGCATAGTGTAGAGAGCAAGATCAAGATTGAAATACTCATTAGTGGACGAGGAAGGGACATCTGATGGAGGGGCTGGTGTGTGTGGTTGAACTTTATAAGGAGGTGACTCTATGAATTAAGCATGTGACTCTACGATTGGATTTGGATCAGTAATCGTAGAGTGGGAGATGATAGGAGATTGGATTAATATAAAGTTGGGCACATTTGGTTCATCAGTTACAAAATATTGGGATTTTGTAACTGCGAATTGATTGAGTGGATGAAAAATCACTTCCAACCATCTCGGTAATTCATAGAATTGGTTGAAAAATGATGGTGGACAGTGACTAACCCTGAAAGAGATGGGAATCGTTTGTACCTCATGCCCATTTTCTGAAGAAAGGCCATTGGTGAGTAGCTTTCGGGAAAAGTTGAGGATGCCTGTGAATCCATGAGCTAGCACCGAGATTGCTGGATAGGCTTTAAAGGTCCAGAACATGTGATCGCAGGAGTTGAAAATTTGGGCTAGGTGAAAAGGCATCATAGGTAGATAAGAGAATAGTTAATTGTAGTTGGCTCTCCTATAACCATCACAGCCCACTACTATAATCTTAACTTCATCATCCTCTTCTTCTTCTCTATCTTCATGTAAATATTCCACTACATCAATTATCTCCACTTGACTTCTTTGTTCTTCTTCTCTCTCATCCTCCATAGCTTCACTCATTTCCATTTCTGCAATTTCTGAAGCTAGAATCTCTTGAGGGGCTGAGGAAAATTTAGGATGATCTCTTGGCAATTCCTCCTCAGTTGTAGCCTTTTCTGATATAGGGACTTCATGAGGCTCCCCCTCAACTTGAGCATTCATTTGAATTTTAAATAGCTCCCCCTCAGCTGGAGCATTCTCTAGTGTAAGAACTTTAGGAAGCTCCCCCTCAACTTGAGCTATATTCTCCTCATTGGCTTCTGGTAGCCCTTTCTTAGCTTCAGATAGCCCTTTCTCAGTAGCTATCCTTCTGTCTTCTTCCTTTAGCACTCCTTCATTGACAAGGATATACTTTTTGACCAGTTTTCTCTTTGACTTTTTAGGCTGAGCCACAACCTCAACACTTTCTTTAGCTTCAGCTCTGAAAGGTTGATCAGGCTGAGAAGCTATTGCAGCATCCTCTTCGGGAGTGGTATCAAGTCTGGGCTTTATGGTCGGTAAAGACTCTACAATCGAAGAGAAAGAAGGGTTCTTTGACTTGTGACTGTGTTTTCCCTTATTAAGCAGCTGAGAGATGGTATGTGACGCCCCCAAAATTAGGTATACGTCACCCATCTTGGGTCGCCACTTACATGGTACATAAATTTAAATACAACTTACTAACCTAACTGTCGTGTACAATACACATAAACTGTGAGTTTGAATACAAATATTGTCTACTAGATATTATACAAACTCAAAAGGAGTCCTCATTACAACTATTATCACACTATTTCACAGAATAGTGAGGACTACTAATGCTATCCTCTGGACCATTACTTCGTTCCCCGACTCGTCCCGACTATGTTCTCATTTCACGAAGAGAACGGTGAAAGAAAAGGTGAGCTCAACTAGCCCAAGAAGAAATATTATGACTAAGATAATGCGTAATAAATTATCATTAGCCTTCAATGATGTTAAACCGATAAAATACAATAGACAACCGGTTTAGCTGCATAATGAATAAGCAATCCATTAAAAGAGTCAAGTAGAGAATAAAGTCTACTATCTTTTAGGTTTTAAAAGGTTTTCATCAATTTTATCATTTGAGACTCAAACTTAATAAATAAACCACCACATCTAATTATCCACGTACCACGGTCAAGGATTTTCATCAAATTATCAATGGTCATGACTATACCGAATCACCCCCGGTCATAATCATACCAAAACTATCCATCATCGCATTACGTGCCACTTTCGAGGACTTTTGTCACATCATTTATATCAAGTCATGATTATACCGAATGATCCACGGTCATAATCATACTAAGTTCATCTATGCACGTAAGCCAAAGATAACATAATATAACATGAGGATGATGACAATGACATAGTAATTCAATAAAACAAGTTCAAGAATTATTTAATCCATGAATTATTAACGTCCAAATTGTCAACACGACATCTTGTTTCAGTAGAGTAAAATTCAATAATGATCGGAAGAATATTTCCATGAAAAGATCTTTGGATGAAACGCAAATATCAAGGATATTCTACTAATTTCGGAGTATATAAGTCAAAGTTTTAACCATTTGGGTATAATAAAGAATGGAATAACAAAAGAAATCACCATGCATGCGGTACTTCCATGAAAAGTTATTCAATGAGAATAATAATAACGGAACGGTCGGTGAAATTCACACCGATGAGGATGTTCAATGAGAATAATAAAGATGGAACCGGATCCGGTGTAAAAAACACAAATAGGATATTCCAATGAGAATGATAAAGATTTTAACCGTGTCCGGTGTAAAACACATGCATGAGGATGTTCCAACAGAATAATAAAAAGCGGAACTGTGTCCGGTGTAAAACACATGACAGGATGTTCCAATGAGAATAATAGAAGAATGTCACAAAGTATAGGGTTAATCAGCGTATACAAAAGTTATTCCAACAAAATAATCAAAGAATGGAATAACATAAGGATTTCACCAAGTATAGGGTATCTGGCGTATCACAGTTATGTATAGGGTATGCCACTTTTACAAAGTTATTCAATGAATAATAATGAATGGAATAACGAAGTTCTCTTCAAGAAGAAAGAATAACACCCCTTACCGTAAAAGAACTGAATATAGAAGTAGTGAAGTAGGAGAATACTCTTCTTCTTTCTATAATTTTCTCTCTATAGCTTCTCTCTATAATTTCTCTCTCTAGAGTTTCAATGAATTCGTAAGAAAATAATGAAGGAATGAGCTTCTATTTATAGGAAAATAGAATGCATAGTAATTAATCCATGAACGGTCCAGATTGATTTACTTTAATCTGACGGTCCATATTTAAAACAAAATCTTTTAAATAAAATATCATATATTCTATTTATATAAAAACATTTTACTATGCAAACACTATGCAACACTATGCAAAACACTATGCAACATTATGCATAATAAAATATAATATATTCTATTTATAGAATAACTTTAATAAAGTATTCTATTTTATATAAAAAGATGTTTCTGTTTTATTACGTTAATAATACTGAATAAAACAAAACATCATTATCGCTATAATAATTCATATTATTAATAAATAATAATGGAATCAAACCGAGTGACTTCTCACATAAGCATCAATAATCAATACCGGTGTCTTGCTACTATGCAACCACACGTATTCTTCGTACTTTTACTACCAAGTAGTTCAACAAGATCAACGGTAAAACTTCCGCCGTTATTTCAATAAAATATTTTTGTCGTTTTCTCAATCGACAATAATTACATTGTGAGGTCCACAATGATTGAGTAGTTGTACGAATATTCCCGCTAAACCGAATATTCTCGACCAATTGAATATAATATAAACACTTGCATACTTTGCAAAATTTATAAATACTACCCACAACTATAATATTATCTCAAATTCACACCATAATATTAAAAATTATTTTGACAAAATTTAAATCTTTATTGATAAAATCAGGGTCTCACAATCTCCCCTCCTTATGGAATTTAGCCCTCGAAATTAGGATAACGCACTGGTATAATAAAGAGGTGAGGATACCTTGAATACCTTTATCGTTGAAAACATTAAATTCATCTTTGCAATCCAGGCCAAAGATATTCATTAACAATTCATCTTTGCTTCACGGGCCAAAGATATATAGCTCGTAAAACCAATAATCTTTGAGACTTAGCTTAATAGTATCACGACCACGAATTATCCATGCACTCTTGGCTAAGGATATTCGTGTTTTCAATTCTGATCATGATTATACCGAATAATCCGTGGTCATAATCATACCAAGTCTATCAATGCACTATGGCCAAAGATGACTTTTACCACATCCATGAATTAATATTTCATTCTTTGAGACTCGAATTTCGATAATTAATCCATATCATCGAATCATCCCCGCACTACGTGCCAAGGATATTCATTAGTATCACGACCACAAATTATCCATGCACTACTGACCAAAGATAATTGTGTATTCATTAAGTATCACGACCACAAATTATCCAAGCACTACTGACCAAAGATAATTGTGTATTCATTAGTATTACGACCACAAATTATCCATGCACTACGGCGAAGATAATCGTGTATTCATTAGTATCACGACCACAAATTATCCATGCACTACGGCAAAGATAATTGTGTATTCATTAGTATCACGACCACAAATTATCCAAGCACTACTACCAAAGATAATTGTGTATTCATTAGTATCACGACCACAAATTATCCACTACTACCAAAGAAAATCGTGTATTCATTAGTATCACGACCACAAATTATCCATGCACTACGGGCAAAGATAATTGTGTATTCATTAGTATCACGACCACAAATTATCCATGCACTACTACCAAAGATAAGCGTGTATTCATTAGTATCACGACCACAATTATCCATGCACTACTACCAAAGATAATTGTGTATTCATTAATATCACGACCACAAATTATCCATACTACTACGGCAAAGATAATTGTGTATTCATTAATATCACGACCACAAATTATCCATGCACTACGGCCAAAGATAATTGTGTATTCATTACGATTATGATTATCTTAGAACAATCACGGTCATAATCATACCAAGTCCATCTATGCACTTCTGAATATTGAGATGACTTTCAACATAATATAAGCATGAGGATAATGATATTAAGAATCAATCAAATGAGATAAAGGATAAATATTAAACATTTATAATATAATTTATCCAGATTCAAGAATATCCCCATGTTATCAATCACTTAATAATCTCATAATCTAATATCATTAATATTATAACAATATTTTAATCACTTCTTAAATTTATAAACAATTTATCTTAATTGTTTACGCTTTACCATATAATGCATTTAATCATTCAAAAATGCCATACTCATAAAATATCATCACCAATTATCAAATCCCCATCAAAAAAATATGCATATACTCTATATAGGATTCTCTAGCCATAAAATCCTATTTTCAACTTTGTTACTTCACATAACATATTTAACTCATATGTTCGTAACTAAACTATTTTCATGAAAAATACCAAATTAGTCCCAAAAATATTTCTTTTCTGGGATTTAGCATAATATAGTCCATGATGAAAATATATTTTTCTCGGAATTTTTAAAATTCATTTACTATTTTTCAAAAATCATTTTCTAATTAATTCCTTAAGAAATTAGCTACCTCAAGTTTAACTCCAAAAATTCCCAAATCTTGGCAGGATCTTACACATGTTAACGTGAGCTTCTAGTTTAAATTTCATGGTCATCGGAGTTATAGAACTCCGGTTATAGCGTTTTTCGTCGGAAAAATCTAAATATTGAAATAGTCATAACTTGCTCATTTTAAGTCAGAATGAGCTCATTTTTGGACAGGAGGTACTTTATACCGTATACTTTCATGTCCCAAAAGGCCAGAATTTTTCTCATAATTTAAGTGGCCGAAACAGTCCCTTAAAGTTTCTGGGCAGTAGCATTTTTGAAATTTACAGCTTTGGCCTCCTTTGCTAAAATTAGTCCACACAAAAATCTACAACACCTTTTCCAGTAATTCCACTTGGATTAGTTAGGTAACTCATAGATCTAACTCTAGGACTTGACCACATTCAAAAATTCAAAACATAATAAGAGATATGGTCAATTGAATTTCATGTTACGTTTTTCACCAAAATCTGATTTTCAACTCTTTGTGATTTCTAAGAAACTTTCATGTTTTTACATACTAACCAACATAACTCATCATAAAACTTATTAATACCACGAATACCCATGATTTTCATTATTCCAATGCTTTTATTATGACTTTCATCATAAACCACGTATTTATTCATTTAGTTGAAGAAATATTTGAGGGTTTAAGAAATGGGTTTTTTATCTTTGGGTCAATACAAAATTCGATTTCACGCTCTAGGGTAGGCTAGGAAATCTTCAAGAATACGTCAAGAAATTTATTAATGATAGAAATATCATTCAAAACTGTTACTCTTATCCAAGACTTGGATAGTACGTCACATTGATACCAACTGTGACTTCTATCCCTTAACCTAGATAGCACCTCACAATGATACCTATAAACTTGCCATCTTCATTCATGATGTCGCCTACAGAAAGTCTGGCTTCGGTGCATTCCACACAAGGAAGTCAACAACGAAAGGTTCGGGGCTCTTTACTTATGGCTTGATATCACAGTGATTAACTTTAGGATTTGGTTACTTTGAATTCGTATAACAGGTTGGTTAGGAATATGAAAGCTAACAACCTTACAAAAAGAATAATGAGTAGTTAATCAATCGTTTTTAAAAATTACCTCAAAGGCAAGTATTTTCAAAGAGATAAGATCGACAGGTAACGTGAAAGTTTCGATTTGAATCAACAAGATTTATAAACAATGGAGGTAACGAAGGTTTCTCCCAACTAAGTTTAAACAGATAAATCAAAGTCCAATTTCTCCGAGTCAAATTTAAACGTTGAGCACGCAAGCAAGAGAGATAAAATAATAGGTAGAACCCAGATCGAATACGATATAGACTTCACAAGAGCTTATGATTAACTTACCCGTAATAATTTTATTCGGGTTCCTCGTCACGAGAAAAAAACGCTCTCTCTTAAACTCTAGGCTTTGGCATGCGGGACATCCTTTGGCATCACTATCTCAACTGGACTTGACTTCACCATACGACAAAATCGAGCTAAGTGACCTTCTCTTCCGCAATTAAAACACGCTTTGGATTCTTTGCGTACGATTTGGACGGATGTGTCCTCTCTGTCGCATTTGAAACATCTGACCGGTGGTCGTTCTTCTTCCTTTGAAGCGGGTCTTTGGTGCCGACGTCTTCACGTCATTGTTGAACCCTCTCTTCTTGAAATGTCCATTCTTATTATCTTGGTCATGATTACCCCGAAATGGTTACCATTCTTGACATGATAATTTCCCCACGATGGTCATCATTGTTAGATGGTCGTTATCATGTGGGGTATGATTATTATCATGTTGTTGGTCGTTACCTTTTGGTTGAGTGACTCATTATCGTGCTCCAATAACCGAGCCCTATTCACAACATCTAAATACAAACCTTTGTCACAAAACAAGGGTTAATTAACATGCAACATATTATCACTATACTCGATGACCAATCAAATACCAAATAAACTTAGGTAGGTCATACTAGCGGGAAGGAATTCCATCTCTCCTCCTAGTACTATTCTCACATCTTAGCTGTGGATCATATCCCTAAGCTTTGATATTATTTGTGGACGCCCCAAAATTAGGTATACGCCACCCATCTTGGGTCGCTACTTACATGGTACATAAATTTAAATACAAATGACTAATCTCTAGCGTGGTCGTGGTACAATACGACATAAAGCGTGAGTTTGAATACAAATATTGTCTACTAGATATTATACAAACTCAAAAGGAGTCCTCATTACAACTATTATCACACTATTTCACGTAATAGTGAGGACTACTAATGCTATCCTCTCGGACCATTACTTCGTTCCCCGACTTCGTCCCGGCTATGTTCTCATTTCACAAGAGAACGGTGAAAGAAAAGGTGAGCTCAACTAGCCCAAAGAAGAAATATTATGACTAAGATAATGCGAATAAATTATCATTAGCCTTCAACAATGTTAAAGCGATAAAATACAATAGACAACCCGGTTTAATCTGTAGAGAATAAGCAATCCATTAAAAGAGTCAAGTAGAGAATAAAGTCTACTATCTTTTAGGTTTTAAAAGGTTTTCATCAATTTTTATCGCTGAGACTCAGCTTAATAAATAAACCACCACATCTAATTATCCCTGTACCACGGTCAAGGATTTTCATCAAATTATCAATGGTCATGACTATACCGAATCACCCCTGGTCATAATCATACCAAAACTATCCATCAACGCATTACGAGTGCCTTTGAGGACTTTTGTCACATCATTTATATCAAGTCATGATTATATCGAATGATCCTGGTCATAATCATACTAAGTTCATCTATGCACGTAAGCCAAAGATAACATAATATAACATGAGGATGATGACAATGACATAGTAATTCAATAAAACAAGTTCAAGAATTATTTAATCCATGAATTATTAACGTCCAAATTGTCAACAATCTTTGTTTTCGTGAGAGTAAAATTCAATAATGATCGGAAGAATATTTCCATGAAAGATATCTTTGGATGAAACGCAAATATCAAGGATATTCTACTAATTTCATGGAGTATAGAAGTCAAAGTTTTAAACCAATTGGGTATAATAAAGAATGGAATAACAAAAGAAATCACCATGCATGCAGTGCCAGACAGATAAAGTTATTCCACAGAATAATAATAACGGAACGGTGTCGTGAAATTCACGCAAGCGGGATGTTCCAACGAATAATAAAGATGGAACCGGATCCGATGTGTAAAACACTGAGATAGGATATTCCAACAGAATGATAAAGAGCGGAACCAGTGCGGTGTAAAACACACGCATGGGATGTTCCAACAAAAAATAAAAAAGCGGAACCAGTGGGGTGTAAAACACATGAGATGAGGATGTTCCAACACAATAATAGAAGAATGTCACCAAGTATAGGGTAAAGCAGCGTATCAAAGTTATTCCAAGCAGAATAATAAGCAATGGAATAACATAAGGATTTCACCAAGTATAGGGTATACCACGTACACAAAGTTATGTATAGGGTATGCCACTTTTACGGAGTTATTCAACAGAATAATAATGAATGGAATAATGAAGTTCTCTTCAAGAAGAAAGAATAACACCCCTCACTAGTAAAAAAACTGAATATAGAAGTAGTGAAGTAGCAGAATACTCTTCTTCTTTCTATAATTTTCTCTATAGCTTCTCTCTATAATTTCTCTCTAGAGTTTCAATGAATTCGTAAGAAAATAATGAAGGAATGAGCTTACATTTATAGGAAAATAGAATGCATAGTAATTAATCCATGAAGCGGTCCAGATTGATTTACTTTAATCGACGGTCCATATTTAAAACAAAATCTTTTAAATAAAATATCATATATTCTATTTATATAAAAACATTTTACTATGCAAACACTATGCAACACTATGCAAAACACTATGCAACACTATGCATAATAAAATATAATATATTCTATTTATAGAATAACTTTAATAAAGTATTCTATTTTATATAAAAGATGTTTTGATTTTATTACGTTAATAATACTGAATAAAACAAAAGCGTCATTATCATTTATAATAATTCATATTATTAATCGACAATAATGGAATCAAATGAGTGACTTCTCACATAAGCATCAATAATCAATACCGTAGCTGCTACTATGCAACCACACAATTCATCGTACTTTTACTACCAAGTAGTTCAACAAGATCAACGGTAAAACTTCCGCCGTTATTTCAATAAAATATTTTTGTCGTTTTCTCAATCAAATGATAATTACATTATGAGGTCCACCAATGATTGAGTAGTTATGCGAATATTCCCCGCTAAACGAGAATATTCCCCGAACCAATCTAATATAATATAACCACTTGCATACTTTGCAAAATTTATAAATACTACCCACAACTATAATATTATCTCAAATTCACACCATAATATTAAAAAATTATTTTGACAAAATTTAAATCTTTATTGATAAAATCTGGGGTCTCACATGGTAGCTCTATTTTCATCATCCTCGGACTTCTGTTCTTTCCTCTTTAAATTCTTCATAGTTTCAATGCCAGAACACTCTTGAGGTGCTTCAGTAGTTTAACCTTGAGGCTCCTCTACCATTAGAACCTTCATTTTTTTTCTTACCCTAATTTTTTCTGATTAAAGCAATGAGTTCTTCCTTGTTGATTTTGTCTTCTTCATCTTCAGTTTCCTTTAAAACTGACATGTTTCTTGGTACCCCAGACTCCTTTGCATCACCAGTTCTTCCACTGGACTCAGACATCATCCTGACGTTTTTTGCTGGATTTCTTTTCCAGTTCTCAAACAGCTGCTGGGTCATCCTTCTGTTGGGATTGATGGATTCTCCTTCATTATCTCCAATCTTAACACCCAGTGCTGACTTTAGGATGAGGCTTATAAATCACCTGTAGAGCATCTTTCCAGAGCTCTTTGATTTCTTTGAGTTGAGAATCCACTTCCCAATCCTAGTCGATGAATAGGGCTCCATAGTTGAGTTGAATCCCATAACAGATTGTTGTCATGAGCTTAAGTTTCACTTTATTCATAGATTCATGTCTAGAGCTCTTGCAGCATATGCATTTCCCAACATTGTTGGAAACTTCTTATGATGCATCTTCTTCAGTCCTTCCTGAAAATCGACACCCTCCATAAATGGAAATCCTTTCGATTTGAAACATAGGGCTAGGTTTATGTCTTCAGCTCTGAGTTTGGTTTCCATGCCCTTGACCTTTGTGGTTATAACATCATTCTCAAACATTCCATTTCTGTAGAACTCTTTTACTAGCTTAGGGTAGATCCATGTGCTGGTACCCAAGGCTTCTTCAAGAGCAGCCTTCTTTAACAGTGACAGAATCTTGTGAAACTGAGGGTCTGTTGTCTTGAACTCGTCGAAGCAGAGTCTGTAACCAGTGATAACATTTGAGGCCGCCATTGATTTCTTTGTACTGAGGTTGATTGAGTTTTTTGGAAAGCTAGGGTTTCTGCTTGTAGAGAGAGAGGGAGAAAGAGGAATGAGCTTTTTGAACTTCTGATTTCAAAAAGATATTTTCAAACTGTACTTATAACTTCTCTCCTCTCGATCTGCTTAGTGGGGCATGTGTCATGTTCTGCTTGGCTCCACGATTTTAACTTTCATGGAAAATAATGGTTTGCCCTCAGCTCCTCCTGAGTTAATGTATTCTTTGGGAGAACTACGATCGTCGAGGTAGCACTACGGTCGTTGAGGTAGTCTTTTACGATCGTTGAGTCTGCACTTCAATTGTTGAGTCCACTGCTGAGTCTGCTCTGTGAACGTTGACTGCCCTTGTCCTTGTGATGAATTCTGATTGAGCATTCCTTTCGAAATGAAGGTAGCTCAGGAAGGGCCAATCTCTCAAGAAAGATCTAAGGATTAGTTTTGTCCCTGAGTGAGGCGCTTGTTAGAGAGATTGCTTGAATTTGTTGAAGATGATGTCATCACATAGTGCTTCTTAGTCATATCGAGGAGGCTCTACGATCGTGGTCCTTCATGTTAAGGCTGTGAGAGCCCCGAATCCGGGTCCCAAATCACCGCGGATCTGGTACAATCATTCTATAACTATTGCGGAAGATATAAACATAAATTATTTATACAATAAACTTTACACACTAATACATAAGGTCGAGTAACCTTAACTTATACACAATTCAAAAACTATCTAACATATAATGTTATTATCATACATAACTGTTATAATTAAGCTGCACATAAAATCCCAAGCTGAACTTGGCTTTATCCTTTCATGTATCCAACGTATGCGTCTTAATCTGCAATGTTTATCATGATATAGCAAGGGTGAGCGTAAGTTTGCCCAACAAGTATAATTTTATTTAAGGATATATCATGATTGAAAGAATTTTTAATAATAGCTGGCTAACATTCAACAATATAATTGTGAACTAGCATGGACAAATTTCATAGCTGAACGAACATTGAACATGAACAAATATATCTGGACCGAATGGTAATAAAGGTGATCAGCCTTTCATACCTAATGAATACATGCAATATGCACAGAGTGCGATTTAATAATTCTTAGACATGACAATCAGCAATGATTAACCACAAGTATATTTGAATAAACAACTCAAAGTTGAGTTAAGGAAAACTTGCCTGAACAGTTGATTACCGTTATGCAATTTAATAAGATGTGTTTGAAGAACTAATATTAATAATATTTCTTTCTAAGTTAGAATAATATCATCACAATATTTAAAATAACCTAAACACATTATCACATAATCTTATCCGTCTATAACACACATAAGACTTAACCTCAGTCAAACTTTTATAGTCTGAGTCGAGTTCGGTACAATTCTAACATCCTGACGGTCTAGTCGGACAATTATCGAGTTTAAGTTCAATTAAACTTTGCCTAAACACTTAACAATTATCTTAGCTAATTATATTATCAATCAAAAAAAATTTCATTAACTCGTAATAATTTTCATATAATTATTATCATTTCTCATGAATTTTCAATCATTAATATCATGTTTATATGATTTAAAGACTTTAATCTCCTATATTAAAAGTTTTTCTTGAACATATAAGTCAAATACCAATCTAGCAACCCAGATTTGGAATCCAGCAAGATGGATTCCATATCAAGTATCTAGATGGCCAATCTAGCAAACAAAACTATAATCCAGCAAATTGGATTTCAAATCCAGCAACTAGATTGTAATCCAGCAAGCTGGATTCAACATATTTTCAATTTAGTAAACTGTTTTTCAATCCATCAAGCTGGATTCATCAGATTTTTCAATTCAGCAAACTGGATGCATAAATTATTCAATCCAACAAGCTGGATTCCATATCCTTTTCACGAAAATACCAAATCAACTTATTATTTTTCTATCCTTTGTCCAAACACATATACATATAAATCATACACAAAAAGTATTTTTCCATAATTTTTCAACTTCCTTTAATATTTTTCAAAAATCATTTTTAGTGCGTAGCTTAAGAAATTAGCCCTTTCATGCTCAACTCCAGAAATTCCCATCTCTTGACACAATCTTGTATGTGTTGACGTGAGCCTCCAGTTTAAATTTCGTGGCCATCGGAGTTATAGAACTCCGGTTATAGCCGTTTTCGTTGGAAAATCACAAAAAAATGAAATGGTCATAACTTTGTAATTTTAAGTAGGAATTAGCTTATTTTTGGACAGGAGGTACTTAATATCATATATTGTCATGTCCTTAAAGGTCAGAATTATTCTCATAAATTAAGTGGCCGAAACAGCCCTTGCAAAAATCTTGGCAGTATACTTTTGTCATTTTTCTGTTTTTGACTCCTTTACTTAAATCAGTCCACACAAATATCTACAACACCTTTTCCAGTGATTCCATTTGATTAAGTTAGAAAATGCATAGAACTAACTCTAGGACTTGACCAAAATCCAAAATTCGCAATATAATAGGAGATATGCTCATTTGAATTTCATGTTTCGTTTTCACAAAAAATCTAATTTTTAACTCTTGGTGATTCCTAAGAAAACTTCTATGTTCTCACATAATAACCAACATAACTCATCATAATACCTACTAATACTTCATATACCCATGAATCTACCATAATACATGATCTATTTCATCAAACAAGCACCGAACACAAGATTAAACCCAATCAAGGCTAAGAAAAATTAGGTTCTCTACATTTTGAAAAACCTAGTTTCCATTTCATACTTTAGATCTAACTTTTGATCCTCAAAATAGATAGATACACACATAACACACTTTAGATCATGTAGATCTAGAGTTATGAAGTTTTGAATCATAGATCCAAGTATTAATTTTGAAAAGTCAACAATAAATTGTATAATCTAGTTTAGGTATACATTTGCTTGATTTTCTTTTTCCTTCATGCTAAGCTTTGATTATGGAGCTATGAAACTTAGAAGAAAAACTCTCTCTCTCCTTTCCTCTATTGTTGCCGAAAAGGCCTCCCTTCTTTCTCTCTCTATTTGGTTTTCTTTGAGTTAGCTAATAAGAGATGAGAGAGAAATGGAATGGGTCTTGGGTGTTAGTAATTTGTGTATAGATATATTATGTATATCTATTAATTTCTCCCATCATAATCTACTTTCCCTCTCTCTCTCTCTCTATTATCATATCTAAGATTGCTTGTAAACTTAGATTACTTGTAACTTTGGTGAAAGATGGTGGCTTAAAGATATCATGACACCTATGAAGAGTTGGTAAATTCCATCATTACATTCTTTCCAATCCTCGTCTTTACTTGCACACTTGGTTGAGAATGTTGGCAAAATAAAATGGTGACACATGGCTAGAGTTTTTGGAACAATTATTACCAAATGAATTAACCATGTGCTTAATTACAATCTCTTCCTTCCTCTCCTTGTAAAGATCCGGCCAAGTGGCCTTATCTTGCTCAAGTTTGAATTTTGTTTTATGTAATATTTAGTATATCCAATGACTAAAATGCCCCTCTTCAATTGGACTAAAAGATTGGATTTCAATTTAATGTTTTGGGCTTCCAATTTAATGTTTTGGGCTTCCAATTTAATTGTTTGGGCTAGGTAAACTAATATGACCCAAAACCTTAATTTTATTTTACCCTAATTAGTTACTTAGGATTTCCATTCCATCCAAGTTGGAATCTAAAATGTCTGCTTTTATGCATTTAATCTCATAACCCAATGAGACATGTCTCAATTAGGTTTGAAATAATTTATAACTTAGAGATAATAAAATTTATCTCTTAGGTTAGTATAATCTTACATACTAACATTCTTTATTAGCACATAATCACATATATATCAGTATACACCAAACATATACACTTAAACCCTTAATCTTGAATAATTCTCTAGAAAAATTTTAAATTCACAAAATTCCTTCCCGGAAATCTCAAATCCATTCACTTATTTTCTGTCTAGGTTTATTATTTAACCTATATTCAATATTTTAAGATTTTATAGATATCCAAAGTCTCGGGTTGTCACAAAGGCAACTCTACGATCGTGGACTTTCTTTAGTCATCTCTACGATTTTGAACTTAGCCTTTATGTCTACATGGTTAACATAAACTAGAGCATAGATTTTATGGTTGTAGATTTAGCATGCCTAACTCACTTATCAATTTATTAGATCTGGATTCATCTAGAGGCTTTGTAAAGACATCAGCAAGTTAATTTTCAGTAGGGATATATTGTAAAGATATAGTTACATTTTGCACATGATCCCTAATAAAATGATATCATATTTCTATATGCTTAGTCCTAGAATGCATGACAGGATTGTGTGTTATTGCTAT